>VKOC01000001.1:25229317-25470276 GCA_009364415.1 Spea multiplicata
TGTGTGTTTGGGTGTCAGTGTGACACAGCCTGTGTTGGTGTGGTGTGTGCTTGGTCATCTGTTTCCTGGCACTTAACTTAGAATAGGAATTATTTCATTTATACTTATCCAGAGATAAAATGCCCTCCTGAAGTTGTAGTGACTTCAAGGGACAAAGCGTTCAAGGCCCTGAAATCATTTAGTGGAAAAGTTAAGGTGTTGTGTTATTTACTCTATTATATTTATTTCAAGGATTAGTCATACTAAATTGCGGTTGAATGATCAAGTATTATGTTAGTCCAATAACAAAAGTATCATTCCGTAGCACATTACTTTTGGCTATATATATGTTTTTTCAGTGGTATGATTTAATGGTGGAAATTATTAATGCTCCCCCCCCCAGTTGACAGTTTGACTGTAGTATCTTGTGTGCCCCCCCTATATATTGTTTCTAGAGTCGTTCAGAACAACCCATTTTTTCATAAATGTTTGTAAATGCAGACCGCATGGCTATGTGCAGCAATGCAGCAATACACCTGCAGCAATGGGTGTGATTGAAAACTTGAATTCAATAATTAAGAGGTGTGTCCCAATACTTTTGTTCATATAATGTGTATCACTTGCATTGCTCCAATTACAGCTATTTCTTAGACACCACTGACACAAGTCTTAGTTACCTTTATCTGCCACCTAGTAGTTTATCAGATGGTTGTATGCTTTCTAGTTGCCCCTAACTCAGATATCTCATTACCATTCCCTTGACTGCTATTCTTTTTTGCAGCCTGATTTGTCGATAATTATTGTTTCTCCTTATACTGCCATCTCTTGCTATATTTCACTCCATTAACACCATCACACCGCTATCACTAATCGAATCCAACCATCCCACCCCCAACATTATGACAGAGATATCTTCCAGGCCGTTTCTCTAGTTATGTAAAAAACAACCAACAAGCGTCTCGTGGGAGCCAGGAACTTCGAGGAGCTTGGAGTAAGGAGGGGGCTGCCTTTTCACAACAATGGTGTAACGAGATTTGGATAGTTAACTAATTGCAAGTGCAGGACAAAGGAGAAAGACAGCAGATACATCCGAGGAAGGGAACATTATAGTATGTGGGATTATTATCTGTATCTACAGTTCTCACGACCAACTTTTAGCAAGATTAATTTTATCTTATTGATATCTGAAAGAGTGCAGACAAGCAGCAAAGCTGCACTGCTGTCTGTTTCACCATTTCAATACTGCACCCCTTTTCGTCACTGCTTCTCTACATCACAGTTTACCATATTGTTTTATTTTCAGATTTTTCTCTTTCCTCCATGCTACACTTGCTTGTGTGCTGGCTTTGGTTGACACCTAGCGCTCAGTCACTGTCACCTAGAATAACCATTGGCATAGGTACCCTGATCATGGTCTCTTTGTGCAAAGACTGTGATAACAGAAAACAACAGGGGACCTGTAGCTGCAGGGTTAATTAGAGGCCATCAGTGTTAATTATTAATTAGGGGGAGGGCATTATAATTAATTATTCAGTAGACAATGGAGAAGGTGAATATTTTTTATGTTTATTTACATTTGATCATCATGATGGGCCTAGGCTTTTTGGGGTCTCATTATATTCTATCTATCTATCTATCTATCTATCTATCTATCCATCCATCCATCCATCTATATTGGGTCCCATTTATAGAGCAATTGCAGTACAAAGTTTTACAAGTGTCCTAACACCATAGCAACCAATAGACTGGTCCAGTCAGCAGGAACATTCCATTGGTTGCTATGGTAATGACGACTTTTGAAAATTTGCACCAGAATCACTCTTTATAATTAAATCCCAGACTGTCCACATATTATATATATTTCTCAATTTGTCCTGTTCGAGACTAACAAAAATGTCTCTTGTCTGCTTCCAATACTATAATGAGCTTGCACGCCAGTTAATATACAGATCTGTACAGCTGGGAGACTGTGATACATAAAAAAAAACCTTGTTTTTTGTCTTTATGGTAGGTTCTAGTAGCTTTGAAGCGTTACAGCAGGCAGACGTGCTAGACACAAGGCAGATTTAGAATGTACTGCATTGCACGAGGCTAAATATATTTCGGGATCAATGCTTTATGGATAAGATTGCCAGACCTACAATATAATACAGGCTGGATGAAAAATGCATAATGCTTGTGGTTAAGGCTCCTTTTTACGAATTTCAGCAGTACATTTGTTTTAATAAAGAGGGATTCTGACCATTAAACTTATGTGTGCTTTATAAACTAGTCCTTTGTATAAAATATCCATGAATGTCGTATAGGAAAGGGCGCGCTACAACAGCAGGTTCTGCTGACCTGAGCTGAGATGCTGTGTGTGTGTGGTGGGGGCACATGAGTAATATGAGAATGACATCATTGTGCGAGAGAGTGGATCCTCCCCAGGGAGAAGGGGAGTGCAGGAGGAGGGAAAGAGAGGAGCAATCACTTTGAAAGCTCTGGATGGATCCCAGCAAACGGCATGCTAACTGACTCCAGGTATGATCGGTTTCGCAACGACTCTGTAACTTCAGCAGAGGGGCAGCCACAGCCTGACGCTGAAGACATGAGTGGACAGATGGCCCCTGCTTCTCCCACCGCAACAACTTCCCTAGGACAGCCGTTCTCCGAGCCACAGTGCCCGGAGGAGCAAGATGTGGCTACTACTTTCTGTATGATGATACCAAAGATGGGGCAATGGAAATTTGCAAATCCCTCTGCTTTCTTGAGTCGTTCCCCTTCCGGAGCCAGCAAGGAATTGACACTTGACAAATCGGGGAATAGTGGGGCACTAGGGTCAGTGTTTGGAGCCTGTGATCCTGTATGCTCCACACCTTGTACTCTGCAGGTGATAAACCGGTTGCGAGGGGGAGCAAGAGGGGGTGGGAGAAAGGTGTCAAGGACAGAGACATACAAACTTCCAGGGGAGGAATGGAACCGTAAAGGGACCTTCATCAGTAAACCAGCTCAAGGCTGGCTGCACCCTGATGACCGATTGCAAGGTCCTGGGGTCTCGTATATTGTGAGGGTAAGTGTTATGGCAGGGGATTGGGAAGCCTGAATCGTATTGTCTTGTAGGGTGGGGTATTTCTGTACAAGGCCTGATTTAATGCTGGTAAATGAAACGTGTGTGCAGTTTTTGAAGAGTGAATGCATGAGCGTGTAATTTGTGGTGAGTTAAGCAGACATTAGACATTTAGGGAGTCAGTTGTAGGTCCGCAAAAGCCAAAACAGTGTTGGTATATCTGTTCATCGGAAGCTATTTTAACTATGATTATTTAACCTTTACCCATTAAGTGATACGCCCTAAGCCACATTACACACTTTTGTACCCATGGCCCTTTAAGAATTGACCAAGCGCAGTCAGTAGTGCAGATAAGTGTTCTGATGCGTGATTGGTCACACTTTTGTTCATGGCGATTGGATGAATTGCTGATGCATTATTTTTTCCCTTTGTTTTGCTGTGCATTGATTGGCCATTGGCTCCTTTGTTTTGAAAGGTGAACAAGGAGCTCGTAATACCATGGTGTGGTTATACTGTTAAGGTTCTGGAACATAAGCAATTTAAACTAATTTAATAAACCTGCTTAGTGATATATTTTACTGGTGTACTTACCTACTTTTGTATTATGATGACACAAGGGTCTTCGCGTTGAGACAAGTTTGAAATTAACCAGGTGCAGCTCCACTGTGTGCCTAAAATACATCAACAGAAAATGATGTATCGCATAATGAGTTGTCACACAATGTACCCACCACCACTTGATCCCAGATGACAACCTAAAAATATTCTGCATTGTTTTAAAAATGACTAAAGATACTAAAGATACCGTGCAACAGCACAATAAGTAATTTTAGTAACATCTCATCTTGCACCATCTAGACCTTAGCAACATCCCCAATTTCATATTAATCACAGGTCTGCAACTGATGATGTTTTTCAGAGGAATACTGCTGTACCCGGTAAAATAAATAAGAAATCTCCACTACCTAAGTGAAAAGCTCCATCACAGCTCAGCACCATTTTAATTTACTAAAACAGTGGGAGCTAATTTCTAATATAAACAAGAAAAAAGACAAATTTGTAGTTAATAATGTAAAATCCATTTCCTCCAAGTGTTGCTCTAAAAAAAAAAATACAGGCCTGCATTTGTGTATTTCCAATGCATTCTGCCCTAGAGACAGGATTCACGTTCTAAAAATTGAAGTTACAAAGGCCATCCTGTGCCCTGCCAAGTGTTTCTATGCACAAAACTGTTCAGGGCAACAAATCCCCTCCCTTTTGATAATGTGGCCTGTTAGTCTTTATAGAAGGCTGGCATGGCAGTTTCATGGATGGTTGCTAGGGTAGAATGCATTTGGAGTGTGTGATCGGACATTAACGATACCTGACCAAGCTGTTACAGCAGTGCTGTCGCATGCATCGTGACCATGTACATTTGACTTAAAAACAGAGACCATAGAAGAAAAGACAATTGCTTCTTTGATGCCTTAAACATGGGCTTGACTGCCCCTTTATTATAAACTAACTTTTTTTTTTTATCCCTTATCCATTGCCTAAGCTTGTTTTGAGATTGTAAATATTACCTTGGCCGTAGGCATTAAATGCAATGGTTAGCATTAGAATTTTCAGACTCCACTGCCTGATCTTCATGCTTTGGTTGTAGCATATACACTTAAGTGCATTTCAATAAATTAGAAGATGGTGAGGGGTGAGGTTTCTCTTGAAAGATGAGGAACAGACGTAATTAAGATGTGTCCCAAATGAATTGAAAGCTGTGACATCACTCAGTGGGCAAAAGGAGCACATTACATTTACTCAAAAGGCTACGTAAAAATCATTTATTTTTTAAACACTACTCCTGAATAAAGACAATATTCCATAAAGATTTACATTTGGACAGGGTACATTAACTAAAAAAGAGAGTGTGAGATTTAGGCTCTCCTCATCTTTCCCAGGAGGTGGAGGATTGATTCAGAGGGGGAGGGCTCCTTATGTCATACATTCTGGCCTTGCTCAAACCCGCTTCCAGATTAAATTAACTTCATCTGAAGCCAGAGGCAAGATGCAGACAGAGAGAGCGGTGGGAGGAGGGAGGAGAATAAAAGTCAAGATAAAGATGCAGAAGACTAGGCCATGAAAACAAGCAGTCAAATTAAATGCCATATATATATGTAACCAGTCCAATTACACAAGTTGATCCTAATGTGGGATTAAACTCTTGGTTTACTAGGTTACCTAAGGAACGAGGCTTGCAGGTGGCAAAGTGCTTCTGAATTTAGGGCACAGTCACCATTGGCTAATACTACAGTTAAAAAAAACATGTCTAAAAGAAAACTCGGCAGAAAAACCTTGTTTTCACATCTGTATTTCTGCTGATTGTTTTGTCTGTGCGCTGAAATTAGCATTAAACAAAACCCTAAACAATTAAATAAATGGCAAGAACCTGCATACAACACAATCCATCAGCCCCATAACCACTCACAAGACTATCCAGCAGATTCTCCATTCTGCATGCTACAGTAGCCTTCAGCACCCACACTCTTCACACAACACTATACAACAGCCCCGCTCTTTCTTCCCCAAAAAGCACTACCCTCTTCATCCTTGTCGGACACTTCTTGGTCTTCTTAGGCTTTAAGCACCACCCAGCTTAACCAACAATTCCCATGCTAAAAGGTTATCTCCATTATTTTATTCTGTAAATACCATTACACAGTTTTACTTAGTGTATACAACTGTAAAATGTGATATTTGGAAAAAAGTGGCATCGACTCATCGGCTGTATCATACCTCTCAAGTACAGAAAATAAGATAAAAACAGGAGGCTTGTCAAGCAGATAAATATGGTGTCTGTTTAGTTTCATTAAAAAGAACCTTAAGCAGCGGATGTTCATTTATTGGCCAATATAGGTGTAAATTTGGATGCAATGATATATTTTTACAAAGCTTTAAATGGGACCAAAACTGTACCATTTTGCTAAGAACATTATAAAGTGATGAGTTGTTTCCTGGCACAGCCCAAAACAATCTGTCTGGGCTTCTGCAGATAATATATATTTAAATCACCAAATTTATTATGAATTATAAACAGTCAATTCTAACAAGTGTCTGAAAGAAGGGTTGGGCTGGTCTTACATGATCTAGCCTTGCATTATACAATGCTCTTCTAGTCCTTCCTCCAGCAGAAAGCCCAAGTGTAGACTTTGTGGTGATATTAAAAACCATAACATGCCTGCAAACTTCAGGTTAACATCCTTCTAATAGCCCTGCAAGATGGGTAGAAGGAAAGGGATTAAAACAAATGTTAGCAGATAATAGGTTGCATTCAGAAACCTTTAGAGTTGTGCTTGAGATGTTCTTGTTACAAAGGGTACTGGTGTTGCAGAAGCTTCTAGCTAAGCATGAAATTTGATGAAATTATTCATGCTGTAAGAACTTTGTGCAGCCCAATGAGTCCCTATCCAATGAAACCTTAAATAGGAAGGGAGACAAACATCTTAATTAGCAGTGGCACAAGTATAAAACACAGGGCCCAAGTGCAAACATTTCCAGAGGTCCCCAACTTCACCAAGCAACATATCGCACAGTGCTGCCTTTGCCCCAAGCAGCTTGACTGTGCCTTCTTTTCTCCCTGCCTGTGCCATCATTGCTACCAGTTTGTCAGTGCCCCGAGCAGCTTGTCTGTGAAATCAATGTCCCCAAACAACATGTCTGTGCCATCTCTGTGTCAAACAGCCTGTCAGTGCCCACAAACAGCTTACTCGTGCCATTTTTGCCCATAAACAACTTGTCAGTGACCCCAAAAAGCCTGCATGTGCCATATTTGCCCCAGCTTGTCAGTGTACCCAAACAGCCTACCAGTACCATTTTTCTCCGCCAGTCAGCCTGCCTGTGCCATCTTTGCCCCACACAGCCTGCAGTGGCCCTGCCCACTCTTACCTGCAGGAGTGGAGTGTCTCTCTTCCTCCGTGCAAAGTGTAAACTAATCCAGTATGCAGGCGGTGGATGTGATGTCACTTCCTGCTCGCTGGAATAGTCAGACCCACCATGAGAGATCATACGATTTGATAATATCAATATATACTGGTATATACCGTATATATATATATTGATATTAGATGATTATATGATTTTTTAAAAAAAATAATAGTAAAACAAATTTGCCCAAACCCAGAGATGTACTCACATTAGGTGTTGGTCAGGCCTGAGCAAGTGTTTTGCATGTATTAGGGACAATGGGACAGTAAAGTAACCTTTGGCACTCTAGAGGTTGTGTACTACAATCCCCATTATACACATGCATAGCCCTCATCAGTATACAGCTACCCAGGCATGTTACAGTACAACTCTAATCATTAAACAGTAAGAGACTGGGGGTGGTACAGCATAACTCCCATCACTATATCCTGAGCCTGAAGGTGGGACAGTATGATTTCCATCAATATAAACTGAGCCTGATAGTGGTACACCACAACTCCCATCATTACATTGTGATCCAGACAAAGACAGTAGTGCAGCTTGACTCCTATTGTTATATAGTAATCTAGATGCTGATAGTTGTACTGCTCTCAACTCTCATCATTATATAGCAAGCCAGACACGGATGATGCTACAGCATAACTCATATCATTAAATAATAAGCCAGTCACTGAGTGTTGTACAGCATAACGCCCATCATTCTATACTGAGCCTGAACATGGTACAATATAACTCCCATCAGTATATACTGAGCCTGACAGTGGTACAACAAAACGCCCATCATTATATTGCGAGCGAGACACAGTGGTATAGCATGATATCATTATATATCTAGACACAGATGGTGGTATAGTATAACTCCTACCAAGCCAGGCACATACTGTTGTACAGCATAACTTCCATCACCATATACCGAGCCAGGCACTGATGGCGGTACACCATAACTCTCATAACTAGTATAACAGCATATGACAGCATATATATTATAATATATATATATATATATATATATATTATATATATATCATAGCTCCCATCTCCCATCATCATCATTTTCATTTTGTTCCTTTTTCATTCTTACTCACACTCTCACTCTTTTACGTTCTCTCACATTCTCTCACTTACACTCTTACATTCTCAGTCTTATTCACTCTCTCTTACACTCTCACTCTTATTCATGCTCTCTCACACTCTCACATACTCTTACCCATACTGTCTCTTAGGCTCTCTTTCTTTCTAATGCTCTCTCAATTCTTTTTCATGGCCTCTCACACGCTCACATACTCACTCACTCTTATTCACGCTCTCACATTCTCTCACACTTTCACTCTAATTTACTCTAACTCACTCTTCCTCTCATACTATCTCATTCTCTCTAACACTCTCTTTCATGCTCTCTAACTAACACTTATCCTCTCTCACACCTTCAGACTCTCTCATTTTCACATACTTTCTCACCCTCTCGCTTCCTCATTCTCTCATACACTCACTCACTTTTATTCATGTTTTTTTCATGGTCTCTCACTCACGCTCTGTTACACGCTCTTACACTCTCACTCAAGTTCTCTCACTTATTCATGCTCTCTCACAGTCTCATTCACACTCACTATGCATGCTATCTAATACTCTCATTATATAGTAGATTCATACACTGTCCTATATGGTCATTCGACCAGCTATGAGCTTCTCTTTAGTATTTACGAGCCCATGTTGACTAGGTCTAGGTGAGCCAGGGAAGAGTTAGACTTAATTTGTGCTAGAGGTGAATTGGTCTAGCTTGAGTACCCACTTTGCATGTAGAGCCAAGACACTTTCAGTAGGCAGAGGCCCTGTACTTAGCAGAAAGGATAGCATGAAAATTGTTCCACCAATTTGTAGAGCATAGCTTGTCAGGCCTCAGATCTATTTCTAATACATAAAAAACAAACTGATAAAACTGGCACTTATGTTTACTTTTAAAAAAGAAAACAAAATCAAATATTTTAAATGATCGCTTTCCTATGAATATGGTTTACATTTACCATGGTCTAAACCATGGTCTAAACTATTATAGGAGAATAAGATTCTAAAGACATTTTCGTTAAGTGCCCTTTTATTAAAACAAATCTCTGTCTGACAACTATGCACCATAGAATTACACAAGGTTTTGAAGGGTGTAGGAGTTTCTCATGGCTTGTAAAGCTTCTTCTTTACCTAGCTTTTACTATACCACGTGCTACTGTCTTTTGCATTCTGTCTTCCCTGCCTTTCCTCAGGCAGAGTGAGAATATCCTATTAATGTGTCTGGTTTTTTACATTCCATCATACTCTGTCTCTGTAATGCTATCTCCTTCCAGTACATGGGCTGTATTGAAGTTCTACGCTCCATGAGGTCACTGGACTTTAACACACGAACACAAGTAACAAGGTGAGTGACATCTCAGCGTACTAATTAGACATAGGCATACAGCTATAGAAATCCACCCAGGCAGCTGTATATTGAAAACATACATAAATTATTCAGTTGCTGAATGTTACTTTTATATGTCACAGAGAGGCCATCAACAGGCTCTATGAAGCTGTCCCCGGTGTAAGAGGAACATGGAAAAAAAAGGTGAGGAAGAAATATTGCTGCAGGTTTTGCAACAGCAACAGTTTTGTTCTTGATACACAGTTATTCTTGACTCCTCCCATTATTTTCGACATCATGTCTTCAGAAATAATTGTAAATGTACGTACTTTGTATTATCAGAATATTTTATTAGGACATTCAAAGGTATTCAACAAAAAAAAGATGCCAACAGACATGTAGTGTCTATGTGAAGAAACATGAAATATGACCTGGACAGCATAAAAGGCTCTCTTCACTAATGTTTGGTTGCATACCCTTTGGCAACAATAACAGCCTTCAAACATTTCTTGTAGCTGTCTATAAGCTTCTTGCACCCACCTACTGACGGTTTTTCCCACTCTTCAATTACAATTTATTCAAGCTCTTGAATGTTTGCAGGATTCCTTTTCCTGATGGTAGATTTCAGCTCTTTCCAAAGATTTTCAATCCGATCAGGACTCTGTCTGAATCAGTCCTTTTTGCCTTCTCTTTGCGCTTTTGGAAGTGTGCTGGACGACCCATGATCTTCGACCCATACAAAGTTTTCTGACAGTGTATATATATTTATATATATATATACCGTATTGGCTCGGATATAGGCCGCACCCAAATATAGGCCGCACCCTAAAACAGTTAGGTGCCTTTTTTAAAAGAAAAACGTTTCTGCCCCCGAGATAATGCTGCCCACTCTGTTCCCGAAGATGTACCCCTCGAGCATATGCTTGCCACCTCTACCCTCCCGCAGATATGCTCCACTCTACCCCCCCCTGAGATATGCTTGCCACTCTGTCCCAAGATTTAGCCCCCCCCCCACCAGACTTATCAGTGCAGACTCCACGGGGTCTTGCGGGGCCGGCGGGGGACATCTACACATAACGCGTATTCAACTTCCGGTGCCGGCACTTCCGCCGTGGGAAGTACCGGCAAGGAAGATTGTTCGCGCAGACGTTCACCAACAGCTGCGATGCGAGCATAAACAACCTCTGCTGCCGGCACGTCTGCAAGATGTGCTTTAAAATCTCCCTTGCTGGGACTCCCCCCGTGGGAATTCCGGGCTAGACCCCCAATATAAGTCTTTAAAGTGGGGGGGGGAAAGTGCAGCCTATATTCGGGCCAATACGGTATATACCGTATTTGCTCGATTATAAGACAAGGTTTTTCAGAGCAAATGCTCTGAAAAATACCCCTTGTCTTCTAATCGGGGTCGTCTTCTAATCAGACCATGTTGTACGGGTTGAAACCATCACTCCAGATTGCTTCAGGGCATCCTTAATCCGTGTGGATGTCTTACGTGGTGTTTTTTCCACAGTTCGAACCATCCTTTCGAAGACGTCTCTGATCGATTTTCCTCTTGTCACCCCATTCCGGGAGGTTCTTGACACCTCCATGAGCAACAAGCTTCTTACTGACATTACAAAATGTAGAATAGGGATGCCAAGGTCTATGGAGATGGCCTTGTACCCTTAAGAATTCTTATGTTTGGTAAAAATAGCATTTCTGATGCTCTCAGATACCTTTCTTTTCTTCGCTGTTATAAAAAGAAACAGGGAATGAAAGTGGCCTTTTTAGGCATTATTATGTTTTATTTATATAGCGCCAACAATTTACGCAGTGCTTAATACATTACATATATTCAAGGGGTATGATAAGACGAGAACTGACAGACTAAGACAAACCAATACATTAGGTAGAGTGAGCCCTGCTCGCATTAAAGCTGCCTTTGATTGGCTAATTTAAGGTATGTGAGCACTGACGCAGGTAAGTCTAATTTCACAGCAATGACATTCTGGTTCTTCATTTCAAATTAGGGTGCTAATAAATGTGTCCTTTTCTGTTTTTTAACTGTTATTGTTTTATCCTGTAATGTTCTGTATCAAACATATCAGTGCATATAGTCCAAAGCTCTTTTACTACACAATATTGTTCATGATGTAAAAAATATTCAAGAGTGCAAATAATGTTGACCATATTCATGTCACCAATTTAAACAGGACAATGCCATCCAACACAATTTCAGTAACTTAAGAGATTGCTGTCACTTCCACCAAACAGTTTGTGTTCCCTTACAGGCCCCCAATAAGTCCCTGGCATCCGTTTTAGGCAGAAGTAATCTTCGATTTGCTGGAATAAGCATTGCTGTGAATATATCTGTTGAAGGCCTGAACCTCAGCATACCAACCACCCGGCAGGTAAGGATATCACAAAATCATACCTGTATAGCTAAACGTGTGCAACCCAGGAATGAGCTGACTGATACAACTGTTTTGGATCCAGTCTGGCCTGCCAGCTTTTATCTCCTTTGTAATGAAAGCCATACTGTAATATTATGTCCTTTAAAACCTGGCAGTTGGTGCCAGAGGACATACTATTACGTCTTGTTTCTTTAAGCATCAGCCAGGCTAAATTCCAGCATATTAATTGATAGCCTGGTCTCACCTCATCTATTTGTGGTCAAACTGTATGTATGTATCAGCTATTTAATGTCAGAGCGGTCAAAATGAGCACTTACACATTATGGAGATTTAAATGACGGAACTTCTGTTCGGGCATGACCCTTCTAGTGACGTCATCACTGACGGTCCTGTGGGAATCCCATCACGGAGACCCAGGTTATCCCCGTCTGATAACACTTGTTAATATGATCGGGAGGGCAGAGCTACACAGCTTTGGCTCCAGATCACTGTGTAATCACAGAGATAGAGCGATCACTGCAGGCTCTATGACAGGCTGCAGGACTATGAGAAGACTGAGAAAGAGAAGGTTCTCCCTTTACAAAATAAATGCAATAAGTGTACTGTACTATCTTCTGTGCGCTCTGGTAGCACAGGGAAAACCCCTTCAATGTCATCAGCTCCGAATGGGTTCTCTAGCTTTAGTGCACTGCTCCCTTTTAGAGAGAAGTTCCAAAAAATTATTCAAAAATAATAAAAAAATGTTTAAAAATAAAAACACAAAAATAATCCCCTGTGCCACCCTGTACCCCTCCCCTAAAAAATTAAAAGCATTACAAAAATACTGCCCCTCACAACAAGTTTTTTTTTTTTTTAAAAAAAGCATATGTTCTAAAATTGGTCAATAGCATCCTCAAAACATGCCAAACCTTTGCATATGTCACACCGCTATACTTGGGGAAGGCTGCAGAACACAAATGATTGTTTGTTTCTGCAGGTGAACATAACCTGGGAAGAAATCCAAAGTGGCATTACTGAGTTTGTTTGAAAAAGTATATACTTTTTTATGAGGTTTGTGGGAAAATGAATGTACTAAGTATGTAAAAAATGTCATGCCTTCAGAAAATACTGTCCTCCGCATGTGTAAAAATGCCTTCGTCCTGAAGGCAGGGCCGGCCTTAGGGGCCGCACAGGGCGCCATGGCAACAGGGGCGCCATACGGGACTTAAATTAAAACATCTTTTTTTGTAACTTTATTTAACATCCTCCATGTTAAATACATTTTTTTAAGTTTATTTAACATGGAGGATGTTAAATAAAGTTAAACAAAAAAATGGTGTTTTCATTTAAGTCCCGGGCAGGGGCGCCGAGCGGTTGCTTGTGAAGTTTTCTCTTCAGACGGACGCCTCCCGCTCCCACCGCAGGGCTCCGGCAACAAGGTAAGTAAGGATAGGGAGAGTGGGAAGGCAGTTTGGAGAAGGGGCAGAGGGGGGAGTATTTTTTTTTTCTTTTTTTTGGATGGGGGGGGCCGCGCAGAGAAGTAGTCCGCACAGGGCGCCAGAACACTTAAGGCCGGCTCTGCCTGAAGGGGTTAAAATTTGTGATCTTAAGTGAACTAATTGCACACTATATCTTAGGCTGTTGAGCATTTCATTGCCATTTTACTATCTACTACTACAGAGTAACCTTGCTTATTTGATTGTAATAGATGTTGTTAGCTCAGCACCTCAGCTCTCAGTTGACCTTGTGACAATTGGTTTTTATCCAAAGCTACAAACACTGTTCATTTTTGCTATAGATACAGTTGAAAATATTACTATACAGTGTGCATTTTTCTTTGCAGGTTATCGCCAATCATCACATGCAAGCTATCTCATTTGCCTCTGGGGGTGATGCGGTAAGGATTGTTTAAAACCACATGGAAAAATGGGGGACCAAACACTAGACATAACGACTCTCCTTCCTTTATATAGGATACAACAGATTATGTGGCGTATGTGGCAAAGGACCCAATAAATCAGAGAGGTAACAACATTTAACTCACTAAGTCTATAGTTTCATATATAACAGTTGTGCTCGGTGTTCCCCTCTATGTTGTAAAACATTGTGCTTGAGGTAATGGCAACCATGAGCGGTTGGATAATGCTATTTGACCATGAGCAAAACATATAGTATACTTACAAAAAGCAATTTTGGATAAAAGTTCTAAATATGGAATAGTTACCACATGCCAACAAATACTGGTAGATTATTCCTGTGGATAATTCCGTATTTAGCACTTTGCTCCAGGACAGCTTTATTAGATATGCAGCTCCCATATTAATTAGACTGAGATCATCACTCACTAAATTAGACTATCATTCTTTCTTAACATTATCCACCTGCTTCCCTTCAAAGAGGGACTACGTATGTGAAGATGCTTTCTTGATTGCATCTGAGATGTACCCAGCTTATTTACCACTATATGTTATTTAAAAACAAAAAAAGAGGCTGCTCTACAATAAATTAAGGTAGAGTGATTTTAGGATCTATTTATCTAAGAATTACCACCTCAGATTAATCCTGTTAAAGCATAGTTAAAGCCAGTGGCAGCATTTTAAAGCTTCTAGTCTTCTAGGAGAACAATGTCTCTGGCACTTTCCCCCTGCTTGCACTTAGACATGAGAGTTAGAGAGTTAAAATCTATCCTTCCCTGCAAACTCCCAGTTTAGTATATACAAGTCTGGTGTAGGTTGCCATGGGGATGGTGACCCATTTAAAATGTTTATTGTTGCCCTAGAGACACAGATGTGTGGTGTGATATGCTGTGCATTGATGAGGGAGTATTAATGTGGACCAGGACAGCCTGGCCTTAGTGGAGCACTAAATTACTGTTCTACATCTATGTAAGCACATGGGTAAATAGTTACCTCATTGCCCTATGATTTCACTCAATATTATGCCACTGTTTGCTCCCTTGCTAACTGTGTCAGAAACTTCCCCAAACCTTTCCAGTATAACTCTTTTATTTGTGGATATATTAGGTCAAAAATAAATTGATACTGATTATTCAGAGCACTGGTGTCTGGTTATGAATTTAAAGATGTATTTGCATATGGACTAAATAACTGAAATGCACACAGAGATGTACACACAAAGCTTGTTTAGTGCACCCATTCTCAATATTTGGTAGACAAGCAAGGTCCTATAGCAGGACTCAAACAACTCGATTTATGAAAAGCAACAATCTATTTAACGACTGGCCTTCCTTTGATATACCCTCGTTACACCGGGTGTTGAGTGCAATTCTGGTGTAAAGTGATAAAAGTATGGCAGTCAGAACTAACATTATATTGGTTGCACTACTTACCTGTTTTCATCAGCATTGTTCCAGATACAACAGGTCCCTCCCAACACACTAAACCTGTTGGGTGTGTGTGGGCTCTTAATTATTGTGGCCTACTCCTCTTTCCGTTCCCTCTCCAAACCATCTGTTAATGTCATCTGTGTCTTAATGTATGTTCTTGTCTCTCACACAACCTTTTCCCCCTCTGCTGGTCCATCCCCTCCTACCCATCCGTCCTCATATGTCCCTAAATTTCACCCTCCCCTTCCCATCATCCACAGCCTGTCATATTCTGGAGTGCTGTGATGGGTTGGCCCAAAGTGTGATCAGCACAGTAGGACAAGCCTTTGAGTTGAGATTCAAACAGTTCCTGCACAGTCCCCCCAAAGTGGCAGCACCCCCAGAAAGGTACGGCGGGAAACATATTTACTTACTGACCTCACTTTTCATGGAGACCTAGTCGCTTATCCCTAGTCGCTCACCAATAATTTCAGCATAGTTTTGTAAATAACTTGAGGGACATGCAGATGTGATGGCAGGTAAGCCTTTTGAACCATCTGTTATATATATATACCTATTCATTATGTTTATCACAAGCCTTTTTCTACTACATCAGCACTTTTCACCAACCACGTAAAGGTTGATACTTTCCAGGTTTCTACATTCCTTAAAATAAAACTTGCGCATTTTTAAAGAAAAAAAATATATAGTTAGAATCAAGTTACTCCACACATTCTCTCATTTAACTTTTAAGCCCTTATTAATTACTTTCTATATTGGTAAACATTATTAACTCTACTAAGAAGGTGATTCTAAAGAATCTTAGAAATGGGAGCCAGACAGTAAACGAAAAGAAGTTTTAGAGTTAACATGTAGGGATCGAGGTGCCGAGAAGCATTGAAAACAGAAACATCTGGCCCACAATCCTCTGAAGCCAACAGCTTTTTTAAAGGCCTGAACCTCACACCCTTGCATTGCTCATAAACATGGCTTTCCCTTTATTAGGTTGGTTGTCGGAGGAGAGGAACTAGCATGGGGGGCAGAGGAAGATCAGGGTTCACAACACAACTATTACAATAGCATCCCAGGGAAAGAACCCCCAGTGGGTGGATTGCAAGACTGCCGGATGAGGGAAGCAGGAGCCACCAGCCTTCCTCAGACACAGATAATAGCCAATGGGCAGTGGCCTCAGGTAGGATGTTTTATTTCCTGTCTATATAATAATACAGCTCAACAACAATATCACTTGCAAACATCATTGTATTTGTACTTATTTTTTTGTACGTCTTTATTTTGAATTTCATGCTTTATACTGAAACATACGTTGCACATGAAAGACACAACATTTGCCAAAAGAGTACGGTAAGTTTCTGTACAACAGCAGGGAGAGAAATGTTACAATAAGACCAAAAGTCTCACCAGAAAGGAAAGATCACAGTCCATATGAATACAGATCAATATGCTGGCCAGTACATTTGTGAATAAAAGGGGAAAACAAGAAAAAAAATGAGATCCCCCACGTGCAGGGCAGAACCCAAGTGTATGAGTATAGTTGGTGTACGTAGTGTGCTAATAAACGGATTGTTTTTTTTTTCTCACACTTTATTAATATTCAAATTCACGAGGATTTTCCCTTGCACATTTTAAACACATTATCAGCGATCACTTTAAGGAGCTATTTGCTCCGTTTACATAGAACTTATTAATGTTTACAGATCTATAACTATTCATATTTAATATTTAGAAGATAATTATTTTTTTTTTTCTCTTTCTTTTTTTCCCCTATACACATTATAAGTGATCACCTTAGAGATGTCTCTATTTTTATACACATTATAAGTGATCACATTACTGATTTATTAATGACTATAGATTACACACGTTATTCATAATTGCTTCACGAGGATCTCTCTTTGCACATTTGTATACACATTATAAATGATCACTTTAGCGAATTATTTGTCTCACTCATATACAATTTACTGTAACTTTTTTTTTTTTCTCTTTGAGATTAAACACATTCTCTCGAGGTTCTAATTCGGCACCTACGCATGTTTTGGCCCTATATGGATTCAGGGCAAATGTTGCATGATATATTTTCATGTACAAACCGTATGAATTGTTGTGAGTATGTTGGTTTATGTTTAGACGGCAAATTGGATTTTAGAGGTGCAAAGGATTGGTTTGTAATTCAATTAGATGACACTTAGACTGATGTCTATTAATTGCCAAGGCCTGAACTCCCCACATAAAAGGGCGTTTTTATACGACACTCTGAAGCGAGAACATATTGATATATCTTTCTCACAAGAAACTCATTGGAAAAAAGGATCTTCGACCTGCTGGTCCTATAAAAGATATCCATTTGTTTTTGACTCAAGTTTAGATTACAAGAAAAAAAAGAGGAATAGCAATTTTTATAAGTGATAAAATTAAATTTGAAAAATTGCACTTTGAGAGTGATCATGAAGGTCGTTATGGGATATTAATTTGTAAGGTGAACGATCTAATTTATACTTTAGTTAATATTTATGCTCCCAATACATCTACTGTTAAATATTTAGATAAGGTTTTTGATCGTGTCCACGAAATATCCAAAGGTTTTCTTGTAATTGGAGGTGATATGAACTGTATTCAGGATGTCAAACTAGATAAAGGTCTAAGATTTGGTTTACATCCCGATACAAAATTGAAATTGTGAAGGAAATCTTTTTCACTATGCCTTGCCCGTAATAATTTATACGACATCTGGAGAGTTAAAAATCCTTGTGTGAAAGATTTTACTTTTTATTCATCGGTTCATCAATCCTACTCCAGAATCGATTCATTCTTTACAGATAGCAAATCATTAGAATACTGTAATTCGGCATTTATTGGTAATCAAACTTGGTCGGACCATGCTCCAGTTATTATAGAAATTAAAAATAAAGATGAATTTAGAATAAGATCCAACTGGAGACTCAATGAATCACTATTATTGTCCCCAATATTTAAAGAAAAATTCTTTAATCTAGCTAAAGAGTTCATGGAAATTAACGATAACGGTGAAGTTTCCGATACAACTTTATGGTGCACATTTAAATGTGCTATGCGAGGGCTCCTTATAAAACATGGAGCGGAGGTGAAGAAATTAAAGGGTTTAACCCTATCAGATCTTTATATTAAGTTAGCGAAACTGGAAGCCACTAACAAACAAAATCCGTCGGTTCTTATTTCTGGAGAGATTAGATCCATTCAATCTAAGATTAAAGAAAATTTAACTGAGAAGACAAATAGATGTTTATTAAGACTCAAACAAAACTGGTACTACAGTAGTAACAGAACAAGCAAAAATTTGACAAATAGAATTAAAAATCGAACGGAAAGAAACAGAATAAACAGAATTATTTTAAATAATAAAATTTATTCAACTCCAAAACAAATTGGGGAAGCTTTTAGGTCATATTATGCTTCACTGTATAATTTACCAGATATAACTAAAAATAACTTACAGATAAATTCTTTTTTGGATAGGCTGAATCTTCCCAAGCTCTCTGTAATGAAATTGACAAAACTAAATTCTCCTATTCAACTTTCAGAAATAAAGAATACGATAAGTAATCTACCTAAATCTAAAGCTCCAGGTCCAGACGGATTCTCCGCTCCCTTTTTCCAACTCTTGGAAAAACTTATTTCTCCACTTTTGTTAAGAATATTCACTGAGATACCAACTAAGAAACAATTTCCAAGCGAAATGCTTCAGGCTACGATAACCCCAATCCCCAAATTAGGCAAGGATCTAACTAAAGTTATAAATTATCGCCCTATCTCATTAATAAACTTAGATATTAAAATTTTTTCCAAAATTCTAGCAGAGAGATTAAAAGAGGTAATACCTGATTTAATACACCCGGACCAAACGGGTTTCCTTAAGGGGAGAAATGGGGTAGATAATACGCGTAGAATGTAAAATACTAAACTATCTGCCACGCTAATAGCCTTAGATGCTGAAAAGGCCTTTGACAGAGTCAATTGGCTTTTTTTAGAAGGCACTCTAAAAGCATTTGGCCTGTCCGGAGATTTCCTTTATAATACACTAGCTCTTTATAAAAATCCACAAGCTAAAATATCTGGAGCCAATTTAGACTCTGACAATTTCAATATCCATAATGGTACGAGACAAGGATGTCCATTAGCTCCTTTGCTTTACATTCTCTCATTTGAACCTTTGGCAGTAATAATTCGCCATTCCACAAAAATACACGGATTAACAACAGGTCCACTGGAACATAAGATTGCACTATATGCTGACGATATTCTTCTCATTCTTACTTCTCCTGAATCCTCAATTCCAGAAGTGATAGAATGTATAAACGAATATAGTCTCTATTCTAATTATAAATTAAACATAGACAAGACACAAATTATTAATTTCAACATGGAATCATCTCAAATACAAAATTTAAAAACTAAGACACCATTTTCTGTAACACAGACTTATATCAATTATTTAGGAATAAAAATTTATAACAATCTTTCTGATTTATTAAAAAATAATTATCTTAGTCTCCTTGATGATTTGAAAACTCAGCTACTGACTTGGCAAAGATTAGAAATTTCATGGCTTGGCAGGTTAAATATATTCAAATCGTATGTCACACCTAGTCTAATCTACCTGTTTAGAACAATTCCACTTTCACTCCCTGTAAAAATTTTAAACTTATTTGAAAAACTGTTTTTTTCATTTGTTTGGTTGAATAAAAAGCCAAGAATATCTCGCCTTATATTAAAAAAAAATCTTTCACAGACCGGACTTAAATTCCCTAACATACGAAATGTGCACGAAATTTGCATGTTCGGTCATTTTCTAGCTTGGGACTTATATAAATTATATAAATTCTAGCTTGGTACAAATATGAATTATGGAAATGTCGTAACTTTGATCAATTTCATTATTATTGGTTTAACTCTAGTAGTATAAAAGAGTTGGATATGTCTAATCCATTAATACTAAACATTTTGAAGAATATGTTCACCTTTAAAGAAAACTTTGCTCCTAAAGACTCATGGTCATCTTATACACCTGTAGGTATGTTACAATTTGTCATTAAGGATATTGATCTTAAAATGTGGCACTAACATGGTATTCATAAAATTGAAGACATTTGGTCTCCTTCTAGATTAAATTCCTTTGAAGAACTGCAAACTAAATTTCTACTAATTTTTCATACTTAAGAATTGTAAGTTTTATTAAATCTAAGACTTGGCATTTGCCAACTACTTTAGATAGATTTATAGGAAAATATTCTAATAATAACCTAATCTCAAGATTGGGAACTATTCTAGAACAAACATACATTATTGAAAAGCCCATTACTATACAGAAATGGGAAACAGATTTTGTTATCTCCTACTCGGTAGATGTTTGGAATTCTGCATGGAATACTTTAAGGAAGACAATTCACTGTATTAATCTACACGAACAATTTTATAATTTATTGCATAGGTGGTACTATGTTCCTACAACTTTACACAAAATGGTTAGCCTAAATTCCAACAAATGCTGGAGATGTAAATCTGAACTTGGTACCGCAGCCCATATTTGGTGGTATTGTGATAGATTAACTACAATACAATTTGAAATTACAAATTTATTTAACAAGATGTTTGGACAACAATGGTCTTTAACTCCCCAATCTTTCCTATTCCATATTGATATTCCAGTTAAAAATAAGTTTAATCTAGAATTAGCAATCAACATCTTTGCAGCAGCTAAAATCTGTTTGGCACGGAACTGGA
Organism: Spea multiplicata; assembly: GCA_009364415.1. Classification (NCBI taxonomy): domain Eukaryota; kingdom Metazoa; phylum Chordata; class Amphibia; order Anura; family Pelobatidae; genus Spea; species Spea multiplicata. The sequence continues at coordinate 25,250,164 of VKOC01000001.1, forward strand.
AATCTGATGTAGTCCCGACTTATTCGAATATTTGCGACCAAATAGAGTACCAACATTAAAATGGAGAAACACTTTTTCTATCTACACAATAATATAAAAAAATACGAAAAAATCTGGTTACCCTGGCAGGAACTCCTTTCTTCTACCATAAAATAACTTTCCATCCTTGGCAATTAAGTTACAACCTTAGCTCATTTAACTATCCTTTCCTCTCTATTCCTCTATACTATCTTGCCTGTTTAATCAGGCTATAGACCCATTTGCCGCTCTATGTATGACTGTTAATTCGATTTATTATTAAGATGTTACAACTATAATCTGGCTATGGAACAATATATCGGATTTTGGCTGTTTGTTGGAATGTTATATCTGTTGTGATTTTATTGTTATCAATAAAAAATATAAATAAAAAAAAATGTCATGCCTTCAGAAAATACTGTCCTCCGCATGTGTAAAAATGCCTTCGTCCTGAAGGCCCAGGTCACAGACATCATATGTTCAGACAAGGCAGGGTCAGGATACCAATACTCAATCTGCCAGATATTGGGAATCATGCAGGTAGCGCACAAATTTAGTCAACCTGGTCAAGTTCTGGATATAGAGAGTCAGTCAATGCAGGAACTAAGGGACACAGGGGCTCATGGTATCAGAGCACGGTAATTTAGCTGTGGTTTGAGTGCTATCAGCAGAGGTTGGAATTAAAACACTTTTTAATGTGCACAATAGTGAAGAAACAACAGTTAATGCTGATCACAGCTTTTAAGAGAACAAAATATTCTCTCTGTTATATCAGCCATTCAAGTATTTTAACATTTTAGTTGAAGTCTAAGTATGTGGATAGTGAAATCAAAAGATGGATGGACTAATGCTTAATTGTGTCAGGTCAAATTATCCCCATAACAAATGCTGTTTGACTCTTTGCACCACTACTAGGAACCAAAATAAATGTCCTGTTCATCCTAGAACTATAGATATTCACTCTCTGTTTTTAAGGTCAGTTGATTTTAATCTCTGCTCATTGCATGTCCAGGTGGGTTCTCCAGCTAGAAGACCTCCAGTGTCACATTCATCTTCACAATGGGAGCTAGAGGACCATGGTAAGTTCAGCAAATGTTGGAACTTAGTGATCTTTGATAGAGTGCATATGTTTAATTATATGCATGACCCTCTTTCAGGCCAGGCCAGTGAAATATTCCCATTAACTAATGGCAGACTACCTGGGGTACGAGATTATGAGGAACACATGTACGTGAACACACAGAATTTGGATGGCTGGAGCTCAGACAAGGAACCTTACATGATCCCAGAAGACAGTCCAAAGAAGGATCTCTTCGACATGAGTAGGTGAACAGGGCAGTTCTCTTTACACTTTGCAAACCAAGTGTGGTTCAGCATAAGGTATAATATAAGCAGGCTACGTGAATTACGTTGATTTCATCTTCTTCAAGTATGTCTTTTGTGTTCCCTGTAATATGAAAAAGCGGTAGCGATACGTATTTTAAAGGGAAACTTGACTTAAAGTGACATGGTGTTGCTTTTTGTTGTAGACCCCGGCAGCTTACAGAGGTCAGTGTCCTACCCTGGCAGCAGTCACACTGTGTCATTATTTTAGCATTTTCGGTCAATAATATGGGTGAAGCTGTATATTAAAAGCAGGGGTAGGCAAGGTGTACACATACAGACACTAGTGTCTGTGACAAAGGTTGTGGAAGTAATTGTTGCTTAAGGGGAATTGGCAGCCAGATTACAACACCAGTAGACATCAGCCTGGGTCTACCAAAAAGTGTCAGGGTTTTTATCCAAGCAGCTATCATTATATCACAGGAGTTGTGTGAGAAAAATAGTTTTGTAATACCCAGTCCCAATTGTACAATATATGTCTGTAGCCCACTGCACATTTATGGGCAACTTGCCGTTAAATAATTTGCAGAAAGCTTGATTCTGGGTCAGGGTTTCATGCAAAACAGAGTAGCTACATAATCTGCAATGTAATGAAAGACATCCTTTGACTGGCTCCCTTTTATGGAAAATAAATTGTACTTGGGTGAGCTAGGGCTACCTTATACAAAGTTGGTAACACGGTAGACACCCTGAGGTTGAATTAAAATCAGGGTGGGTGCACTGACAATTTTTTTCCAGGAGACACATGCAACTTGCAGACCAGCAAATTTAAGTACCTTAGAGGGACAGTATACCAGCCCAAATAGCCTCACTGATCATTAATGCGTATTAAGATACTGTAAAATTTTGGGTATAATATGCTTCTGTGTGTAAAAGGCTGGTATAACTTTGAACTCAATTTTGTGGTTAGAATTAAGTACTTTGTGTATAATATGCACCCAAACTCTAGCTTCACATTGTTCCTGGAGGGATAAGTTGTTCCTGGAGGTATACGTTAAATGACAAATGATTTAGGTAAACTGGAAAAATGGTCAGAACTGTGTCAACTGATTTTTAATGTGGTTAAGTGCAAAATAATGCACTTGGGGCATAAAAACCCAAGGGCAGAGTATAGAATATTTTAAACTGTCTGAACCTCAACGTGTGAGGAAAGGGATTTAGGGGTAATTATTTCAGAGGATTTAAAGGTAGGCAGACGATGCAGTAGAGGAGCAGGTAATGCTATTAAAATGCTTGGCTGTATAGGGAGAGGTATTAGCAGTAGAAAGAGTGAAGTGCTTATGATGTTGTACAGATCACTGGAGAGACTTCACTTGGAGTATTGTGTACAGTACTGGAGACCGTATCTCCAGAGGTATATAGATATGTTGGAGAAGTTCAGAAAAGGGCTACTAAAATAGTTAATGGATTACAGGATAAAATTTACCAGGAAAGGTTAAAGGGTCTGGAAGAAAGACGTGACAGGGGGGATATGATAGAAACATTTAAATACTTAAAGGGAGTCAACATGATAAAGGAAGAGAGTTTTTTTTTAAAGAAGAAATACTACCACTAGAAGAGGCCATAGTATTAAGCTTATAAGGAAATATTACTTTACTGAAAGGACGGTGGATGCATGGAATAGCCTTCTAGCAGAAATGGTAGCGATTAATACATTAAAGGGGTTTAGGCATAAGGCTAAGATAGCTAAAAAGAAATACATATTTCTGCCGTATAACAGTAAAGCTGATTTGTTACCAGGGAATCTTAAAAATAACAGAATGGCTATAAAAAAGGATAAGTATATCATGATGTTAAAATGGCAGTAAACCCCTCCATCTCTTTAAAGCACAGCATATTCTATTACCTGTCAGCACATCCCCTATATAATAGGATGTCTGTCCTACATAGAACAGACCGGTTACTATGTGTGGGCTCATATGTATTAATCTCCTCCCTGTCCAAAGCTATTTAATGATTTCCCATTCAGATGCTACCAACATTCACATGAATAACATAGCTCTGAGGGTATGACAAGGCACAAGAAATTAAATAAGTCATGTGCCTGACTTTATATTACAAAATATGCATATTACCGGTATATAAATATTGCATAGCCATACACAATATATGTATTGTGGAAGCCAACACATTTCAGAAGTAGAAGTAGCTAAGTTGTATAAATACCATTTAATAAAAGCCATAATCAAATCTGCATCTTAATCTACAGATTTTATCTTTTTTTCTTCCAAGCCCAGTGAGGTTAAGTGAGAGACATTGAGCTTAATGTGATGAACCACGCATAGTGTTATCTGGCCTGTTTTTGTGTCGTCATTAATATGAAATGAAGAACCAAACCAGACAATTAAACCAGACATTCCTTCACGCATTAGATTTCAATCAGAGTGAAATGCAGATGAGAGAAGGAGACAGCGGACAGAAAGTCCGTGTGGAAGATATATTTTGTCCTTGTGTTCTCTGAATATATACAGTATTATACCCTTCCCTATACCCTACTGGTAAATGTACACATTAGGTTCTCTGAAATAAATACTCTTCACCTTTCAAATATTATTTGCCAAACATGTTTGTTGTGGTTTTTTTATAATGTGTTTTAACTTTCTTTGCGTTTTGAGGTTATATTATTGGGAAAAAAATAATATAACCAGCAACACATTTCCTTTCAAAACTACCTATTTCCCAATTTATCATATTTCTTTCTCTAGGACCATTTGAAGATGCCCTGAAGCTCCATGAGTCTGGGATCTCTGGCTCCCCAAGAATGGAAGATCAGTGGCCCAGTCCTCCAACAAGGAAGGCTCCTGTGGCTCCTACAGAGGATCAGCTAAAGGGGGAGCCATGGTACCAGGGGAAGATGAGCAGAAGGGAGGCGGAAAGGTTGCTGCAGAGGGATGGGGATTTCCTGGTGAGGGACAGCATCACTAATCCTGGACAGTATGTTCTGACCGGCATGCATAAGGGGCAGCCCAAGCATCTGTTGCTGGTGGACCCAGAGGGCGTGGTAAGGACCTCTCACTGTGACACAGACATCGCAACATAGCAGAATAGACAGAAGCTTTGAGACCTACAATACATCAATCAAACATCCTATGTGTCATACATTTGAGCCACCCACCAACTTTAATGCCTAAAGTAAAATAGAAAGACAGATATACTCTACAAAAAAGTTTAATGAGGGTGATGTGTAATAAAAGACCATTGGAGTCTGAGCCTTTTCCTACCACAAGATGAGTGACATAACATTGAAGGAGTTATATGTAATATTTGAAGGAATATACAAGGTAAAGCCTTGACCTCTTCCAGTCCCCTCCACCTATGTGAAATCCAATGACACAGATAAAAGCTGTATAAGACATATAATGTGACCTCATTAATAAATGACACAGACTTGCTAATCTCGAGCATACCCTTTTTTATCAGGTGAGGACAAAGGATGTATTATTTGAAAGTATCAGCCACCTGATATCCTACCATTTACACAACCAACAGCCAATTGTAGCTGCTGAAAGTGAACTACACCTGAAGCAGGCGGTAGCACGGAAAATTACATCTTAGAGGTGAGTGTAAAGGTGGAAATAAGATGTTTTGTGGGATGGAGAAAATTGACAATCATCAGTGTAGACTGACATGCAAGGAATACATAAGAAACAACCAGACAGAAGACATGGATTTGAATCTAGATTAGGGAATTGAGACAAGGGTTAGATGAATGATAAACAGGTCTTAAAGTAAGAGGCATCTTATTCTAAACCATCTGAGTGACCCGGATGGCACTCCTCTTTTCACCAATCATTCATCTTAAAATAAGTTAGGAATTCGAAACACCTCACCTTAATACATTCATGGGGTGGAGTCCCAAAAATAGCTTAGAGGGTATGTAATTCCACTTACAAGAATACAAGCACCAGAGGGGTGAGGGCATAAAGCTGGTTGATACTCTGACACTTACACATCTTTGTCCTACTTTCTTCCCATCTCCAGGGTCACTTATTGGAAACTGATACCTAGAGAGGTCACTTAAAGGCTGTGCTGAAGAGAATAGATTCCAGCTGAACCTGATATTTCCACCCTAACCTGGCTCAAGGCTTCTCTTCCACTGTCCATGTTTGTCTCAGACTGTATCCAGCTCCTCTTTTCACAGCCCTGTACTGTTTCACCACCAGAGGGTACTGCAGAGCACATTGAGGAGGCCTGCAAAATTACAGCAACCTACTACATGCTGACTTAACCCTTCACCTGCTTCCTTAGAAGCCATTAGAGCTTTCTCTGACAAGTAGACCAGTGAAACAGAACCTAATGGCTGCCGTAGAATTAACTTTCTAACATAAATGTCAATACATACAATATTTGTAACAATAAGATCTATTGTTCTATCGAGTCTATCCTTAACCTACTTGTTGTACACCCTTGGGCTCCCTTTCACCTTAGGCCTTCTTTTCATGCAGGATATAGCATTATATCTATCAAGCATGGTTATATTTATTTACAACTCTACATGCTTTGCTAGATACCTAACAAAGAACACAACAAACATTACAATGTGATTAAATTTATAGGCCTCTTAGTAGGCAGTTTGCACCATCTAGTGGTTACTGTGTGATGTTCCCAGGAGAATTCACTGTCCAATATGGAAGAATTGTTTTTTTTTGTACATAACCTTGGAACCTTTTTTCACTATTTGTATTAACGACACAAATCTTGAATGGCCAATCTGTAGTTTTCCTTTTTACGCTATGGACTAAACTTTTAATGTGGCATACGTTCATGTTACTAAATGGATATATTTAGGGTCACTCCTATCATATAGGCTAACTAGGGTAAATGCCCATGTTATGATGGATCGGTTCTGCTGGTAGTGTCAGCACTGTTTATAGTGGCCTTGTTTAATTTTGAGCTGACTTGCCATGGAATCCAGTATTCAAATTTACAGAAAAGATACACATCTGATCCCCTGTTGCCATTGCACCAATTTTTTTTAAACAGGTTACAAAAATCGATTGTTATATGAGCCAGATGGTCATGCAGACAAGGTCAGGTAGATACTAACACTGGTAAAGTGCAAACATCCTGTTAATAGTCACTGAACATTTTGAATGCATTAGTCACTTTAATTATGACTAAAGGCAAGAATTGTCCAAAATATAAACTCTGTCGCTGCATAGCTCTGTTTTACAAAGTGAAGGCTTCAAATTGATCTAATTGACCGTGTGTTCTTCAATGCCCCCAGCATTGCACGCTTTGCGGATATCCTCACAAATACCCATATGGCTGTTTAATTGGTACAGGTTGATCTGTCAGAAAGGCTGAGTGACTGGCTGAATAGTCTGTGCTGACATGTGAAGACACTGAAATTATGAACGGAGGACTCGGAGTTGGGGCTCATTCATCCAGGATTAAGCAGCAGATAAATGACTTTACAACATACGTTTCACTACAAAAATGATTTATTTGAAAGAAATACTTTATAAAACAAGAATACATCTGGCATTGCATACATTTTAACATGGTTTGTGTTAGTGTTTGGGAGCCCCTGGATTTATTGGCTAGTTTCCATTTGCTTCCATTTGCAGCATATTCCTGTAACCCTGCCCTCTGGTATGCGATGCCCACTCGGCTGAAGGGGCCAGTTAGCCATTGGAATGTGAACACTTGGGCTATCCTTCAGTACTTACCTAAATATTAATGTATTCTTCATAATAGGGGTTGATGCATAGAAACGGAATTTGAAAAGCAATGGCTATTGAACCATTAAATTGGTTGCTATGGTGATATGACCATTTTTATGTTTGGTACCAGGTCAAAGTCGGAACTCAATAAAGCGTACAATTGGAGGGAAAAAGGGCCTGTGGGCCTTAACACCACTTTATGATTTGTACGTGCACAATTTTTGTGGTGTAATGCAGACCAATTATAAAGGTAAAACCCATCCACGCTAAAGTACAGTGACCCAGTTTTTAAGGTGTCTGATGTCTGTCTGTGGGTTCTTGGTGTTTGTCACGGTGTTTTAAATTACCATGCCATCCCTTCCCTGTATGTCATGTAGTGTGAGCACACAGGAAAGAATGATCGTGTTTTCAGTGTACCAGGAATTAGAAGAGACGATTAAGAGGCTTTGGGTATTATAATCACCTAAAATGAATCCTGCTTTTTCACACTTTACATTGTGGCACAGTGAAAAATACCTTATGAATATCATTAGCAGATGCTGTGATGGAATCTGCATAATGCAGCAACCAAGGCTCTTTGTGAAATATTAATATATTCTCCCAAGGCAGAGCTGTGTTAGCACAAGTCAGCTCCTTAAAAGTGAAATATATCCGCAGAATGAAATTATATTTACCCTGCGGAACAGCAGTTAATAGTTGTGTTGGATTTTTAATTGTTATTGTTGAAATGTTACTGTCTGGAGAAGGAACTCCTTGAATCATCCCTGGTGGTCCATCAAAGCCCTTTACACGATCTGAGATGTCTCTTTTGCATAGGTAGATGCGTAAGCCCCGTGTTTATGTATGCAGTCCTGGAACACACTGCCGTAAAGGCCCAGGTGTGAGAAGAATGTTCTGGATTAATACCATACTTACGCAGCTAACATTTTTTGTGCAAATAAAGCAACATTTTCTAAATTCCACTACAGTGAAAGTGTGATGATCATGTGATGCATTCCCTACTTATTTTATTGCTAAGAGATTAAAAGATAATTTAAAAGAGATCATTCTAGCTCATTGCAGACCCAAAGGTAATAGGTACATTTGATTGCTGCATTATGAAAATTCCTTTGAAAAGCATACATTTTTATATTAGGTATTGTACTTTTAAAACATGAAGTTTAGATACAGGGGTTTAAAATTACTGACACCATTTCTTGTGTCATGATGAAAAGTTATATAAAGATAATTTATTCTTACATTGTCCATTGTTAGTCTGCCAGACTGCCCCACCACTAGCTGTGTTTATTCTGGTTGCATTTAATGCTGTAGATCAAGCTGAGTTGGGTATGATTATTGTTTAGGAGATAGGAGGTGGCTTCTAGTCCAATGACTACAATAGCAGCTTATCCACAACATCAGGACTTCCCAGGGGGCACAACACAACCTCAGAAGGTGCAAACAGACTATTACACAAAAAAACACACACTGTTAACATGTCACAGTGATATACATTCCAGTCATAATGTACATTCACAATTCCATACAGTCTCAGAGTTTTAGATTTTTTAGTCTGCTGTTATAGGATCGCAGAACATTTTACACAGTGCATGGTGTGAAATATCACAGAGCTCCTGGCATAATGGGCAATAAGAGTACAATAGCACATTCTCATGGTATTCTAGCACATTGCATTACCATGCTAACACGGTGGAACAAATGAACACAAAATGTCAAATGATTTCTAGCATTTAAACACATGTAGTTACACATGAGATTATTGGTGAAAATCTTTAAAGGGGAAGTCCCGTGATGGGGAAAATATATTCCTCCCTGCACAAAATATACAGTAATGTAGGTTAGTATTGAAAAAAAACCCACCTCCTTTATGTGCGGTGGAGGGGGCTGCAGTTGTCACTCTTGACATTCCTGCTGAAACACCACATTGAGGTGTCTCTTTTTGGCAATGGTAATGAAGTCAGTTCCTCTATATGCTTTCATTAGTCAGTGCCCCACTTGGAGATTAATATTAAACCAAAGGAGTCAGGCTTTTTGTCTAGTAGACTGGGCTAACATAACAGAGCTAGACCACATACAAATGGCTACAAAGCAGAACTGTTCTACTTGTAATCTGATACTATACAAACAATAGAGACCCCATGTTAGAAACATATAGGGGTTATACATTCTATGCAAGTAATAACATTCCTATGTTTTGACATATACTGTAAATATCTAAGCAGGCATATGTATTATTACACAAACACATTGTTCCATTTGCTCACCATGCCCACATTCCACATAACTTTGCCACTAATTACGTGTTTATTATAATATGAAAGAACATTTGTAAACACAGTAAAAGGCAGCAAGCGTGCACACCATTGTCAAACTATTTATATCTGCAAATATGTATTTCCTTTTGTGTAAACATATAACCCTCCATGCACACAAACATACACATCTAATATGCATGACAGCGAGGGAAACAATAGTGAACTTTTCACAAGTAAAAAAAAAGATCCGAGAGGTGTCCGATGGGTAGTGAATCGAAAAGCATTTTTCACACTCCCCCCCCCCCCCAGCTGCATGATCGTTCCCAACGTCCAAGCGCAGGTCAGCAGCACAGGGCATGAGTGTGACTGGCAGTGTGACCAAACGTAATTGTCACCGATTAGCGGCGTCACCTGTCACCTCTCCTCCCTTCTCGGGGGGGTTTTGCACACTGGAAGGAATGGTCCCCTTGGCGATGGACGGGGAATGTTGGGTGGGGGGGGGGGGTGTTTAGCTCACAGACGTAGGTTACTAACAATAGCAAGCCGGCGGTGAAGTTCAATGGGCGGACTCCTTCTATGTCTGTGTGCCGACGTAGGCGGATTTTAGGCAGGTTTCGTGATCATCAGGTGGCATTTTGTTGCTCCCCAGGATATAAATATAAACTAGGTGAGCCTGTATGTAGTGCCTCCCAGAGCTGGGAGGTGTGTATTAGGAGAGATCCGTGTGGTTGGCTGGGGAGGCTGCGAGCGGTGTGTATATAATACAGTACAGACAGAGTCCGGGGCCACTTCACAGGCAGCGAGAGGAGGCAGCCGAACAGCACCACTTTAATTTAAAAAAAAACCATTATATCCCAAAGCAGCTACAGTGGGGGATCTGCATCTCCTCACGGGACCACCTGAATGAATATCCAAGGTGGTCTTGCTTCTCCTTCAAGCGAGACCCTCTGAGCCACCACGACCCTCTAATCATCACGCCAGAATCGCACAATCTAAGACCGAGGCTGCTGTTGAACCGACACCCTGAGCAAGGACCATCAGCTACAGGTAGGAGCCCCCCCCCCCCCCGCCGTACCCTCAGCACCAAGGACAGCGTCATCTCCAGCGCAGGGGGCAACACCCGCTACCCCTCAGTTGTCCTACTGCCCTAAATGCAAGCAGATCGGGGCATGGGACCTGTCACCATTGCTTCACCCATCCGCTCTGCAGTTAAACTGATTAGAGAGGCTTGGTGAATACTTTTCACCCCCCCCCTGAAAACTACCTGTTGAAATCACCACAAAGGTTCAGATGGCCGAGGAATTAAAAGGGTGCCACATCGCATAGTATTAATTCATTCAGCTTTGGGGTGTCTGTCTTTGGGGTCTCTGTGAACGTATATCAGGGGCTGCGGATGGATGAAACTGTGGTGTTTATGTAGAATGTTACTTTATAGCCCCAAGACATCTTACTTTCAGATTTGACCCTTTCGTGACTGTTTTCTTTTTTCAAAATCCCAGTGTCTATTTGGGTTGCTGTGACATAACCCAAGCAGAAAGATTTGCTGCAGCGAATGTAATTGCAGCAGACTTTCAGTCACCTCCTCCAATGTTCAACCATCTGCCTATTGTTAGATCACATTATAACCACTTCCCTGCTGGAGAGATAGAGAGAAGCTGGAGGGGGGGTCAGGAACATTATTTTTAATGCCACAGTATTGCTTTCAAGTCTTCAAATTCAGTTAAATTCAGGGTGCAACAGATGAAATGTCAGTGACTGGAATTGTTTCATTAAAGTTTTATGTCCTGTTGTATTATGGCCAAGGATGGCAGCTTGGTATGGCCCTAACATACCTGGAATCAAAATGCCAGGTTAGCAGGGCTCTGCTCACGTCTCCACAGCTAATAAAATGAAACTAGAGGGAAATAAGAAAGATGGATAAGGTAGGTGAGAAATGGACTTAGAAAGAGAAAGGCTATTGCTTACCTATAAAAGGTATTTTGCAAACTCTCAGACTGTGGCTACCCAACTCAAGACAATTTGCTTCCACCTCCCAACATAATGCACACCCCACCACTTTGTGCAATATGCCCATGTCGAAAAACTATCCAAGCCACGCATCATTAACAAGTTCCCGCGACATTCTCCTAAAATAGTCAAACGGCTCTCAAAATCTGCAACTTATTTCATCCAGCTTCTGCCTACAATCTAAACAGCCCTTTATAACACATTACTTCATTTATTTAGGTCCCTTTTGTTCCCCAAAAATTAGTAGCATTCCTGCATTGGCAGATATATAGATAGTCCACAACGCTGTGTACGCTGTGTGTATGTCTCAACATACCACTACACTACAAATGTATATTCATCAAAAGCCGGTTTCCTTGTGTTTTTTTGGGTTATTTCCTATTTGGTGATAGCCACCGCAAAGTTTATACCTTTGTGCTGGACATGTACATTTTGCAAATCGGAAGCAAGGACAATAAAAATGTATATTTATTGCATTCCCGGATGATGCACTACTGTCACAGTTGTAGAGCACTGTACCCATCTCTTTCAGTCAATCGCACAGCACTGCACATAGTAAACAAATAGATGCATGCAGCCAATGCAACACCCCCACTAACATTTTACCCGATCCCTGCCAGTTTAATGGAAGTGAACATAGAGATTGCTCACATCTCACTCTCTCTCTCTCTGCTCCCCTTTTTATCCGTGGTTGTACTACATGAGCACATAGGAAAATGGCCTCATTTCCCAGCGTTCGTGGTCACTTTATCTGCAGAGCCATGTGAGAAGTGTGCCAGTGGAGGTACAGATCTCACTATACCTTCTCACAACAATGTCAGTACACTCTCCGTTACCATCTCTGATAGAAACCGGGACAGTTAGGAAGATATTTAAACAATGATAGATACACCTGTAGTTTTCTGTGCATGAGAAATATTTCAGGATCTGGGCTCCTGAACACAATTGGAGGCCTACAAAGGAACACTTCCCTTGTAGACAGAATACTGCAAAGTGTTGTTCTCATACCAGACAATAAAAACATTGCACAGAGAACTACAGAACATTACATACTCATCTAGAGGTTTATAGTGTATTGCTCACTTGTGTCGTACAGAAAAATAACAATAGATCATTGCATACAATGTACAGATATATAAGCAGCGCACACAGAGCAATGGATATTTAAACAGATGTATTGCACAAACCAGGGGTCAAGTGTATTACATTGCTGGTGGATTGGTAATGGTTAGCGCTCCAAGCTGTTTTATGAGAGCAGTGTGTCCCTATATCACTTCCAGATCATTAGATACGGATCATGTTTTATATGAGAGGATTTGCGGGTAAATATAGTGGCAGAGTGCAAAGCACTGGGCCTCCTTGGAAGGTACGTTCATGGGTCTTATGTGAATGTATGATGTCACAAACTGTCACGGTGTCGGCTTTCACTTATACCATATGAGAAAAAGTATGTGGACACCTGACCATCACACCTATATCTATTTTTGGTTGACGCAGCCAGGACTACCCATTGACATCTCTGGGGGTGGTCCTGCTGACCTCCGTGGAAGGTCTCACCGACAGCAGTTGGTGGGCCCAATGATATCAGTGGGCGTTTCCGCTGATGTTGCAAGACACACCCCCATTTAAGGGGGGAAATGGCGGGGAGCAGGGCGTGTCACTACGCCGCTCCCGCGACCCGGAGAAGTGGCGATTCTGATGGACAGATACAACACAGTGTGCATGTCTGGCAATAATTGTAAAAATCATAGTATTAGATCTCTATATGGCAGCTTCAAATGGCCAGTTAGCTTAACACGTTTTGTGTGCCTCCCGCTAAAACCCTGGAAATGATTAATAGTCGAATGTGAATTTGAAATTAAACATGCAAATTTCTCCAACATAAGTACTTTGTACAACATTGTACTTTCATGATTCAAGGGCTATTCTGTGTGCTGTTGGAAAATCATATGTATATGTATATAACATTGCAATTCTGTTTCTGGGCAGTGGAATCCCACATAACACAGGGGAGTCTAAACCATAGCTCTAGAATTTCATATGGCCATTTTTATGGAGCGTGACCTATTAATAGCTATCTAGAACCAGAATAAACAATAATTTAAATATTTTTTTTGTGCTGTTTCTATTGAACATCAGTTAGCAGAGACTGTCACGCCTAATTCTTGCAGACACAGACCTAAAGAACAGTTCACACAACATTATCCAAAGAAATCCTTACACTGATCATATACAGAGCTTTGTACAATACATTACACACTTAGCTTCCCTCTAGACTATGCCTAGACAGCGCACACACACTACAGGAGTCAGAACACATAAGCAGTGTTTAAATAATAATACTAATTTATTAAAAAACACAAATATAAATAGTGTTATATTATATATATATATGTCCAATATTATAAATAAGCTGATTTACTTGTGAGATCTTAAACCACCTAACAAAGATGCCCTCCTCCAATCTGTTGTTAGAGAAAGGCATCAAAACATGCCTTTTACTATATTACAAAATTGTTTATATTCATTTTTTCCCCTTAGGTTACACTAGTCATTAATTGTTAGCATGCAAAATATAATGTAATGTTGTTTTGTAGGGACCCATATATATAGACTATAAGCATACCTGCCAAGTGTACATTGGAGGGATATTCTTTATATATTCCTTTTCAAAAGGAACTGAGTATGTAAATTGCTATAAATAGTCTTTGTAAAACTTTGTCCCCAGGCATACCTCTAATCGCACCCCTAAAATAAGTGTCCCAATGACTATTTGGAATTTGGGTATAATGTATTGTATGTATTTATACACACATCAATCAATAAACATACTTACTGTTGTTTCTATACACACTGCTTTTAATGCAGAAAACGGCTTTATTATTGTAAACGATAAATTATTATACTTCTAAATTCATGGCTCGCTTGAATAAATTACAATCAATGGGTCATAAAGTCGCAGAAAACATATGGCAAGCCAATACATGCTAAATACATTCTTCCCAGCTCAGGCTACCCAGAGCCTTCCCTCTTTGAGGGGGAGAGTGGCTACCCACGGATGCTGGCGAGTAGCTTCTTAAAGAATTACACTTAGTGTGTTAAATATGAAGTGTGCTAAAAGTAGTGCAATCGCAGAAACATTTCATTGGTTGCTATAGCGATTGCAGTACATTTAGAACTCGTGATTTTTGTACATAACCTCTTTTTTGGGGTTACAGAGAAGTGCCAGTGAGACTGTGTGTTTTGTAGGTTTGAAAATAAATAGTGCAGAGCCTATATGTTGAGCATATACTCATATCATATAAACACTCACTGGACACTTTATGAGGTACACCTGATCAATTGCTCGTTAACACAAATATCTAATCAGCCAATCACATGGCACCAGCTCTTGTCAGCTAAGAACAGGAAACCGAGGCTACAATTCGCACCAAAATTGGACAATAGAAGACTGGAAGAACATAGCCTGGTTTGATGAGCCTCAATTCCAGCTATGACATGCAGATGGCAGGGTCAGACTTAAATAAACAACGTAAACAACATGAAAGCATAGATCCATCCTGCCTTGTCTCAATGGTTCAGGCTGGTGGTAGTGTAATGGTGAGGGGGACATTTCTTGGCACACTTTGGGCCTCTTAGTACCAATTGTGCGTCGTTTAAACGTGACAGCCTACCTGACCTATTGTTGCTGACCATGTCCATCCCTTTATGATCTGCTGATGGCTACTTTCAGCAGGATAATGCACCATGTCACAAAGCTCACATCGTCTCAAACTGGTTGCTTGAACATGACAATGAGTTCACTGTACCCCAATGGCCTCCACAGTCACCAGATCTCAATCCAATAGAGCACCTTTGGGATGTGGTGGAATAGGAGAGTCGCATCATGGATGTGCAGCCAACAAATCTGCAGCGACTGCGCAGTGTCGTTGTGTCCATATGGACCAAAATCTCTAAGGAATGTTTCCAGCACCTTGTAGAAATTATGCCACGAAGAATGAAGGCAGTTCTGAAGGAAAAAGGAGGTACTAGCAAGGTGTAACTAATAAAGTGGCCAGTGAGTAAAATAATGTTATGGGATCTGCTGGCTCTCTGTAAATAAAATGTAATTCTATGGGAGTGTGTGGTGATGTTACTTAAAGAGAGCTGTGTGTGCATGACAAAATAATATAGACCAGATGGCACCCCAAAACGCAAATAATATGTGTAAATAATAAATAAAACAAGGTACAATCAACTCCGCCTGTGCCCAACTGGTTAAATTACAGACAAATCTAATGCAAGGAAATTACACAAAAAGATTATCACCCTTGATTAAGACGTGTTTGGTTGAAACGCTTTTCTGCCACTCTCTTGTTTGCCTATATACCCATGTAAGTGCATTATACGCTTTCACTTACGTTTAGTAATACAAAATATATTTTTAATACTACCGTATTTAGCGCTTTTGTTATGCATATTTTTTTGGTGTACCTACCTTTCATTAGATTTGTGTGCATATGCCATGCCTGCAGACAGCAAACCAGATTTTAGCAGCATGACCCAGCAGTGTGTGATGTGCACCTCGGATTTTGGGAGGTTACTAAGCCTTTATTAGTACAGCAGAGAATAAAGTAAGGATTTATTCACTAAGGTGGGCTCTGGAGCATAGTGACGTTAATAAGTTGCATTTGCAACTCTCCTGCAAATTCATCCCTATATTACACCTTAGTGGATGAACCCCAAGACACTAAATGTAAGACAGGTATGCTCATAAAGGTCATTAAGCAGATTGTGTATACGTGGGTGACTCTGTAATGCTAATAATGTGGAACTGATCACTAGTTACCCTGAGGCATCTCAGGTGTCAAGTTAGCATTGTTTGTTCAGGACCTGGCGCACAATGCAGTGATATAACACATGGTTTGTTAGCACTGGAAGATCCTTTCTGTTGCTGGTAAACTTTCAGCTATTGTGACATTACATTTTGTATTACCTCACTGATGTCACATACAGCTACACGAGCTTATGGGACATTCAGTTCTAATTACAGTCTAATCAAATCTCTAAAGTTCTTCAGACAAATGTATACCAGGGCTGTATTGTCCATAAACTGTAGGATTCTCCATTTCACTACACAGGAGATTTGTTTAATCTTTCTTCCACATAGCTTAGGGCATATATGTATTTATGCCGTGCTGAATCCTAACAGACTCCCTTTATTCACCACTGGCAAACAGGCTACCCACTACATGCTACAGTGCATTGTGGGGAGGCCACATAGAATCTGCAAAGGCGGTCTGTATTGCAACAGTGCTGACCTTCACATATATTATAGCTCGCAGGTCTGGTAAGGGACGATCAGATGATTTCCCTAACTGACCTATGATCCACACTCTGTAGAAAAGTATCGTTAAAATGATACCATTTATTGGCTGAGAGTTTAACTGCGAGCTTTCGAGACCAAGTTCTGAAGGCAAAAGGAGGTCCAACCCGGTACTAGCAAGGTGTATAATAAAGTGTCCAGTGAGTGTAGTAATGCTATGGGATCTGGAAGGGACCTAACAACTTGGTCTCGAAAGCTCGAAAGTGGGTTCCAGGCGAACGAGTGGTTGGGCCGTATAATATCCACCATGGTGTACCTGAAGGGACAAGTCCGTCACATCCATATATATCCTATCTAATATATCAATCTATTATTCTATTTATAACGTGTAGTGAAACAATAGTACATGTGTTTATTGATTAATGTGTCTATAAATACGTGTCATACACTATATGACCAAATTTATGTGGCCACCCTTAAGCCCTGGTCAATTGTATTTATTATGAAGTGAAAGTGTGAAGCAGCTCAGCAACGAAGTGGTATACTATAAACATTCACAAAGCAGGGACACTGACTGCTGAAGCACATAGCTTGTAAGAATCACCTGTCCTCTGCAGCATCACTCGCTACAGAGTTTCAACTGCCTCTGGAAGCAACATCAACAGAAGCGCTGTGCTTTAGGACCTTCATGAAATAGATTTCCATGGCTAAGCAGCTGCACACAACATGAGAGTCTCAGTGGGCAATGCCAAGCATGAGCTTGAGTGTTGTAAAGCACACCACCACTGGACTCTGGAGAAGGGGAAACATTTTCCTTAGAGTGATGAATCATGCTTCACTATCTGGAAGTCTGATGGATAAATCTAGGTTTGGCGGATGCCAGGAGAACGCTGTAAAGTTTGGTGGAGAATGGATAATGGTCTGGGGCTGGTTTTCCAGGTTTGCGACAATCACCTTAGTTCCAGGGAAGGTTAATGCTAGATTAATGAGCTTTGGGGCCTGGATCAATTATACAAGAATGACCCCCACTCCGGGTTTTCTTCCTTCAGCAAGCTCCTTTTCCCACTTTTCTCTGCTTTTTGCCTCATGCAATAATTTTTCCTTCTGTTGTTTTCTTCCCTCCATCTTTTGCACCTCATTCTTTTCTCACCTTGGAATGATGCTGAATGTGCTTCACCGTTAATCCGGCTCTGAAGGAGACCTGATTTTATGTCTGTTTGTAACAGACATTAACATTCAAATTAAATGAAGGAAATATTGTGGTGTTCCTTTAACAGCCAAAAACAAAAGCCATATATTTCACATAATTATCCAGCACAAATACTGGCCTGCTGTGAAAGGAATCAATTAATGAAGAATCCATTACAATACCTTACAACTCTCCCATTTTTGGAACTCAGTCCAAAAAAGTGGCGATCCAGTCCCTTGTTGTAGGACTAAGTTAGTGGTACCTGGGTACAGTATATCTATGTACCTCCTGTAACACACAAACTAACAGGCAAACTCACACCGACACCCACTCACCCTAACAACACAAACACACCCACTATAACAGCAAACATTTATACATACTCTCCTTTGCCCACTTCTACTCTTCCCCTCTCCCAGGCCCCACTAATTCTAGGTTTACTCCCTGATATTCTACCATCATCTGCTGACACACACTCATTCTAACACCAAACAATAACACCCACATGCATGAAACACCAAATACTAACACACAGGCTCATGCTAACACCATAACATACATAACATATGCTAACACCATAACATACATAACATACAAACTCTAACACCATACAGTAACAGGCACCCATGCTAACATCATATGCTCAAGCAAGTGCCCTTACACAATATACTCACACACTTGCTATAAACATACACAACAATACAGTAACACCATACACTAACACACTCATTCATGCACACACACGATAAAACCACACTCCAATGCGTTGTGCACACTTTAGCAACATGTACACACACAACCCAACATGTACATGTGAAATTACTCAAGATTTGCTGTACATGTACTGTACGTACAAGAAATATTGGTATTTTTTACTCCTTGATGTTGACCTAAAATGTTCTGTGGAAGATTATACTTTAAGATGAGGAGCTCATCTGTTCTAATGTCTTCTTCTGGCATGGTGAATGGACTTCATATCCCACTCAGCACTGGCAGCTATTTTAATTGATCAATTTTGAGGCAAAATTCTTAACTTGTTCCTGCTCATTAGGCAATTCTGTTGGTTGGTATCACAGAGAATATTATTGGAACCTTGCACTAGAATTCATTTAAAAAAAATCTCCTGTAAATAGCTGTGTCCCTCATGGTCGTGTCTGAGAGACCTAAGTGCCAGTGAACAAACATTGACACCTTAACCCGGGACTACCCAGAGGACCTTATACTCTGTAAAATGCCACCACGCCCTATACCTTGAAGTGCAGGTTTCTTAGCTGGCCTGTATGTGGCATTTCATACAGAGTAGTTGCATATGCTGTATCACATACAATGAGTAAGGCCCTGCAGTGGTGTGGTGATACTGATACCATGTTAGCATGCAGACCACTGACCAGTAGCAGAACAATAGGTAATCAAACCGCACATTAACATTTCAGCATAGTTTGTTTATGTCTGTATTAAAAGTGTTTGTACCACTATTTGAGTATCTCTGTGTATTCTGATTTTGCGGCAGGACTAGTGGTTTCATGTGAGTTTTCCTACATCCCACACCGCTGCTAAGTGCTATTAAGCAAGGCATCCTAATTGTAACATACCCTCCTGTCTTCGTTTTGCACTACTGGCCACATCCGGCGCACCCAGGTTATCAAACACAAAGGGAGGGGGTGTTTGGGTAGGGGTGGTAGCACTCAGATTGCTGGAGGATCCAGGAAGCAGGACACTGATACAGTAGGTAATAATTAAGACTGACTTTTCTCAGCAAGGTACAGGTACTGATTAACCTCTTTCGTGCCAGTTTGCTGCAGTCAATGTGTTAATGTCCACTGAACACATATGTTCGTTTATACTCCCTGTCTGCATGTAGTTTTGCTGATAGAACATTAGTGTTTGTGTGTCAATATTTATGTTATTTTGGTATTTTAACCTAGAAACGTTATTTCTTTTCCAGCTCTTTTCATCTGCATCATTTATTTCTACTGCTCCTATAACCCCTACACACGTGTACAATGTGGCTTTTAGAGAGGATCCGTGGCACCGTAGACCATAGCACTGGGCGTCAGTCTGGAGAAACTGGTGACAAACAATCCAAGAGTGGACCCTACAGCAATGTGCTAACACCAGACAAGATCCCAGATTTCTTTATCCCTCCAAAACTGACCAGCATGCCAGCTGAGGGTGGAGGGGCTGAGGGAGTATCTGCAGGAGAGGGGACTCCATCTAAACCCAACCTTGGCACATCTGCCTCTGAGCAGAATTTGTCAGGTAGACGCCCTCAGCGCAGTCCACGTTTGCCAACCAAAGCTGCCTCAGAAAGTCGCAACCTATTGAAAGCAGCCAATCGTCACATTATACAGATTGAGAGTGCCGATGAATGGGCATCAGAGGAAGACTTGGGCACAAACGCAGACCCTCAATCTCAGACTGCAATGTCTCTGCCATATGTCCCTAAAGCTCAGACATCATATGGGTTTGTTACACTGATGGAGAGCCCGCACACCCGGCGCAAGGAATCTCTCTTTCACAGTGAGCAAGGCTCCCTCTCCCCTTGTCCATCTCAATCTAGTTCTCCAAGTTCTCAGAGACGAAGTGCAACAGAAGGAGGAGGAGGCTCCCAACTGAACCCCTCAGACTTTGGGATGTCATTGATGAACCCCTACCGTTATTTTAGTGGTGGTGAGAGTGATACCTGCTCCTCAGCCGAGTCCTCACCATTCAGTTCTCCACTGCTTTCTCGCTCAGTCTCGCTGCTTAAGATCTTTACACCAGACACACAATCTAAGCTTATAAAACTCAAGCACTCTGTGGCCAGAAACAGCTCACTATCTACAGATGAGTGCAGCTCAGCAGACACCAGTCCCAGCATGCCCAGAAGGAGACTACGTGGTGCCAAGGGAGCTGGCGTGGTTGCAAGCCAACAAGGCATTTCTCCATTAGATCTCCCGCAAAAAGAGCATAATGTTGGACTCAGCAAAGGTGGTAGTATGAGGCTTGTAGCGGAATATGATCCATCCAATGCCCGACTTAGGGTTCGGTTGATTGCAGCAGAGCACCTATTTGATAAACTGTGTGACCTCAAAGGGGTGAACTGCTGTGTTGTCTTATATCTGAACCCAGGCAAAGTCCACCGTCAAAGAAGCACCATCATCAAGAACAGTCGGAACCCAGTGTTCAATGAGGACTTTTTCTTTGATGGTCTGGTGGCTGGAAGTGCCAAGAAGATGTCACTAAAACTGAAGGTGTTGAACAAAGGCAGCAGCCTTAAAAGAGACACTCTACTGGGAGAAAAGGAGATCCCACTGACTGCTCTCTTGCCATTCCTATGAGAATAGACAAAATGAGGTGATGTCATGGGGTGGGAGGAGGTTAGTTTTTCACTGCATCAGGGGCTGCATTTCACCAGTGGTGCTATGCCGCCATGCTGAGGTGTAAAACCCTGCGGAGCTTTGAACCCTTAAAATTACAGGCACGCAGATTATTGCACCTTGGAAGTTGTCACAGACATGCAGCTAATAGCATTTTCAGTTGACATCACTTTCAGATAAATCAAAAAATATCTTAATGTGTGAATGGTAATGCACATTTAAGCAACAGACCTGCAGAATATTGCACTTAAGTATTTATTCATGTTACCTGCATCTTTAGAGACCATTACTACAAACCATGCAATGTCAACAGGCAGAGGTGTTTAAACAATAACTGCCCATTGCTCTATGAGAATCAGAACAATATAAGTTTTACAGCATGATGATTTTGGTACTGAAAAAGATAATCCTTGATTTGCATTGTATATATAATTCTACTGCAGATAACTTTCAGTGTCTGACTCACATAAGAGTCATAAGATACTAGAAACCCATTAAACAAAAAGCCAGTGCCTGCAGCTACACCTCTTCTAGATTACTTATCTTCGGCCCCTATCGCCCTAAACAACTAGGTACCGCCTCCCCAGGCATAGCCTGGAAATTAATGCACTCTATCTGGCAACTGCGCAGTGATGCTGTTTTGTATGACCGTAACCTTGAGCTACAAGTGACATGCTTCCATTAATTCTATAGATGTCAAAAGCAGATAGAGTTGTTAGTGTCTGCATGCACAGGTTAGAAGTCCCTTTCTTGTAGCATTCTACCCATACCTGCTACCATACCCATCAACACGCTGCACCTTGCAGCAGCATTTTAAAAATGTTAGACAAGGGTTCTCAAATCAATTTTTTTGAAAACATTGATTTATTATTTAAAAATATTTAACCTGGAAGAATACAGTGACATTTCTCTTGTTTTCAAAAAAGACATGTGAAGTCCAACAAACATTTTTGCTCTTTTTCTTCCCCATATGATGGCTGAGAATCATGGCATTTTTATTCACTGAGAGGAGGAGGGGTAGCTAAGTGGTATGGCCTCCCAGCAGAAGTGGTCAAGGTTAATATAATGAGGGAATTTAAACACACATGGGGTTGGTATAAGGTTGCTGAATATAAGACATGACCATGGAACCAATAAATTATGGATTTGATTAGCTGAATCGTTCTTATTTGCCATAAATGTATGTTTTTTCCTAACATAAGGCCATTCTTTACCTTTTGAGAACTATTTTTGGTTTAGGATTTTCTCCATGCTATACTATTGACAGGGTCTATATGGTAAAGGAGCGACCATTGCCATATCTAATCAGTCAATTGTAAATTGTAGTCTAATGAATATGCATGTTCAGCCGTAATTACTTACATGGGGGTCCCCATTTAACGTGTAAGGAATCAAAGTGACATGTGTGTTTATGTGTGTCTTAGTCTTAGACAGGTCAACATCGGCATATATGTCTTTTTGCTTGCTCCAATGAACTTACAGAACTATCTGTTTCAAAATAGCCCTTGCGTGAACAAGTAAAGTACAATGGTTGCTTGGTAAAACGTGAGGTTTTAGTATTTTGAGTATTCCACTAGAACTGAATTTTTCTTGACTAGTCTTTTTGCAAGCTGTTTTGCCATGATTCTCATCCAGTTGAGAAGCAGCAACGATGAAATTCTCCAAGAGCTGGACAGCTTTGTGTCGGGTGGATAATTTACCAAAGGGTTGATACAATGAATGTTTTTTCATTGGAATTGCCAGGTCTACAATCTAAAGGACAAAAGCAAATAAAGACCTTTGAGAATGTTTGTTGAGAACCTTGCTCTGACATAAAAAGAACTGCACATTAACCACACATCTGGCATCCCCTTCTGCAATACCCTCCATTCCACTATATCTCTTCTTTGCTCCCTCTCCATTTACTGTCTCATCTCTCTTAGGTCAGTTTGTTTGACATGGAGTAGATGTTTATATAGCTGTCTATAATCCAGCAATACCCTCATAAACTTACACATGATGTATTTGTAAATATAAATTATTTGAAGCATGACATATTTACCAATTTGCACGGATGTTGTTGCCTCCCTCTGTTTGTTGTACTTTGACATTTTTTGTTTAAAAAGGATATCATTAAAGGCTATAGTATTTTACATGCAAGTCTACCACTGCGGTAGAATGTGCACTTAGCACTGCTGCTGTGGACTACAGCTCCCACAATGCTCAAATAGTCTCAATACAGACTTAAATTACAGAAGTTGAGGTCCAAAGCACGGAGATTAGATGTACTTGACTGATGAATATGTTATTTCTGAAACAGACCATAGATTCATAGATGCCATCCAAGTCAGGTTAAGTATCTTGTGAGTGGAGGACCATTTCCAGTGTACCTCCCAAAGGTTGGCAGAGTTGCATGCATGCGTCTATTATAAGCATCTTTAGTAAACTCCTTTTAGGGGACACATTAAAACTACATACAAAGAGATTGCATGTTTTTGGTACTTTATTATTATTCTAAGTATCCTTAGCTAGCCCCTTATTAACAACAGATTATAGGCTCTTGTGCTAACAAGCATGGCAAAACTTGAACAAATTCTTATCCTCTTCTCTCAAAATATGACCTAACCTAGACACCATGTGCCTCTACATTAGAAATACATGTTCCAGCGTAATTAAGGTGGGCAATTGCCCCCTGAGCAACTTATTTTTCATATTTTTTGCCTCTATCTGAAGCTTTTATGTGTTTTACTTGCAATTCCAGACCTAGCCACCAGGGTTTCTAGACAGATTTTAGGCCGCATTTACTTGATTATTGGATCCCATGGCCCTGGGGCCCCTTTGTCCCTGGTGGCAAGTGGTCCTGGTCTCCCTCACACCCATTGAGGGAAGCAATGTATCTTAGCTCTTCTCTTTGCCTCACAAGATCATACGTGTAGAAACAACAGTAATGCGGGGCCTGGAGTCAGAGCCCCAATTGCTCCTGCTGGATCCTTTCTATGCTACTTTTAAGGGGTGCTCTGTAAATGTGTGTTGTTTAGAGAGGGATAGTGTACATTAAGTCTCCTGCCTGCCACAAGTGTTTGAGCTGCTTTATTACAGTCTAATTTCCTAGATTTGCCCTAGGGCTGAATTTCATCAGCCCATTGCTAGAAATACTCCATGAGCATGTTTAGGTTAAGACTGTTTAAAATGATATTGTAGGGCTGAGTTAGGCAAGCAATATAAAATTAGTTTACATAATATACGATTTATGTGTAGAATAAGAAATTAGTTGAATTTAGACTAATTAACATTAGTATGAAGGTTCTTCTTAGCACGTATTACTGCATGTATGTAGTGGTAACAGTGTTTTTTTCTGCCTTTTACATAGTATGATTGGAAGAACCAAAATGCCTTTTACAAAAGAGTTTTAATAGCACATGATTGCTTCAGCTGTTAGTGATTTTCATAGACATAACTCCAAAAGAAATATAGGGTGTTATGTAAGAAAAAGTGTTATAAAAGTGTAAAAACTGTTTTATTGCCATAGCAACCAATAAAACATTACAGTCAACAGGAATGTTCTTGTTGGTTGCTATGGTAATAAGACCACATTTTTTAATTTGGCACTAGAATCACTTTTGATTGATTAGTCTATACAATCTCAGTAATGATGCATATGCTACAGTTTTGTAATTAAAGGTTATAGGTTGTTCTGCACGTATGGCCCGTACCTCAAAATCTCTTGAAGCAGAATGGCAAAATATGACGCACTTCACTTAAATAGGTCACAAGCTGACACAGTGAAAGCTTTGATGGAGGTCTGTGCTGCAAAAGCTCAGGTATCAAACAATTCTACAGCTCAGTGGGCCAGCAAGGCAGATAAAGTGGGAGAGCTGCCTGAAAATGGTGACTGTCCCACTTAATTTGGTAATTTTGGAGGTATGCATAAAGGAAACAAGGATGGATGTAGACAGTGTTCTGGTACTCTCTCAAACACGGGGTAAAAGGCTCCAGTGCTAAATATGAAAAAAGGTGCTAACAAGCCTGAGTACTTTCAAGCACCCCAGAAAATGCCCTGGTGATGGGAAGCTGGTTGATGCTGTGGAGACATCTAATAATGACAACATATTTTGTAAACTGGACATTTATTGGAATACAGTAGAAATTACCATTTTAGGATCCAGCTACTAAAAAAGGAGCAAACTGATATCTCTCTAAACATCCACCAACTGTTTATGGGAACCGGTTTTAAATCGGCAGTATAGAAGTATTTATTAGGTGTCTGCGTTAATGCTGTAGCACAGATCATTTGCATTAAGTCTTCCAGAAGAGCAATCATCCTATCAGACAGTTGCAGACAGGGAAATGCAATCAATGCTCTGCTTCTTTCCCACAAGTCACATACAGGTCTAATTTAGTACACTGCACATTTTAATATTGCACACTGGCTCGCATTGTTTTTGCTTTGCAGCCTAATGGTTCCTTCCTCAACATCTGATGAAGTGTCTAGTCATTGTGATAAATCAATATTATATAGAAAGCAGCTCTACACAAGAATAAACCCTTCATCTGGAATATTAGTATGCGTATTAAGTGCAAAAGAGTTGGATACGCTTACCTTTCACAAATGTCATTGAATATGCATAACAAAGCTTTATTCTGGAATGAATGCAATACTATATGATGTGTTTTGTCACAAGCATAGTCTCTGAAAGAGGAAATTACGACAACTGAATGTTAAAAGTAGGTTTAATCCTATATAAAATGTGCTAGTATTTTAACAATAACACAGATAATATTTACATTTGTTCTTGCTAGTTTGCGCAGTGGAATTTACAGGACAGGAGGCTGTAGTCTAGAACTAGAGGGTCAGAGGCTTAGTTGTAAGTTTTATGTTATTGAAAGGGTGGTTGATAAATGAAACAACTTTCCAACAGAAAGGGTAGAAGATGGTATTAAAGATGTATTTCAGGGACTTAAGTTTATCCTGAAGAAAAGACCAAGGCTTAAACAAGGTTTAAGGTTTTTCACAGCAGAAAAGGAAATGTGCTCACTAGATGGACCCAAAGGCTCTTATACCTGTCAAATTATGTTCCTAAGCATGACAGAGATTCTTCTACAAATCTTTTGTGCTAAGTCTACAAGAAATGATATATCTCGAGAACCTGTTCTCCATCCATCAATGAATACAATGCTTTGTAGGTGGGGCAGAGCAAGCTAAAGGATATGTGTGAGAGTATTCAGGTCATGACCTACTGTCAGTGGTGTCCTCAGGATGTAAGACTCAGTGTTGATGCCCTCAGTGTTGATGGGATGGCCATCTCTTTCTTTTGATTGAGGTGGTTTGCTGCAAAGCAAGTTGCAACAATAAAGCAGGTTGCAACAATAATAAACATTGAAGCACAACGGGGCAATATTCTATAAAATTCTATTTCTTTATGATATTATGCTTTTGATGTAAATTACAAATCTGCTGAAAACACTTTAAGAAATTTAAGAAACCCAGCAAGACTTAAAGCGTAGCAAGCCACTAAATGGTTGGATCACATCCTAAAATGGCATAATCACCACATGATTGTCACAAACGTGATGTACGCAGAGTGGAACAGTATAGTCCCCAAAATTGTAGCAATTTTTGAATACACACTTGAGTCCATTTTGCATGTACTTCAAATCATTTTCCTGCATGTGAATTTGTGCATATACTATTTAGTTGCTTCCTGCACATGCTCAGTATTTCTCCAATTTAAGCAAAACATCAGAATTCGGATAGGATACATGTGATTGGCTGTCGCGATTCCCATTGGCTAGTGCTACTGAGCATGTAGAGGGAGAGGAG
The DNA here is from genome assembly GCA_009364415.1 of Spea multiplicata. Classification (NCBI taxonomy): domain Eukaryota; kingdom Metazoa; phylum Chordata; class Amphibia; order Anura; family Pelobatidae; genus Spea; species Spea multiplicata. The sequence goes on from VKOC01000001.1 coordinate 25,277,146, forward strand.
TTAAGTTACTAGAGAGAAAACTCATTTTCAAACCCTAATAACCAAAGAATGCAATACAGTAAAATGCACTTGATGCACATGCAAAAATGGACTTTTACATGAAAATTGCATTGGAGTGGACATTTAACTATAACCCATATCCTGATGTAAGTATATCACTGGGCATGCTGATGTGGGTTTGAGATAATACTCTTCTGCTTGGCCATGGTCAGACTCGCCTTGTGCCGCTCAAACATGAGTGCCCACAACAGTTGTAAAGGGTAACTGAAACCTCTTGGGTTCAGTTATATTAACCTTGCATTACATATGGTGTATAAGTCACTTCTTCTCTTCCCTAACTCCTCTGGGCCCCATACAGTTTTATTTTTGATGTTTTGTAACTTTTACTAGTTTGTTATATATATATGGAATGAGGAAATTCTGATTATAAAACAATAATTGTGTTGTTTGTTTATATTAAAAAAACTTGCATTTTTGTGCAATAAAGTTTGTAAAACATGAATCTTGTGTGTATTTGTGTCTGTCAAGATCTAGGATAGAGTCACATAACTAATATGTGCTTTACACTCTGCTTACCTGCTTCTACATGACAATATGACAGTTACAAAGCTTAAGCAATGAGCTGCTATATACAAAATCCTACACAGTACAAACTACCATGGAATTAAAAAAAAATAGTTTTAGATCCTGAAATGAATATGTTCATTTTTCTCATTCCAGTACATAAAAAAAACATATATACATTTTTTGGATACAAATGGGCACAGCATTTGTTAATACATTACAGGAAACATTACACATTAATAAGTTACAAGAAATGTTACACGTTAACATGTAATACGTTACAGGAAACGTTTAGAACACCTCAAAGTTGGGGTACTTTAGAACTTCTCTATTAATCTTCAGATGGAACAGTAGGCTCAGAAATAATACCAGCAGACAGAATATATATTTAGAAAATTCAATAGATACATAACCTTACATAACCTTACAAGGTCTTTGAACATCTTGGAACATGGAAATTCAGCCACGTAATACAAAACACAGAATAAATGAATAAAAGTACAGAATCAACTACAACTGTCTCCAGGCAATGCATATCAGAGCTTTTACCAGGTCCCTAGCTATTATGTTTAAATCTCATCACTTCAAGTTCAATCACTAATTCCCACTCCTCACAATCCAGAAGGAAGGTGTGAGGGAAACTGGAGGAAGACATATAAGTAATCCCAGTTCTAAAACATCTTTGTGGTCTAAACTAAAACAAAAGTAGGAACCTGAGAGCCGAGCAAGCAGTTTAGGCAAAGGTATATTGCTAGACATGAGGTTGCACGTACAAAGTTGCTTGTATACATGATCTTTTTCTCTCCCAATGCTTTTAACCTCCTAGCACTTACTTAAACCTGGGTCCTCTCTCATGATACTACCGCCTCTGCTGCACTCCTACACACATTGAGGGACACTGGTTTTCTCCAGATCATGCTCACTTTCTCCATCTCTCTGACCACCACCTTCTAACCTTTTCTTCAGTGCTAACACCTAACAAAACAAAGTTGTTTGTAGGCCATTACCAAATAATACCCTTACCCAACTGTCAGCCTCACTAGAACCTCTCTTACCTTACTCCCTTACTATATATATATATATATATATATATATATATATATATATGTGTTGGGGAGACTGGGTGGGCCTAATGGTTCTTTCCTGCCATCACTTTCTATATATTGTTTTGAATTTTTTGTCCAATTTTGGTATGTTAACCACATTTTTATTAGAAGTAAGTAACACACCAAAATTGGACAAAAAATACAATAACAATATTAATTAATATGATTGTTAACAGCAATCACACTCCTATCATGCCCAGGCAACCAGTACATGCTGGAATCTGGATATGCCGGAGATTGCTGTTAACAATTATATATTTATATATATATATATATATATATATATATATATATATATAAAAGACCACTATTGGAAAAAAACATTTTAGCTATGGCTAAGTGAATCCTGAGTTTTTGGTTTCGGTCCACAATTTTCATTTCGGTGCATCCCTAGAATAAATAGAACTATTTAATTTTTACTTATCCAGAATCCTGAATTTATATTCACTTCAAAGGACAAAACTTTCTAGGCCCAGAAATCAGGCCCCAAAGTAAAGGTTTTGTGTCATTTACTTTATTTTAACCTGCACATCTTAATAAAGGCCATATTTTCTCTCAGTGAAAAATGAGTGTGGCCCACGCACGTATACATTTCTGATGAAGTGACCCACTGCAGAAAAAACTTGGACACCCCTGATCTACAATCTACTTCACTCTACTGAAGCGGCTCTAACAAAAGTCTCCAATGACTTGCTCTCAGCCAAAGCAAAAGGTCACTTTTCCATTCTAATACTCTTAGATCTCCCTGCTGCTTTTGATACTGTTGATCACCATTTTTTTCTTGACTCACTTGCTTCTACAGCCATTCGAGATACAGCTCTCTCCTGGATCTCCTCATATCTGCCTAACCGTTCCTTTACTGTCAGCTTCTCTGGCAAGACATGATCACCCCTTCCATTTTCGGTTGGCATCCCCCAAGGTTCAATCCTTGGCCCTCTGCTGTTCTCTCTTTATACTTCATCTCTTGGCAAACTAATCAACTCATCTATATGCAGATGATACCCAAATCTACCTGTCTTCTCCTGATTTCTCTCCATCACTCATGTCCCGTATTACCAACTGCTTGTCTGCTATTTCTTTATAGATGTCACAACACTACCTGAAACTTAATCTTTCTAAAACTGAACTCATTATCCCTCCTTCCATCTCCACTCCAGTACCTAAATTATCTATAACTTTTAACAACACGACTATCTCTCCTACCAGGCAGAGTCCCCAATCTTCATCTTCTGGGGCTGAATTTCCCGAAAGGATATGCAGCCTGTTCTTTCCCAGCCACGCAGAAGCCAAGAGGAGATCCAGTGAAGTCTTCACGTCCTACATATGACTATTGATCTGACCAAAATCAATGCAAAAAAGATGCCACAATGCAAAAAAATGGAGTTAGGGTGATCATTTTATAATTGTGATTTAGCTTCATGTGGCTTAAGTTAGCATGGTTTTAGGAGACACATGTCAATCAACCCCTGTCAAATTCCTTATACACACACATGCACTCTTGTATATATATCCGAAAGTCAACAGGTGGAGAGGTTTATATTTCCAGGCATGTGGGAAAAAAAAAGTTAAACCACCATCAGTAAAATCAGCCGGTAAAACCACCATCGGTAAAAACCATTGCCTAGTGAGGATCCTGCGGTGAGGTTCTAGTCAGCTCGGCACTGCAAGTTTGAACTTGCCCCTAGCTACAGAAGCTAAGCACAGCTAAACAGATATAAAGGCAACTTGTGCATTCCAGGAAGGCAAGGGAGTCAGATGCCTAAAAGTCCTCTCAACTTTCAAAGGGCCTTGGATGGACTCCTCTCGGGTGGCAAACACGGGTGACAAAGTGGGAGCCTATATTGGTTTTTTTTAGTTCTAGAACATGACAAGGTTCCAGACCAGGGTTACTGAGACATTGCGGCTGTCTCAAGCACATTGGGACATGTTGTCAACCTAGACAGGGGACAAATGCTTTGTCACACAACAGTAAAATATCATAGTCTGATTTGCCCTTGCTTTTCCATTTTAAAGATTAAGAGAAATAAAAATGTAGATTGTTAATATGCTCTGGACTAGAGCCCTGCGCGGGACTGCTTTTTTAATCCCGCTCCCACCTGCACCCGCAAGATGTGTGCCCAATCTCGCCAGCTCCTGCCACGTTTGTGGTCAATCCTGCCCACTCCCGCCACAAATGTGTCCAATCACGCCCACCTCCTTACCTGAACTGCAGATTTCCTGCGCAGTCCCTCAAGGCTGCCCTCGAGTTGCTCCCTCACAGCATCCCTTCTCTTGCTCCGCCCAGGAACACAGCGGAGTCACGGGAAGTGATATCACATCATGTGGCTCTGCGTTGTTACTGGGCGGAGCAAGAGAAGAGACACTGTAAGGGAGCAGTGCGAAGGCAGCCTTGCGGTACTGCTCAGGATTACCGGGACCCGCAGGTACAGTGTCTGACCGCCCGCTTCTGCCGGCAAAACACCAGCAAGACCGCCCACGCCCACAAGTGCAGTCCTCTACTCTGAACTAACTGGGCTAGCTTGTTATCTGCAGTCAGCTAGACCCAATTTATTCATCAGAGGCTGGGAGGACTATCTTGCTCGTTATGGAGATGCATATATTATAGGTCAGAGAGAAATGCTAATCGCCTTTGTTCCATAATGAAGCAAACATCACAGAAGTCAGCTATACATGAACAAAAGTGACTGACATCTCAGAACCATATTTAATTTTTAGACCACTTTTGCATAAAAAATATTAATCTACATCACAAATGTCTCATTTGGGGGTTAATCTGTGCACTGCTAATAATTCATTTAAATAGTGCATAATCATTAGAAATAAGGACAAATGTTGCATAACTATCTAAAAGAAATCACCACAAAATTTTCGTTTTTAGATTTTTTTAGTTCTTTAGTTCAAAGTTATTTGTTGAAGCATGTCTTGCTGAATAAAAACTTCACAACCTTGTTAATGTACCATCCAACCAGATACCGTAAGCATAAAAGAGGCTGCAGCATTGTATTAAACACTGCAACATGCTTATTATTACATTATCAAACATTTATACATTAATGTAATACAAAACATTTGCCCCAAATATTTTGAAGTCACACTTTCTCATAAGTTGTTATAATGTAAAATACCACAACCGCCCCTCTCATCATACATCTTTGAAGAAATGGGGCCATATGCCAGCTATTTCTTTATTTTAGGATCATTATCTCTTGATTCGATCTCCTTTCTCCCAACGAAGTGGATGGGGATGATTTTTTAAATTATTTTCACTGTCCTATAGCCTTATATAGAATCTATATAGTACAATCACTTTAGGCAGCACAGTACTGAATTAAATCTTCCCTGCACTTTATAAAGTCATACATCTTTTTCACATAGGCTACTCCAGGCAAACTCTTGAATGAGGCTGCCTTATTAAAGCCAGCTGGTGGGAAAATCCCCTGTTGACCACAAGGCAGAAGATACAAATAACTCACAGCTTCTCTCTTTGGTGTAGATGTTAAATACACGGTTGGGTTTTTCATTAGGTATGGTAGACAGCTGCCTAGATTATCATTATTTTATGTGACCATGTATCAATGTTCAGGGTCGGTCTTCTACCAAATATCACCCCAGGCAAGAAGCCCTTTGTCCCCCAACCGAACATGCCATATCTTTTTTATATACATTTATTGGGGCAACTTTCTACAGTGATGGTCAAAGAAATCCTGGTACAGGCTTCCCAGATAACTGTCTGACTCACCTAGCACTAAGACTAAGACCTAGCACGAAATCCCAGTGGACAGAAGGCACTTCATCTTGCACTGTTCATCTAAAGAATACTTTGCAAAAGGCCTGCAACAGTAAAATATGTAGAAATAGATTCCACAATAAACAGATGCATTATAAACCCAAGAGCCCCAAAATTTGTGGGAGGATGAATGTACCCATAATAGAATGGTGTTATCGGAGATGGATCACCATTCCTGGGTAAACAGATACAAAATACACCTTTCAGTTGTACAGTTCCCATATTTGATAGAAGACAAAAATTCAGCTTTCAACCCTTCTCAGATTAAATTAGATGGCGTAACCACCTTCAACTTAGAAGACAATAAGTGAAAGGTGTGGAGGTGTGGCAAGGGGCATTGCCAGTCCAAAAATGGTCAAAGCCAGTACAAGAAGTTTGAGTGGTGGGAGGTGTGGCCAAACGCCATGTGATGCTAGTGTTACGAGGAGGCAAAATCAGAGCTGGAATAGATGTCTGTATAAAATGTCAAATTACATTTTCTCCACTTGGAAATCATTTAGCCTTTATATTATAATATTCTATTAGAAACACTAGATTATTCATATTCTATGCTCAAAACTTGAAGTGAAGTCAGGGAGAGAAAGCTGTATGAATGTGTGAGAGTATAGTGTTAGAGTAAGTGTGTGTTAGTTTATGATGTTGAACAGTGTGTGTAAGTGTAAGTTTATGGTGTTAGAGTGAGTGTGCGTTACGATATGGCAGTATAGTGTGTGTGTTACTGTATGGTGTTAGAGTGTGCATGTGTCTTAGTGTATAGTTTTAGCATATGTGTGAATAAATGGTAATAACATGTATGTGTAAACATATGGTGTTATCATGTGTGAGTGTATGGCATGTGTGGGTCTTAGTGTATTAGGCTGGGACATAGGCTTGGTGGTGCAAAGACCCCTAGCAAACCCATTCCCCAGAAAAGAGAGCTCTTGCTATCTTGCTATCTAAAAATTTAGAAAATGTGGGGGGGGGGCAGAGCCATTTGCTCTAAAACTGGCAGATAGCAAGGTGTTTTCAATATGTGGTTTGTGAAGAAAAAAGCCTAAATCTTTCAGCTAAGATCAATTTCCATGTACACGTTTGTTTAGTAAGAGCATAATTTAAAGATTAAAGTATGTTAAAGTAAACTTAAATGCTGTGATCTATTATTCCATGTTGGACTTTGTACTATTACTATAAAGAAAAGCAACAATTGTCAGACTCTTATAAAATGAGTGTTGAATATGTAAAAATGCTCTTGTACAAGTGACCCTGAGAATCTGCTCTTTCACTTAACTCTGAAGTGCTATTTCTGAAAATTTTGGGCAAACCCTAGTTTCGGCATTTACACACATTACCTATACTTGGCTTGAAAAGAAATGCACATAGGAGAATGCCACGTTGGAGCTATGTGTCCACAAGGAAACAAGAGGGTATATTTTGCAGTCTCCCTTCAGAAGCCTACATCTCAAATGGAGAGTAGTGAACTTAAAAAGCATTATACACAAACATAAAGCAAGTAATAATGACACTGTTCTAAAGGTATATATATTTTGTACAAGTATTCCGCTAGCAAATCTGGAATAAATGAGATATAGGAATATTTTATTACCTTAAATACTTAGTAAGGGTAATGAAGTGTTACAAATGTAAAATAGCATGATACAAACCCCTATTATTGTCCTTATGAATGGTTAACATTTCTAAACGTTTATCATATCATGCATATGATATGTGAAATTAAATAAGGAAGCATTGGACACTATACGCAGGAAAACAGTATCGACTTCGTATGCAGGATGACAGCATAGACTCTATATGTATAAGTCCATCAAGAAACAGTCAAGAGGATCTACTTTCTTTGGTCAGATGGAAAGGATCTGTGATAAGGTGTTTGCAGTCAATCTTCCACTGCATTAATCACCTCAGATCATTCCCTCTCAGGAAAACACACATGTGTTTGTATTTGCAAATGTGTATTCCCAAGTCTCATTAAGTAGGGTATGAAATTAACATATATATTGAACAGTGAAAATAAGATCATATGTCACTGCAATGAGCTGATTTATTTAGATTTTTTGTTACCCACTGGTCTTTTATAAGGATTATATGAGCATCTTACAGCAAATCTCTCACTTTTCCCAAAACCTACATTTTGCAGTTCATTATACTAAATACACATGTGTATGGTGTTTCCAGATACACACAGATTTTATCACAGAGGATTGGTGCTTTTTACAATGTACATGTACATCCATAGGGAATGAAGAGGCCAAACTTAGCAACCATTATCACTGACCATAACTAAAATCTGCATTAAATAACTTTGTGACCAACGTTTTGGGGTTTGCTGCCCTAGGTTCACTTGTCCACTTGCACATTGATAAAACATACTGGTGTTCCTCTGTACAGCAGTGGTTAACCAGGCACCCCTAGGGACCCAGCCCATGGAGCAAACCCACCACCAAGCTCATTCACTGGTGCAACCTGGGCTGGCTTCCCCAAGACAATGAGCACCTATACTAGAAGCAGTCCACAAGGCTTGCTGTCAAAGAAGAATGAAGGAGATGCCTGGTACCACATAGGTATACATAGCATGTCCTTAGCCTGTCCTACTGGCCATCCTTACAAAGACTCCACTACTTCTGTGATTCAACCCACTAATGACCAGAATCGCCCAACACTCCCCCATGGCTGGGTGTGTTCTTTTTTAGGTTTAAATCTTAGCATCTCAGGGTAGACTAACACATTTCCAGGTCCACAATCTCAAGATGACTCCTTTACGTTACATATCGAGTGATTCTAAAGCCTGCCAGATAGTGCTTTCCATTATGAAATGTTATAGAAAGTAACATTAAGCTGTGTATCTGAGATGTACTGTTAAGGGTTTGATATTTTTGGTATCTCAGGGTTAGTGCTATTCGAAAATTATCAGTTGTGTCCATACCCCGAGATTAAAAGGGCAAAGTTCCTGAATTGTTGCTATTGCTTTATTAGATTGATATGTGTCCTGCATTTTCAGTAGTGAAGGGGTTAATGTGATAGATCGCTCTTGGGGTCTTGTTGTCTTCTTCTTGGCTGTAATGAGGTACATTTGTGAGAAAGGAGAAAGACCGATTTCTTGTAACCATGGAAACCTCCACAGTCCTGTCAGCGCCAGATTTTTCCTTAACTCCACTAACTCACAGTTCAATTTACCAGTGAGTCAAGATTTCCCAGGTCAGGCCATATGGATAATCTTTCATACCCCGTAGCTATAAGCCTTTTAATATTGCTCCTTAAATAGAGGACACAATACACATCACAGGTCCATAATGTTTGAACTACACTTCCATAGTATGAATTTCACAGATGCACCTTTGGGATGATTATGAAAGCCTATAATGGTGATTTCTTTTCTTTGGTCACTTATATCCTGAAGTTCAATTTGTACTGGTTTAGTTTAGTGAAATCCATCTCAATGAGGGGGAGTATATATATTTAGGGGTAGAATACAATAAACACCCACAGAATCCTGTACACTTTGAATGTTTTACATAAAGTTTTCTTTTCCCCAATTGATGAGTGAAACACGAAAGTGAATTCGTTCTATGGTCAGAGACAGTAAATCAGTTTTTGGACTGCTGAGGAACACTAACGATTTAAGTTCATATTTACAAATGTAAAGTAATAAATCATATTTATGGAGATCAGGATTATTTCCGGCATAAATACATACATGTGTACCAGTTCTCAGTCTAGCAAAACCCATTTATGGAGGTGCATTTTTTCCTGAGGTAGCCTTACCCATTAGGCAGTTCATTTAGTCACACTATTCATTCTGGATATTTTATTCAGCTATGGTTATATAAACAAAATGTGGATGTGTGAACAGTAAAAATAAAAAGCTAAAGAGATGAGAAACAAGGACAACAGGGCTGAGGGGCAGATAAAATTAGAGAGATATGACAATATGATGACAGATGGAGAGAGGGGGAAAGTGGGAGAGGATGTTGACAGTAGGCAGATGGGGAGACAGAAAGTAGCAGGTATGACTATCAAAAAAGGCTACAGATGAGTGAAACTCACATGCATCACACAAAAAAGGTGCTGGCAGCCGTTCCTGTAGTGCACGCCACTATGTGATTCACGTGCTGCCACTTGGTCCAACAGTGCATAACCAAGCAACACAATCATACAGAGAAATGTAAATGCTGATATTCTCTGACAAGCCTTCTGGTAAATGCTATACTTTAATTTATTATTGTTTTAAACTGTACTTGAAACACTCATGTTTATGTGTTATCAGTACACATAGAATTCTGAAATTGTGCACTTTTATGTATGTTTTGTGTGCCCCATTTTAGAATTATGTTTTGGAATACACAGTATTTCCTTCATTGAACATGTTATTGGCATAAGCATAAGCACCAACATTAGAATATTGTCTAAGTCTTTTTTAAACTACAGATAACATAGGGTTAAATACCATAAAGATAGCAAAGTACAAATTTAAACTAGTATGCTACCCTTTTTGCAACTCTGATGCACCTACTTTTGTGGACTGCAACTGCAACCTCAACACTCTGGCCAAGCTTGTCTGCCATTGTTTAAGTGTTTTTGTTAATCGGACACTTATTATGGCACAATACCTGATAGATGCATTCAAACTTTAACAAATGTTGCCAAATTTGTGCATGTGCCCCTTTTTCTATCACCTTCCTTAATATGATGGATCAATTCATAAAAATGGTCTGGTGGGTTCAAACATGTCCCAAATAGGACATGGGCACGGACACAGACTGACAAAATTATGCATTGGTGGTATCACTGTACTCAGGAGATGATTCTGAAAACATATTGCGGTATTGTTTGTCAGTGCTACATACCAAGGGCTGTAAATTTATACCTAAAGTACAAAGTAGATGAAAAAACACCCAGAAAAACTGAATTGTGCATGTCCCAAATGTGGCATTTGAGCCCCCACATAATATCAAACTCATGCATGGGTGGTATCACTGTACTCAGGAGTTGCTGAACACCAATTGGAGTTTTTTTTTTATTTTAAAGTGACATATACTAGTAGCTGTACATTTATGCATGAAGTACAATTTGTGTGAAGAAAAACGCAAAATAAATTACTAACACAAAGTTTGAGAAAGGCTGGTAGTAGAAATTGCTGCTACATGGAAATGTAATGTTTTATACCCCGGCATTTTAAATTCATTGTGGTGCCTAGTTTTAAAAATATATGGTTTGATGGGGGTAAATTAAATTGGCCGGCTCCAAAGATGTCCCAAAATAGGACATGAAGACATGATTACCAGATTTGAAAAACATTTTTTTAAATAGCTCGTACTTATTGTCCTATAACTTACAAAAAAAAGAACATAAAATAAAAACACAGTACAGTCTTGTTTTGAAAAAAACAATATATAACTTGTGTGAGTACACAAAATGAGAGAGAAGAAAATTACAGTGAGCAGTCCACTCATTTTCATTTCATTTGATTGCTCCTCTTCCTGTCAAGACCTGTGCCACCAGAATAAGTGGGAGGGTGTTCAGTTTGTATATACTTATGAGCAATACTGGAATCTTAAGATCCAGGCCTTTTAGATTGATTGGCAGAAAGGACTTGAAACGTAAACAGAGTAAGGTATGTTTGCTAAGCTCTCTGAAACCCACAGTTTTTTCATTGTTGATTTTAAATCACGAAAAGCAGTGAAAGTTGTCAAAAATGTCAAGGAGGGCCGGGAAAGATTGTACATACTATAAATAAAGGAAGGTTGTCTTCCAAAGCAGTGCTTTTTTATTTCATGAATCCCAGTATATGTGGGTTTTTTTTATAATAACCCTGATGTGAGGTTAGCAACTATAAAAGAAAGTGAGGATAAAGTAAAAAATCTATGAGCTAATGTAGCCACAATATTATTACAGAGCGCCCTAAGGCTGGCCGGAATGATTGAATTGGTGTTTGCTAAGAAGCAATGATGTTTTATTATTCTATGGCTCTGATTGGCCTTCCTAGAAACCTAGTCTGTCTTCACAGGACAATTCGGTATGTAAGCTTCCCAGGAAAAGGAAAACATAGTATCTGCATTATCCCTTCCGTGAGAACAGAATGTGGTAGGTTATTCCTGAAAACCTTCTGAGATAGCCTTTGGGTCAGTTATTAGAATGTTATAGAAGGACTTAAGTTGTGTATATAATGCAAAGGGATATTGCTATTAATTACCAGATAAGAAATCAATTTACTATATTTATTTCCACAGCGAAAATTGTGCGCATAACTGTCAGGAATATGTAGTTGGTCGAATAGAAACCTGAGACACTCACCTTCTAGAGTGGCCCCTCTGACCTGCTGGTGCATCCTACCAATAGCCACATTAAGAGTCATAGTAAAATATATTGTTGTGCATTTTCCTGATATGAGTGTGACAGTCTTGACCAGAAAACTGTCGCATTTATATACCACTTGGCAACAGATGTGTCCAACGCCACTGATTGGTACAGTAGATGCACAAAGCCCATTTTACAGTAAAAGATGGTTTGCACATGTGCAGTGGCTAGGTCTTAGATTAGGAATGGAAAGAAATCTGCAATAAACTATTTGCCTTTATATTAATGTACTATTTGTATTGACATGGGTGGAGAAGGTAGGGAGACATTGACAAACAGCGTGAGAGAAAGTAAAAGAGAGTGTGAGCAAGAGTGTGAGAAAGTACGTAGGTTAGGGCAAATGACTAACCACTAGGCTTGGTCTGAATAAAAGACGACCTCAATTATAAGACAGTGTCATTTTTTCAGATTCTTTTTTGTAAAAAAAAAAAAAAAAAAGAGACGTCTTTTAATACAGCAAATACAGTACTAGCAATGTTTTTAACACTGCATTTTGTTAGAAAAGTTTCAATTCAGCAGAGTAGGTGAAACAGCACCTTTAATGCATTTCTACCCCTATTGTGTTAAACAGATTGCAATAACCATGCGCCAATATGAGAACGGAGGAGCAGAACAAATATGTGTGATCTTTACAGATCTAATGACGTTTACTGTATATTTTAACAAGCTGTTCCTTGTTAAAATATACACAGAGACAGTAGACAAAAAGAGATAAAATATGTTCAGAAGTTCCTTGTCGTGACATTATTATTAAATGGTCAATTTCAATGTTGTGCATTTTCTTCAGGAAATAGGAATCAGGGCATTGTACCATTTTGGCAAAGAGCTGCTACTCACCTCGGTGAGCAAGTTTGTGCAGCTATACATACGTGCAGAAAGTAGGAGGGGCATATCCTTCCCCATTTCACACACTTACCCATACTCACTAACACACCCCATATCACCCAACTTACACATGCATACTCACACACATACACAAATCCATGCTCACACACGTATACAAATCCATGCTCACACAAGTACACATCATGTTCACACACAAAAGTACACACCCATGCTTACACACAGACAAGTACACATCCATGTTCACACACAAAAGTACACATCCATGCTCACACACACAAAAGTACACATCCTATGCTCACACACACACACACAAGTGCACATTCCATACTCTCACACACACAAGTGCACATTTCATACTCTCTCTCACACACACACACACACAAGTACACATCCATGCTCACACACACACAAGTATACATCCATGCACACACACATAAGAACACATCCATGCTTATATACATACATATACAAAAATAATGTCCAATTGGGCCCAATTAGCCATTTCCCTTCTCTGGTGTCATGTGACTCGTTAGTCATGGTACTGTTTTGTTCATGTTTGCCTCCCTTTTCACTTTTGTTGTTGGAAATGTTATTTTTAGTTCTCCTTATTATATTTACAAATTATGGAATTTTCTACATTGACAACAGTTATTTAACTGATCAAGGATGATATTACACATATACTTGTCATTAGAGATTTTGCCCCCCTATTTTGTTGATTTGCTTTTTAAGAATTTAAATTTTTCATATTTTATGTTTGAAGGATGTTGTTTGCCTCTACACTACCGTGTTGATTCAAGGTTACTGACTAAGTTCCTCATATTTTACATAATAAATAAATTACAGTGGCCTTATTCTTACAAGTGTTAATATTTTATTTGGATGCTTTATAATAATATGTTACCTTTTCAGCACCTTGCATATTTAATCACATTTAACCTCTCATATACTTATACAGACAGGTATGTTGGAACATATGTTGGAACTAGGGGCTAACTTTCTTGCAGTTAATCTTCTCTTTGTGAATTGGTTGACCACATTGGCCATTTCACTTGTTACTGGCTTGCAGGATGTGAGTTGTTAATGATGATTAAATGACTGTTTAAATCAACCATCCATTATACTACAAGTTAACAATATTTGAAATGTAAACAATGTGGTCACTTTGCCCAATGCTTGCTTCACATTCTCAGGTCGGTGTTTTAACAGATCATTAGTTGCAGTAAGTTGCACATACCTGATCTTCCTCTATAGTTATACTGTGTCATAGATGCTGAGGCTGGAAAAAGGAACAAGTTGATCAAGTTCAACAATTACCAATCCCCTTTTTGTTGATTCAAGCAAAGCCGAATAAATACCAACTGATGTCATTTGGCAATCAGCAGAGAAATAATAATTTATGTCATTTTGAAATTGTTGTTTGCTTTTTATTGAGATCAAACACCTTCAAAAGGAATCTTCCCCATGTTTAATTAAAAATATACACATACTGCGTCAGTTCTGGGAATCAAATAACGTGCCAGTAGTGAAACATGACTCAAAGTTACATATCTACTCCGTTTACTTAGCTAGGCAGCAGGTTAAAGTGAATAATGTCCTGTCTTTCTGAAAGTAGGTCACTAGCAATAAAAGGCTCAAGGTTAACCAGGTAAAATGTATAAATGGCAGGGCTACTTTATAAATGTGGCTTTTACATAATGTTTATACAAGCCCCTCTGCCTTAAAGCTAGAGGCCAATTGTCCTTATGGGCGATCATGGAACACAGCTTATTTTATGGTATGGTTGGTGAGATAAGACGCGGCCTACATAAACTAAAATGTGTGCCAAAAAAGCCTGTTGCTAACTACTCCTGCATCTTTTTGTGTAGTCGGATTAATTTATCATATATAGCCCACAACTGAAACCTAAGTCTAGGAACCATGCTTGACTCTGTTGGCATATATGGCCCAAGGTTAAACTTTAGAAGTATAGCAATACATGCTATTTTTAAAAACTTAACATACACTTCAAACTAAACCCAAGCATCCTACTAAATGTGGTTAGCACCCAATGGTAATATTCCTCTTTCTTTGCTGAAATAGCTCTGTATCAGAAGAGGAAACTGTTCAGAATTGTATAACAAGAATAACCATACCTCCCAACATTTCAAAATGTGAAAGAGGGACATTTTTTTTTAAAACACATTTTTGTCAGCAAAGTCATGCATATTAAAAATAACTACTTTCATGATGCTGACTGAGCATCATGGGAAGTGCATCAACAGTAAAGCTGCAGATGCTAGCTGTGAACTAAAATTCCTATGATTCTCAGCCAGCCAGGTGTCCACCATAATGCTGGCTGAGCATCATTCGAAGAGTATTCCACAGCAGCAGAGTTTTTTTTTTAATTAAAAAAGGCTAATGTTAGCGTCCCTCCTTTGATTTTGGAATCAAAACATTTGCTACTGCAAAGAAATTTAGATGTAAAAGTTCCATTTTATTCAGTGGAACAAAACAGTAATCACATTATTCTTCACAATATTCTTGTAAGAAACTTTTATTTCTTTATTAATTCATGTAAACCATTTTATTCTTATTTAATAAAAGCTATGATTGAGACATTTTTGTTTTTATTTCCTTTTTATTTGCCAACCCACCCCCCCAGTTATGCACATCTGCCCCCCGAAATGCCTTATACCCCCTATTTGACACTCTGTCTCCCTGATATGCCTTATACCCTCCTATATGCTGCTCTGCCCCATGATATGCCTTTTAACCCTCTATATGCCTTATACCCCCTATATGTCACTCTGCCTCTAGAAATGCCTTATACCCCCTATATGGCACTCTGCCTCCAGAAATGCCTTATACCCTATATGCCACTCTGGCATGTAGGGGGTTAAAATATGCCTTATACCCCTTATATGCCACTCCATAAATGCCTTATACCAGAGTGGCATATCAGGGGTTAAAAAGGCATATCATGGGACAGAGTGGCATATAGGGGGTTAAAAGGCATTTCTGCAGGCAGAGTGGCATAAAGGAGGTTGAAATGCATATCATGGGGCACTCTGCCTCCAGAAAAGCCTTATGCCCCCATATAACACCCCCCCGACTTACCAGTGCTTCCTGATGTCTGGTGGGGGCAGCGGGTGGAGGCCGTTCATGAAGTTAAAGGGACTGGCGTGCAGCGCTGCCCAATGGTAGTGCCTCAGCACTTCGTCCCAGGTCTTAAAAGGGGTGGGACGAAGAGCTGAGGCACGGGACAGAGGAAGGATAGGCGGGACGGCGGGACAGAGACGGAAAATCAGGACTGTCCCACCTAAATCGGGACAGTTAGGGGGCATGAAATAACCCCTCTATTACCAGACATGATCAGATTCAGAGAATTATCCCCCCGATTACCAGACACGAGCAGATTCGGAGAAAAAATCCGAACCAGATATTACAAACACAGTGACACAAACACAGTCACATACACATGCTTGGTGCCAACTGCAGTTACACTAAGGAGGGACTCAGCCTATCAGGAGAGGCGCTTGAACTCTCAGCCAATCAAGAGAGTTGAGAAGTCTCCTAAACTCAGATCAGTGATCTCCCTTTTAACCGGCCCACTGAACATTGGTACCATTGGTGGCAGAGAGGTTGCTTCCAGCCCTGGACCTGGTGTCCTAGGCCTTGGCCTATTCAGCCTAGGCCCGAATACACCACTTTCTCTAGTTTTTAATAATCTCTTAACATCATTGTGCTACCAACATCTAGAAAGTAAACACAAAATGCAGTTTTCAAATGATGATGGAAATGATGATAGATGGAAAAAGCTATCCAACCATATTCAGGCCCTATGTGAAAAGCAATTGCCCCTTAGATATTAAATCAACCAATAAACCACATTTTATTGATAATTGGGTTCAATCTCACTAGACACATTGAGGCATGATTACTTCCAGCCTTGATGAATTTAAACATCATTTAAATATAACCTGTCTTGCAAAGTGAAGTAGGCCAAAAGGGCCTCAGAAAGGTTTTATAAATACACTGGATACTTTGAACCAGCAGCTCAAAAAGAGCTGCTTGTCTCTAGGTTCCCCTGTCTCACTACAGTTACTCTGTCTCGCTACAGTTACCCTCTCTCGCTACTGTTCCCCCTTTACTGTAATCCATTCCTCGATTTAGTTATGCTCTGTCCTGTTCTTTGATTCCAGTCCTGTTCGTAGTTTCAGCTCCTGTTTCCGCTATAAGGTATGCCCCACGTGTTTGTTATGTTTGTCTCATTCTGCAGTCTAAAGGTATGTCCCTCTCTGTTCCGTGTATAGGTTTAATGTTTAGGTTCAGCTTATTAGTGATTCAGTAGGCAGGGTTTAGTGTTAGGACCCACCGAATATTGGAGTACTTTGGCGTAGTGGTGGGCTAAGCATGCTATGGCCATAAGATGTGGCTAAATCTCCAATTGTTATCATATAGTCCTATGCTAGTCCTCAACACCCTGGAAAGTGCAGTCATCCTGAACCAGGCCCTGTCCATCTCCGCTACTGCGCAATACCTCCTGAACTCCATCTTTGGGCGCTCTGGGTCATTACAGTTGTCAGTATGGACCCAGTCCCTGACATATGGCCGCAAGCAAAAGGCCAGGAGTTCGCAAAGTGGAGTCTGCAGCACTTGCAGCTAGTCCACTGTGTTCCTGTTCTCCAGGCCCTGCTATTGAGAGGACTTGCACCTTGACCAGGAAATCCGTACGTGGTGACTCCCGCCAGCAAAGCAGTAGTGCTGGTTGCCAACGGTCGCTCTTTGAGGTGGCTTCCAGAAGTTCCCCCGCTTTGATTTCCGCAACCAACCCAGCATGTTCCTGTCTGAAAGTCTCCTTGTGGTGGAGAGTACCTTAGTTGTTTCTGGACCTGAGTCTGCAAGAGTTGGCTTCCTCATCCCTGTTCAGTTAACCTGATTCCTGTCTTGGAGGAGGTCAGTCTAAGCAGTATTCAGGTCATTTGGTGGTCTGTTACTATGAAAGTACCTTTGCTTGAACCTGAAAATCCACTATAGACAGCTTCTTTATTCTCGTTCTGATATGCTGATCCTTGTTTCGGAGGAGAGTTTGAATTTTTACATTTGGTCATTATGCGCCCATGTGGAATATCTTTGAAGCTGTCCAATTCAATTTACACTCATCAAATCATATAGATATATTTTAACTAGACACCCCAGAGTATCTTGTATGGTATGCACTAATTCTACCACCAGCCTTTGTCAGAATTTGTGGAAGTCATTTTTTGCTGTTTTTCTCTAGACACATTGTACTCTAGACAGATATGAAGTTCAAGTATATGTTTGGGACATCTGCATTTCAGTTTATCAACTGTGACCATGTGATATTTTGGATATCTTTGAAGCTGGCCAAACTAGACATCTCAGAATTATTCAAATGCAGTGCCTGAACTGGACACCAAAATATAGGTATGGGGCATTTTAAACACACATTAAAAAACTAGGTTGTAATGGAATATTTTTTAAAAAGCATTAAAATGTAAGAAAGAAATAGTGTCAATAAAGTATTAAAAATAGTGTAAAAGAACACTGATCACGGCTTATTACTGTGATCAGACATGGATGGAAGGGTGTCAATTTTAATAAAGCATTTTGTTTAACTCCTGGAACAATTTCTGTCACTCTTTGCTCCTCATGATCAGTGTGTTAGGTACAGAGAGTGATTCAAAGGCAAAGTCAATGTTTCTCATCATTGACTTTGTCATGTGATCGTCAGGGATCACTGTAATTGGTTTAATCAAAGTGCTCATCTGACCCCAGGATGACCAATGAGGTCCAGGAACTTTGACTCCTGAATATCAAGCTCACAGCAAGCTTAACTGCATGTCAAGTTAACTTCAAATTCCCATTAAGGATGTTGTGGTGCATAGAGCTATCTTAAGAGATTTTAATTCAGCTGATGAATACCCAGACATAGTTAAAGAAAAATGACCACTTGCTGTGACGTCATCTCCCTGATACGCCCATCTTTCCCCCAGTTCCTCCAGTTCAAGCGAGGGCAAAATGGTGCCGCTTTAGGTGACGTCCTCTGCCCTGACTGGAGGATCGCTGATTGAAGAGAAGAAAGAAGATTGAACAGAGAAGATTGAAGAGAAGAGAGAAGATTGAAAGGAAAGACTGAAGAGAGAAGATTAAACAGAAGAGAAGGGAAGGGATAAGATTGAAGAGAAGGTTTATGAGAGAAGAGAGGGTAGCAGATTGAAGAGAAGGGAGAAGATTGAACAGGGAAGAGAAGGGAGAAGATTGGAGAAAAGGGAAGCCTAAAAATATCGTATTTGCTCAATAATAAGACGACCCCCCCCAAAATTTTAATATTAATTTAGGAAAGAAAAAGAAAAAGGCTGAGTATAAGACTATCCTATAGCGAAAAGGTTTTACTAGTAAATATGAATACACACATAAACTATTTAATAAAAACTATGATTGAGAAAAATGCATTTCTTGTTTTTATTTCCTTTGTTTGCCAACCTGCCCCTCAATTATGTACATCTGACCCCAGTTATGCACATCTGCCCGCAGGCTTGCCATTCTGCCCCCCTGATATGCAGCTCTGTCCTCCAGACCTACCAATCTATCCCCAGACTTGCCCCTCGTGCTCCAGACTCCCTGGTGTCTAGTGGGGCAGCCAGTCTGCACGATGCGCATAGACAATCTCTGTTGCGGCAATTCCACCGGGGCTTCTATGATGGAAGGTCATGTCAACCTCCAGTGTTATGGACACTGCTAGTGTATGTAATATAATTGTAACGTTGCTTAAAATACCAAATGTGCAAACCTTAGTTTTCATATACGTAAGGGTTGTTTAATCATTTTTGTAAGTGTGAAAAATAAAATTAAATGTCACTTTAAGAGAGGGAGCACCAGGATAGGATTTCATATCAGCAATAAGGGCAGCGGCCATGAAGATTTGATATAAAGCAGAGACACCTCAGAAGCCCAACCTACTCCGCCATCATTTATCTCAGTTAAAGGTTTTATTTAAAAAAATGTAAATATGCATATAAATGACACAATGAACAGTCAAATTTTGAAGGTACTTCCATATATGGATCCAACACGTCCTGAGATCTGGAGGTATCTGTCATGATCCAAAACTCAAAACATCAGTGAACTAGAAAAATGTACAGACTATACTAGATAGCTGGTTCTTATCTGCCGTTCAATGTTTCTATGTAAAATAAATATTCTTTCTGTACACAAACTTACACAGTTTGTAGTGCAAACACAAAGTAAAAGAACAATAGTGAAAACAAACAGAACAGAAGACTGTTTTTAATCATCTTGCAACAAAATTTTGATAATTGAGAACAGCACTCCTCCACCCAGGCTTTCTTCTTTTCCCCAAATCACCTTCACATGTTAAAATAGCATCCATTCCCTTTTCCTTGGCCTTTCCTGACTTTTAGGTTCCTAAAAACAAAAGAGCAGATCTGTTGTTTTATAGAACAATAAACGCAAACGGCCATGCCCAATAGGGAATTCAACAAGGTTGTTGAACAAAACCATACATCAAGATACCACCTTATTCTTGCGGATGCCCAGTTCACCTGTTAATCACATGTTCCTTGTGCTGACCACTTCCGCCCACGTAGGAAGGGCTAACTTTGAACCTAAAAAGAGAGTTACTACACCAAAAGTGAAAATGAGGGGTGGTTGGATAATATTCACTTTGCATTACTCAAAGCTTTTGGCCCCCAGGTGAACCCTGACACTTTCAATCACCTTCATCCATGCCCTGTCATGCAACCCCTCTACTTATCTTGTATCCAGGGCTCACTTTACTGACCCAAGACTGCTGGTTTTGATTACAACAACATCCTCTTCTGGGTCTAATACAAGCAGAGTTGGTTAGGCTACTAATACTTAGGAAAGAATATAAATAATAATATTCTGTGCTATATTTTGTTCATTGTTAATCATGGAAAAAGAATAATTTAAAATCCAGTGTTGATAAAAGAATATTGGAATATTAAAGAGGCAATGGTTACATGTTTCCAAGTGGAGCAAAGCAATCTGGGTTCTGGAACCTTTCTACTGAGATTTTCCACTATTTATTATGCATTATTACAAAGTCATGATTAATAAAGTACATTGGTTTAGCAATGTATTAAGACATGGAATTTCACTGTGACCTTGGTTCCTTCCTGGTACTATTTCCTGTGGCCTTTGTTAGTGTTACACTATGGCTATCGCCTTGCATAGTTGAAACATATCATTCTGTCTCTTTTTAGCCTTGTAATTTAACTATGTGACTTTGAACCATGGCATAAATTGTACAGTATAAAATTATACAGTTGTTTTATATGGCTTTTTTTTCCTGTCCCACAGCTGACCAGTCTCATGTTTTATGGATTATGATAGATTGCATAAAAGAAGCAATTTGGAAAACCAGAAATATTTTATTGTTTCATAAAGAATATATAGGCCCTTCCATTTCTCTTAAGATTTCAGTGGTATGGACACACACTTTTTAAAGGACTGCAAAGACATGGGTTCAATGAACGCAAAAGAATTTGGTGACCTTCCCCCTATTGGAAGATGGAGGGGAAGGATGTAACTGGAAGCAATACCATTTTGCCTTAGGGTAAACTTCCGTGAAAATTGTGACACTTTTGGTGATGTCCTCTCCCCTGATGGGAGGATCAGGAGGGGAGGACGTCACCGAAAGTACCACCATGTTACCCTAAGGTGCACTTCCGCCAAAAGGAGAGGAGATGAACAAGAGATGCTAGAAGAGAAGATGAAGAACAAGAAGATGCAGAAGTGGTCGACAGAGAAGGTTAGGAAATATCTAGATAGTGGGAGAGAGGAAATGAAGGAAAATGAGTGTGAGAAGAGTGAGAGTGTAAGTGAAAGGTCCCATTGATTTCGAACAAAAATTCAGAGCTTTTTGCTTCGTTTTCGTCCGCTTTATGGAGGGGTCTGGCCTTCTTTTCGTTGCTTTGTACGAATCACGGAATTTGCCCAAACTTGGTAATTTGTACAATGCACAAGTAACATGGCCCTTCAAAAAGACATTAACCATGTATTTTTATCATTTAACATAATGCAAAAGGAGTGAATAGAGAAAAGCGATGACCCTTTGTTTTCAAAACAGCATCAAGGTACACTTGCACACAGTTTTTAAGGGACCAATCAGATGCCTCCCTGACACGATGGATGAGTATCTGCTTGTACTTCTCTGCAGAAAACCTCCACTATGCTTCATTGTTGCCTACAAGCACTCATTCTTGTACTGCCTTCTATTCCAAATTTTGACTCATCAGTCCTGTGTTTATGTGAATAGCTGAGCTGCTTGAGTTGCATTATCAGACATATGTTTTTTTGTGGCAAGTTTTTCATGAAGACCACTTGTGACCAGACTTCTCTGGGCAGTAGATGGGTGTACCTCTGTTTTCTGTCAGTGCAGAGCTAATGGCACTGCTGGACATATTCTGAATTTGTGAAGGAAAGAATGTATGTGTCGTCTTTCGGCCACTGGGCTGTGTTTTCCTGGCTGTCCACTGCATCTACAGTCCTCGACATTGCCTTTTTCTCATGAAAAGGTCTTGGACAGAACATCTGGAAACCCTTGTTCTGTCTATAAATTTCTGGGTGGAAGAAACCTTGCTGATGCAGTATAACTGCCTTGTGTAGGGGGCAGTCCCGCAATGGGACTTTAAGTCCCAGGTCCCGGGCAGCCTCAGTTGAAACCCTGTCCTTTTTTTGTTTAGTTTTTTTGACGCAGAGGAGAAAGTTTTCAGCAACTGCTCACCCCTCACTCTACTCAACGAGGCTTCTAGCTTGGTCGCAGTGCCGGCATTTCATGCTGAATGTCGGGAATATGGGACGCTCAGTAGTGAAGCAGTGCCTCGCACTCCCACTGCAGCACTTCTGCAAGGTAAGTGAACTTCAAAGGGGGGGAGGATAGTAAGAAGGGAGGAAGAGGGGGTAGATAGTGTGGAGGGAGGGAGATGGGGTAGATAGTGAGAAAGGGTGTGGTAAGAATATTAAAATAAAGAATGAGAATGAATGAATGTCTGGATGCATTGTGTGGATGCACTGTGTGGATGCATTGTGTGAATGAGTGAGATAATGAATGAATGTGTGGATGGATTGTGTGAATGAGTGAGATAATTCATTAATGAATTGTCTGAATCGGTAAGATTATGAATTAATGCATTTGTGCATTAATGAATATGTGTAAATGATTTGTGTGAATGAGTGAGTGAATAAATGACTGTGTAAATGAATTCTGTGAATGAAAGTGTTAATTTGTGAGTGACTGTAAAAGTGTTTGAGTGTATCATAGATGTATAATTGATTTGTGGAAAGATAAAGATAGCACACAATCAGAGTGTTTGAGCCTTGGGGACCAAGATGGCACAGGCAGGGTGTTTATGGGACAAAGATGGCACAGGCCAGGCTGCTTGGGGACAAAGTTAACTCATGCTGGGCTGTTTGATAACAAAGATGGCAAGTCCTATGCGTGTAATTTGGGTGCTGGTCAGGTTCTATGTGGGCAATGTGGATGCCAGCGATGGCTTTGGGGTGTGCGACCTGTGATCTATGCCTGTAATTTAATTTTATCTATACCTATAATGCTGAGTTTTTATGTGAATTCCAATTGATCTATACCTGCAAAGCTGGGTTTGTGTGTTATTCTGTTGATCCATTTATGCTCTGCGGCCATCTTTAATTCTATAGAGATTGAGTGCTCGCCTCTGCCCAGTGGCACCTCTCAGCTCTGGCGTTTAGCACTTGCTGTGGGTTATCACAGCAATGCACTAAACACTAGAGCTGAAACATGCAAAATCCCAGTCAAGAGCACATTGGACCTCCATTGCATAAGGATCCCCTTGCCTGCTGCCCAAGGTAAGCCACAGGGAGGGGGAATAACTTTATAAAGTTTTTCTTGTTTTTTATAATCAACTCATTTTGCCTCAGCCCCTTTCCCCACTATATCCTTTAGCCCCCATACAGCACCTGTCCCTCCGCAGTGGCTGTAGTGGAGGGAACAGAGCTAGTGGGCCCTCCACTACAAGCCCCCTGTCTGCCCCCCCACTACAAGCCCCTGTACTCCCCAGTTTTTGCATTTGATTGGCAGGAAGGCAGGAGGATGGGAGGGGGGCCCACTATTATATTGTTTGCCCAGGGCCCACCAGATCCTTCAATCGGCCTGTTTCCATGCATTATTATTGTATACTTGCAAATACAGGATTTGTATGTCTGATTCTGCTTCAGTGTGGCAAATATTTTTTTTGGTGCGGGAGCGATTGCATGTTAGGGAGCGTGGAGCAGAGCCCAATTTTTATTATATAAAATGTATTGGCAACAGGGTCTAATATTTATATATATATTGGCAACAGGGTCTAATATTTATATATATTGGCAGCAGGGGCTAATATTTATATTAGGGCTAATGTCAGGAACTGGGTCCATACTGACGACTGTAATGACCCAGAGTGCCCGAAGATGGTGTTTGGATTCATTTGAATTGCAAATTTACTGGATGTTGTCAAATTCGGTGATTCGTACGAAGCCACAAAAACAAGGCCACACCCCTGGTGAAGCAAAGCAAAAAGCAAAGCAAAAAACTCAGAATTCGTGGGCCCTTTCACTCATACTCTCTCATGCGATTTTGCCCATTTTGGTGAAAGCAGGGGAAAGGTTATGTCTTAACTTCCAATCAGGTGAGACAACATCACTGATAGCACCAAAAATTTTGCCTTTAGGTGGACTACCGCCAAAATTGCATCACTTTCTATGACGCCATCACACCCCATTGGAGGATGTCGCAAGAGGGCGTTACCAGAAGTGCCGCCATCTTAGTGGAAGTTCGTGCCAAGGTTGTGTCCATGTAGAGATGAAAGAGAAGATAGAAGATTTTGGCCGGCAGAAGTGGTGGGCAGAGAAGTTAAGGAAACATTTAAAGAGCTTAAGAGGCGGTGAATGAGAAGGAGAGTTTGGCAGTGTGAGTGAGAGTGTGAGCACGAATTATGTTCCTGAATTAAAAGTCATCTGAACTGAATGGGCAGGGAACGTAAATTTATAAAGAAAAGATCCCCGACATGTGCATACAGTAGTGACCTGGTGGGAATTCTGGGACAGATAAAGGGGAGAAGGAACACGTGCGCCCAGAGCTGGCCATGCGGTCAGAAGATGAAGAGGGAGCTGGAGCAGCAACGTAGGACCTGAAAGCCATTTCAGTATGCTATAATCATGCTCTACTGGATTATAAAGCTGACAAGAATCATCCATACATGAAGGATTGGGAAAAAGAATTAGGTCAAATTTTTGATACACATTCCTGGTCTCAAGCTCTTGATATTATGAAAGTATCTGAGAACGTCACTCACTTTGAGACCCCCAGGAAAGTTCTGTTCCAGTGGTGCTATGTCCCAGTCAAGTTAGCAGAAATATTTCCTACTTCCCAGTGCTGGAGACAATGTGAGGCTATAGGCTTAATGTTCCCTATTTGGTGGAGCTGCCTTCATATCCAACAATACTGGGTGGAAATCTTTGATCTTATCAGTCTTCTGATCCCCTCTACTATTCCGAACTTGATCAAACTAGTGCTTCTAGACATTTTTCCTGAAGCTACATGCCTACATTCTCACTGCAGCGAAGACTTGTATTGCCAGAAAATGGAAGTCTAGCTTCCCTCCATCAATTCACAAGGTTTGATATTCGCTCACAGCAACTCATATTTTTGAAGACATAACCCATAAAACATTGAATGCCTCGCATATCTTTCAACAAACCTGAGAACGCTGGGACGAATTCTATGCCTCTACATGACCCATAAAACATTGAATACCTCTCATATCTTTCAACAAACCTGAGAACGCTGGAACAAATTCTATGTCTCTACATTTCTTCTTACTCCAAGAGGGTTTATTCTTGGGAGCCATCGAACCCCTTGATACATTAAGGCTGTTAGCAGTCTGCATTAGACTATCTCTCTCTTTCTCTCTCTTCTCCTACTTCTCTGCTCTCCTTTAAGACTGCAGGTTGCCAAGGATTGTTGCATTATTTACAGATATTGTTAACAGTTCTTGTACCAAGCTGATGTTACTGCTAGTAAATGTATTGTTATGTATCCCAGAAAAGCTGTAACTATATTTAACGCAAACCATTCCCTGTACATTGAATTTCCTGGCTGTAACACGTTATTGTTATATTGCTATATACATGTTTACATCTTCTTGTTATTCTTGATGACTCTTCAAAATTTTATAAAACCTAATAAACTTCAAGTGACAAAAAACCAAACCATAGATGCCAATTTTTAAATGACTCACATATAGAACTTAGTTTGGATAGAAATGATCAAAGTTTTGAAGGAGACTTTTAAAGAGGTTTTAGTTTTAAACCTGGCAAACTACCTGGTCAGGATACCCATTTAATTTTTTATTACTTTTTATGATATTTTAAATATGATTTGTTTTATCTGCTTACAGATGTGTTTTATTTCAAAGTTTTACCAGCTTCCTGAAAAAAGGTATAATCACACTAATTCACAGGAGAGGGAATATGTGATATTATAAATTGGATACCCATTACACTTGCCAAAATTCGAAAATATGTGCAAACCGTTTAAAATATATTGTTGAAAAGCTGATTCACCCTAACTAAGTGTGTACAGTCCCTGGGTACAGCATACATGATAACTTAAACTTGGTTGGAGACAATATCATCTACACAAGAGACAGAAAACAAGAACTGACTATTTTATCAATTGCTTTTGACAGATTATCACACAAGTTTCTTTTCTTAGAAAAGATGGGTATATTTGGTAACTTTGTATTGTCTTTTAAAGCATTTTATGATGGATGCTCAAGTGAAATTTTAAAGACGGAATCAATTTTTTAAAATCTGGAATTAAAAAGGGGTGCTCTTTTGGAACCTCTAATATGTGCAATCAAAATGGATATGATGAGAGACAGTATTACACTATTTTTGTCCTTTTTGTCCTGTCTTGCATATGTCTACCCATGTCCCTGAGGGGGTCATCCAGTCCAGCTTTACCAAGAGAGCTATTTTTGTTGAGATATTCTGTATTTTACTGGCTATATTTCTTGGGATTTGAGGAGTCCTTGCAGATATCCACGTTAAGGAGAGTATTTTGGTATTTTGGAAGTGAGTTCTCTATTTTGTTCCATCATGACATTTAATATATTTATTGTAAGAATAATAATATTGTAACGTTTACTGTGATACACTCATAAGAGATGTGTAATGTGTTTTTTTGTTTATATTCATGTTTATAATGATTGGATTTGAGTCCTCATACTCTCTCCGTGAACGGAGCACTAAGGACTTCCGGTAACACAAATACGCAGAAGTAGTACGCATCACCGCAATATCGGAGAACAAAGCACATAAGACACAGGAAAAAGTCTTAGTCATCATCTCCGCTTTGGAGAAGGCACACTCGTTGAGCAAAAACCGTCGCAAATGTTGGATTAGTGACTTGCTATTTTTGGAACAGACACTGAACTACTGAACTACTTGTTTAAAGAGAATTGTGCTGCCGTATCGAGTATGTACATTTTACACTTCATTTGAAAGTGCTTTTCTACCCACTCAAAACAATATTGAAACACTTTGATACACAGTATACAATATGGTTGTTTCATGTGTTTCTTTTTTTTTTACATGACATTGATTAATTGCAAAGAGTAATATTCTACAAATTAAAAAAATCACCCCATTATACATTCTGGTACTTCTGATACACTAAGCACACACTGACAATTTCCTTTTATTTTCTTTGTTGCTTGACAATTTGAGTGTGTTGTGAGGATTCCCCACTGGTCTCTGTAGCTGCTGGTGTGTTTCACTGGGGATGGGTTCTTACATTACTTCTATTTGTAGAGATTGGTAATGAAATGGAAAAGTGTCGAAATTGTCCTAGTCGAATGCCCTGGGTATATATACACTTACTGGCCACTTTATTAGGTACACCTGTTCAACTGCTTGTTAACACAAATAGCTAATCAGCCAATCACATGGCAGCAACTCAATGCATTTAGGCATGTAGATGTAGTCAAGGCAACTTGATAATGATCAAACCGAGTATCAGAATGGGAAAGAAAGAAGATTTAAGTGACTTTGAACATGGCATGTTCATGGCATGGCATGTTGGTGGAGGACAGGCTGGTCTGTGTATTTTAGTAACTGCTGATCTACTGGAATTTTTACACACAAGCATCTTTAGGGTTTACTGAGAATGGTCCAAAAAAGAGTAAATATCCAATGAGCAGCAGTAGTGTGGACAAAAATGCCTTGTTGATGTCAGGGGTCAGAGGAGAATGGGCAGACTGGTTCGGGATGACAGAAAGGCAACAGTAACTTAAATAACGACTCGTTAAAACCAAGGTATGCAGAATACCTTCTCTGAAGGCACAACACGTCGAACTTTAAAGCAGATGGGCTACAGCACCAGAAGACCACACAGGGTGCCACTTATGTCAGCTAAGAACAGGAAACTCACCAAGCAAAGGCTCACCAAAATTGGACAATTGAACACTGAAAGAACGTTGCAGGGTCAGAATTTGGCGTAGACAACATAGATCCAACCTGCCTTGTATCAATAGTTCAGGCTGGTGGTGTTGATGTAATAGTGTGGAGGACATTTTCTTGGCTCAGTTAGGGCCCATTAGTACCAATTGACAATCGTTTGAACACGACAGTTTACCTGAGTATTGTTGCTGACCACGTCCATCCCTTTATGACCACAGTGTACCGATCTTCTGATGGCTACTTCCAGCAGGATAATGCACCATGTCAGAAAGCTCACATCATCTCAAACTAGTTTCTTGATGATATGACAATGGGTTCACAGTACTCCAATGGCCTCCACAGTCACCAGATCTCAATCCACCTTTGGGATGTGGTGGTACGGGAGATTGGTATCATAAAGTGGCCAATGAGTGTGTATATATATATATATATATATATATATATATAATATAACTGCCAAAATTAAATGAAAATCCTAGGCATATATGGGAGAGTGAACTATAAGTACAAATTCCTGAAAGGAAAATCTCAGGGGGTGCAGAGTAGGGGGTTGGAAGATCAAACTGGTTCAGTTGATGAGGTAACTACAAAACCTCCAAATGTAAGAACAGAGGAATGTGTATTTGAAAACAAATACTGCAGAACCAGGAGCAATAATATTTTTAACTTTTAGTGAAAATAAAAATGGAGTTCAGACAGAAGTAATCAAACGCACTATAAAAAAAAGGTAAAACATGAAAAAATAATGTAATAACCTCCTACGTGAATTATTTCACAGATATAGTAAGGAAAATGAGAAAACCAAATTCAAATTACGAACTAGTGTCAGCAGGCAGAAGCAATCAAACAGTGCTTTAGCATGTAGAAAAAAACAGCAATTAAAAAAACTGATGAATGTGTATTTGGAAACAAGTGCTGCACAACTAGGAACGATTATCAAAAAAGGTTAAAAAAAAAGATTTTTTTTGTGAAAATAAACAATGGAGTTCAGGCAGAAGTAATCAAACTCCGCTTAAGCTCAGTGCCGTCTTGTCCGGGGGTTAAGGATCCCAAGTGTTGATTCAGTCTCTCTGTGGGGAGGTGGACGCTGACTCTGCAGCTCCTATCTGGTCCAGCTCGATCAGCCTGATTCATGCTGGGTGACTACCCATTCTGAACCCTGACTTTGGCTTGATCCATGTCCACCTGCTTGTCTTATGCTTTGGCTTCTTGTTGTCAGGAGGGGGTTAGAAGTCGGGACAAATTAGTGAAAATATTTTATGTTAGTGAAAATGTGTAAAATGTATATACAAGTAAGCCTGTAAAAAAATATTATTATGCCCATACCAAGTTTAAATCAATAATGCCACTTGAGATATGTGTTAAATCTGGTCTGTTGATTCTCATATTTTTGTGAAGCCTGAATATCTGGAATGTTTATTTCTTCACTACATGTCAGGTCCCTTTTGTTCGTTCCCTAAACACCATTCTCAAATCATTCTTTATCAGTCATATAATGTCTATACACTCTGTTTTGTCAAGGTTTTGTATTTTTAAAAGTTTTTATCTATCACGGATAGCAATTTAAACTTCTGGACACTATTCCCCAGTTTAGATGTTTTCCGTAGTTTATTTCTGCAATAACCTAGAACATTAAAAAAGTTGCTTAAGGCGGTGTTGGCTTTTCCTCACAATGGGATTAAAGATATCTCTTTCTTTATGATTTGCCGTAGGTACAGTTTATGTAATAACTTCTGTAACATTACTCAAGTTTTGCTACTTGGAAAACAATTTTATTAAACATAGTTGTACCAGTAAGGGACTTACAAAAAAACACCACCTATGTAAGTTAAAGGGACAGACAACTGACAGCTTAATGTAAGAGAGGCTAAAGATGCAAAATAGGAACCAATGGTTGATTTAATAGGAGAACGTAATATCTCAGGATACAAGCCAAAGCACAATGCATCACAAAAGAGAGCAGGTAAACAATATTAATGGAAAAAAAAACTAAAAACGTAAATGCCTGGTGTGTGACCTAATGGCCACTTTACAAATTAAGCATAATGATTAAGTCATAATTTCTTAATAATATAACAGCCCCGCCTGAATGATTTTGTTATCGGTTTTAGTTTTTCAAAGATGAGCAGTAGAGGTGGAGGCTATTTGTTTACAAATAACGGTGAGCTCCAACATGAGAGACGCCTAAAATGATCAAAAGTGGCAGCCGTTGACATCTACAAGTGTATAAAAAACCTTCAAAGAAACTGTCAACATCGGGGCAAGAAGATGACTGATAAATTAAATTACTGGCAAATTGTTCAAAGCAGGAGAAGGGTTGAAGGTGGAAGTGGGCCCCAAGCCAGACATGGCAGGAGATGAGTAGACACATGTAAGGGAGGTGGATGGGAGATGAGGAAAATCACATATTAGTAAAGCAACCATATCCGAAATACCAGCTCTAGGTGGACATTGGTCTACATTCAACCTCCAGAGAGATATTCAAGCCATCAGTGACAGAATTAATGGTGTGGAGCTAAAACTCTGAGTATCCTTCTCTGTGGAGGGGGAGCCTCCACAAAACAAGGTTATTTTGTCTCATTATGACTGGTGCTACAGGTCTTCCCAAGTACAACGAATTGCTTATAAGTTGGTTGTCTCCTAACCAGGTACTCTGGGACTTGAAGGTCATGCGCATGGCCGGCCTTTGAGGTGTGCGGCTTTAACGTGGGGCAAAAGGGTCATATGAGCTCGGAAATTAACAGGGCCCCGGCCCAGCAGCAAATCTTGGACGCAGGAGCGGCACACAGAAAGCTGCAGGCGACTGGTGAGGTAAGTGGGAAAATATGAATGAATAAGATAATAAATTAGTTAATGTGTGGATGAATTCTGTGAATCGGTGAAAGAATAAATTAATTCATGTGTGGATGAATTGTGTGTTGTGAATGAGTAAAAGAATGAATTAATGTGTGAATAAATTGTATGAGTGAGAGAATGAATGGATTAATGTGTGGATAAATTGCTTGAATGAATGAATGCGTGCATGAATTCTATGAATACGTGAGAGAATGAATGAATTAATGTGTGGATGAATTGTGTGAATTAATGTGGGATGCTTATGAGGGAGAAGACCTCTCAAAATCATGATAGGGTCAGAAGACTTTCACAGTCTTCCCCTTATCTGAGTCAGTGACAATCCTTTTTTTTTTGGCGTGGGAGCGATTACCAAGGAAGTGCTTGCCTGGTGCCCACATTTTTTCAAAAAAAATTGTTGTTACAAAGATTGCACTGTTAGCTGTTTTTTCCATATATTTAATGTATTTAACATACATTATTGTTACCAGTAAAAGAAAACTTTTTTGCACTGGCTCTGCCACACAGACACCCAAACACACACACCAGGTCAGGCTCTGCCACAATGACACCCAAACACACGCACCAGGACAGTCTCTGCCACACCAACACCCAAACACACACACACCAGGACAGGCTCTGCCACACAGACACCCAAACACACAAACACCAGGACAGGCTCTGCCACATGGACACCCTAGCACACACACACACCAGGACAGGCTCTGCCACACCGACAACCAAACACACACCAGGACAGGCTCTGTGTCACAGACACCCAAGAACTTCCTTGTCATTGATACAACCACCACACTACCTCTCACCCTTTCTCTGTGCCTTATGTTTGTCACCCTATTTTCTCAAGATTGTAAGCTTGCGAGCAGGGCTCTCTCCACCTAATGTAGCAGTTTGTCTTAGTCTGTCAATTCTTGTCTTGCCTTGAATATTTGTATTGTATTAAGCGCTGTGTAAACTGTTGGCGCTATATAAATAAAAGATAATAATAATGAGAAGGGGTACCAAGGGAAGAAAACATGAAGATGCTGCAGTGATGTTATGGGAGAGAGCCATTGGTTATAAAACCAATGCCCCTCCCACAACTACAGGCTAATAAATTTTACATTAAATGGGTAAGAATGGAGAGAAAGTTGCGATATTGAGAGAAAGTCAGTCTGAAGTGTGCTGAAACCGACGTACCAGGTATGCTTAGAAAAGGGCAAAAAGAAGAAGAAAAGGTTAGGCAAAGCATACATTTATTGATTCTGCCATAAGGGGGGAAAAATCCTTCTTGACTCCAAGAGGCAATCGGATTTCTCCTTGGATCAAGAATCTCTAAACTATTAATGTTATTCTATTTATAGCCCTGTATGTCATGCCTTTCTAAAAAAATATATCCAGACCCCTTTTGGAGGCATCTAATGTATTTGATAACACCACCTCCCTTGGCAGCGAGTTCCATATCTTTATTGTCCTCACTGTAAAGAATCTCTTCCTTTGTCGTCTATGAAACCTGCGCTCTTCCAGTCTTAGAGGGTGACCTCTTGTTCTTTGTACATTTCTGTTGCTGAACAGGTCACTGAAGAGCTTGTTATATTGGCCCTGCATATATTTATATAATGTTATATCCCCTCTCAGATGCTGTTTTTCTAGCGTATGTAATTTAAACTTTTTTAGTGTGTTTACACAAATTTTGGTGAATTACCTATATAATTTTTATTTCTAAACTTTTTAAATGTTATTTATTTATTTATATATATTTTTGGGTGAATAATATTTATATGGTTAACACAGAGTTTGAACACTTGCCATTTGCGCAACACTTTATATATTCACTTTCCTTTTTATTGGTATAGGGGGTAAACCTTTAGTGTTTGCAGCATTGTTTTTTAAGTACTTTTTCACAATAATTTCTGTCACACAAGTTCACAAAATAATAATATATTTTAGCGCCTGATCATTATACAAATAACTTTGAGTTAGACATAGATATCATACAGTGCAGCTTATGGAGAGCATAAGCACATAGCCTGACGTTGTACAGCATAAATCCCATGACTATATAGTGATCCAGATACCGATGGTTGTACTGCATAACTCCTATCATTACATAACAAGCAAGACACTGAGAATGGTACAGCATAACTC
Source organism: Spea multiplicata (assembly GCA_009364415.1). Classification (NCBI taxonomy): domain Eukaryota; kingdom Metazoa; phylum Chordata; class Amphibia; order Anura; family Pelobatidae; genus Spea; species Spea multiplicata. Next base: position 25,310,302 of record VKOC01000001.1, read on the forward strand.
CTATGCATTAAATCCATCAGTACAATAAATGAATTTAAATCAACTTAAAGGATGTAAAAGAACACATTTCACATAAAATAAGGATGTTAAAATAAAAATACATATGAAATTGCCTAGTAGACAAACATTCATGCACTGCCTGCCATGCAAGATCACTCTGAGAGTTGACTAGAAAGTGGCGACACACATTCTGCCAACTCTTCTGGACTCGGTGATAGAGTATTGTGCCACTTGCTCAGTTTGTTCTTTCTATAGTATAGCAGCAGTCAACTTATTTACATTTGATAAAATCTTTTTTTATATTTTTATATTTGATAAATCTAAATAAATGTCACATGACTCTGCTCCATTCCTGCTTTTCTGGGAGGCCGACACAGAGAAGCAGTGGCTCTTGCAGCATCACCTGCAGCATCACCAGGAAATCTGAAGTTCAGGTAAGGGGGTGGGGGGGGGGTTGTATGAACGTGTATGCTTGATTGAGGGAATTAATGAGTATCCGTGAATGATTAGTATCTGTGAATGAGGGAATGAATGATTAGTATCTGTGTGTGTAAGTGTGTAAGTATCATGGATGTGTAAGTGGGGGGCATGGTACAGGGAGGCTATGAGAGATGTGCATGTATTGTCTGCTTGTGCATGATAGCAGTGTGATTGCTATATTAAATTTACGATTGCTAACAGCAATCACACTCCTATCATGCCCAGGCATACCCAGATTCCAAGATAGGAGTGTGATTGCTGTTAACAATCATATATATATATTATTGAATGTTTTTGTTCACTTTTGTTGTGTTGCTTACTTTTAATAAAAGTGTGTGGTTTTTTTAAGGCGTCGGGATCATTTTCATTTTTGGCCTAGTGAATCCTGATTTTTTTCGATTTCGGTCCAGAATTTTCATTTCAATGCATTTCGATGTGGCAAAGCTTGTCCTGGTGTGTGTTTGGGTATCAGTGTGGCAGAGCCTGTCCTGGTGTATGTGTATGTGTTTGGGTGTCGGGTGACAGAGCCTGTCCTGGTGTGTGTTTTGGTATAGGTGTTGTTGAGTCTGTCCTTGTGTATGTGTTTGCGTGTCGGTTGTGCAGTGCCTGTCCTGGTGTGCGTGTGTCGGTGGTTGTGGAGCCTGTCCTGGTGTGGTGTGTTTTGGTGTGTCAGTGTGTGGCAGAGCCTGTCCTGGGTGTGTGCTTGGTGTGTCGGTGTTGCGAGCCTGTCCTGCGTGTGTGTGTTGGGTGTCGGTGTGGCAGAGCCTGTCCCTGTGGTGTGTGCTTGGGTGTCGGTGTGGCAGAGCCTGTCCTGGTGTGTGTGTGTGTTTGATGTGACGATGTTGCAGAGCCTGTCCTGATGTGTGTATTTGGCTGACGGTGTGGCAGAGCCTGTCCTGTCGGCGTAGCAGAGCCATTTGCCAATTAAAAAGAATGTCCCTGGATTTCATTTTAAAAATCTGGTCACCTTACCCTTACCACCATTCACATTTTGTTTGCAAGCTTTATCTCTGTTTAGTTTCTCATAAAACAAACATGCAAAGGTTTATTGGCTTACAAATCAGAGGGGGGGGGAATACCACCCCTAAATACATAATAATTGGTGAGAGTATTGATAATAAAAATTCTCCCTTCCATTGTCAGCTTTCGAGTTAACCTGGCGGAAGTTCTACCTTCTGTTTCTCATACCCTCCACTTCTATTTTTGCCTGATAACGCACATTTAAAATCACCTCTAACTATTAAAGGGGAAAAACCTGTAGCAAAGAAGGCGATACGCCCTAAAATTTCCATCCTTTCATTCCTAGCTGGTAAAGGATATACATTCATAAGACAGCATTAACCCCTTCCGGACCGGCGTTCCCTTGAAGACCGCAGTTTTTTTAAAATATTTAAATTTGAGGGGGAGTGGCTGCTACGGATCGCTGGGGACACCCAGCGGTCAGTAGCAGCCGCCCCTCGTGATCCCAGCGTTCAAAGCTGGATCGCGTATCATCGATGACGTACCTGGTACGTCCCGGTCTGCCAGTGACCTTTGACCCGGAAGTAGCAGGTACGTCCCGGTCTTGAAGGGGTTAAAACTTTAAAAAACAACATCAATTAAAATTGCTCTCCCGGGAACAATTTCAATAACACCATTTAAAACATTTTAGTTTTTAAAAAAGATTCCAACCCCAGCGGATTTATTATGATTTTACCTGGACCAGTCTATAAAACAGTCCATGATCTCAGGGCCGATTCAAGGCTCTGGTGGGCCCTTGGCAAACAATATAGTAGTGGGGCCCCTCCTGTCCTTCTGCCAATTAAATGCAAAAACTGGGGAGTACAGGGGCTTATAGCGGGGGGACAGACAGGGGCTTGTAGTGGGGGAGACAGGGGGCTTGTAGTTGATGGCCCAGAAACCACAGGACCAAACAGGACTAGCCTAGGACTATAAGATAACTATTGGAGATTCACATCTTATGGCCATAGTATGCTTAGCCCACCACTACGCCAAAGTACTCCAATATTATGGTGGGTCCTAACGCTAAGCCCTGCTTACAGAAGTACTAAGCAAACCAAACACATATCAGAAAGACATACCTTTAGGCTGCTGACTGTCAGGCCCAATCTGGGCTGCGGAGCTGCATGTCTTTAGTTTTCCTGTCTTGCTATAGTTTCCCTAGTTCTTGCTACAGTTCTCCCTTTGCAGTAATCCATTCCTGGATTTCCCTATGCTCAGTCATGAACCTCTGATTCCTTGATTCCAGTCTTGCTCTTTGCTTCAGCTCCTGTTTCCTTTATAAGGTGTGCCCCACCAATGTGTTCTGTTTGTCTCAGTCTGCAGTCTACAGGTATGTCTCTCTGATATGTGTATAGATTCAGTGTTCAGTTTATTAGTACTTCCATAGGCAGGCTTTAGTGTTAGGACCCACCGGAGTACATTGGCGTAGTGGTGGCGTAAGCATACTATGGCCATAAAATGTGACAGAATAGTTATCATACAGCTCCTGTATTTATGTGTGTCAGTCTGTGATGTAACCTGGATCCCCGGTAGAGGGGTGTCCTGTCCTTAATCCCTGGTAGAGGGGTGTCCTGTCCTGTTCATGTCAGATCTTGAGTATTCCTTGTCTTGTTCCCTGTGGTACCCTGTATCATGTATATCTTGTCTGGTTATGTTTCTTGCTTGGTCTCCCTGTCCTTTACTCCTTGCTCTGTCCCCCTTGCTTGCTATGTTTCTCCTGTTCTCTGCTTAGCTTTCCATACTCCCAGCCTGCAGCATCCTGCACATGATTCTACAGCTATGTCTCATGCCTGCTCCAGGGTGCCTGCAGGATATCTCCAAGTTTTGGTTAACATCAGCTGCTATGTCAGAGCGCTGATATGTGGCTGCACAACCCTAGATGCCCACCCGGGGAGAGTGCAGTCACTCTGAACCAGGCCCTGTCCTACTCCGCCACTGCGCACTAACTCCTGTGACTCCATCTTTGGGCGCTCCATCTTACAGTCTTCTGTATGGACCCAGTTCCTGATACTGACTGAGACAAACAGAACACATGGGTGGGGCACACCTTATAAAGGAAACAGGTACAGGACAGAGCATAGGGAAATCCAGGAATGGATTTCTACAAAGGGAGACTGTAGCAAGGCAAGGGAAACTAAAGGCATGCAGCTCCGCCGCCCGCTGACACTTACATAACTACATACATAAATAATGTATGGAAACAAAGCATAGCAGGGATAGATCATCACATAACCACATAAGCCCCGCATTGCAGGTATAGATCAAATAAACACATGGAAACAGCACTGCAGATATTGTTCAACTGAATAATGTCACGTTCTGCCCAGGCTGCGGAGCTGCATATCTGTCTTGCTTTAGTTTCTCTGTTTTGCTTCGATCCATTCCTGGATTTCCTTTTACTTTGTTCTGATCTTCCATTCCTTGCTTCTGCTTCAGCTCTGTTTCCTTTATAAAGTGTGCCCCACCCATGTGTTCTGTTTGTCTCAGTCTTCAGTCTAAAGGTATGTCTCAGTGCTATGTGTTTGGTTTACATGTTTGTTTCGTACCACTGTCTGCAAGGATTAGCGTTAGGACCCACCGTCATTGGAGTACTTTGGCGTAGTGGTGGGCTAAGCATACTATGGCCATATGATGTGACGAAATCTCCAATTGTTATCACATAGTTCTAGGCTAGTTCCTGTATTCATGTTTGTCTGTCTCTTATGTACCTTTGCCCTTCTTCCTTGTATCATCTGAGGATTCTGGTTCCTCTCTCCTCTCCCCATGTCCCAGTTAATATGTCCTATCCTTGCTTAAAGGAGAAGCGTCCGAGGGTTCCGGCTCCTCACTCCTTGCCCTGTGTTCCTTGCCTTGTTCCCTGTCCTTTGTTGTGCCCTGTATCATGTATATCTTGTCTAGTAATGTTTATTCCTTGTCTGGTTCACTGTAGTGCCATGTAACATGGATATCTTGTCTGGCTATGTTTCGTGCCTGGTCTCCCTGTTCCTTTGCTTGTTATGTTTCTGCTATATCCTTTTGCTTAGCTTCCATACTCCCAGCCTGCAGCATCCTACACGTGATTCCTGTGATATGTTTCATGCCTGGTCCAGGGTGCCTGCAGGATAATCACTTCGTTTCATTCTGGACTTCATCCACTGCCATATCAGGGCGCTGGTGTTTGGCTGCACAACCCTGCTCAGCACCTGGGTGAGTGTGGTCGCCCTGCAACCAGGCCCTGTCTAACTCCACTACTGCACTGTGACTCCTGCACACAATCTTTGGGCGCGCTGGGTCCTTTCAGTCATCTGTTTGGACCCAGTCTGTGACAAATAAGTCATAAAAACCCTGTACTTGCAGGTATACATAAATAATGTATGGAAACATAGCATATGAGATATGGATCTACAGAATAACACACAAACCCAGCTTTGCAGGTATAGATAAATTGGAATTTACATAAAAACTCAGCATTAAAGGTATAGATAAACCCCCATAAATTAAAGGCACAGATCACAGGTTGCACACCCCAAAGCCAGTCCTGGCATCCACACTGCCCACATAGAACCTGACCAGCAACCAGATAACACACAAAAGACTTGCCATCTTTGTCCCCAAGCAGCACAGCATGAGTCAACTTTGTCTCCAAAGAGCCCCTCCCATCTTTATCCCATAAACAAAGGCAAGGCACAAGGCACCCTGCTTGTGCCATCTTTGCCTTTCCACAAATCAATTATACATCTATGATATACACAAACACTTTTACGGTCACTCACCAATTGACACTTTCATTCACATAATTCATTCACATAATCGTTTATTCTCTCACTCACGCAAATCAATTACACATATTCATTAATGCATCCACATATTAATCCATCCTCTCCCTGATTCAGACAATTCATCCACACATTAATTCATTATCTCCCTCATTTAGACAAGTCATCCACACATTAATTCTCTCCGTCATTCAGACAATTAATCCACGCATTAATTCATACTCTCTCATTCAGACAATTCATCCACATATTAATTCATACTCTTCCTCATTCACACAATTCATCCATATGATGTCATATGCCGGCACTCAGCATGACGCACCAGCACCGCAAACTTTATGGGCGACCACTCTGTGCGTCTCTCTCTCCTCCACGTAAAAAAAAACCCAAACAAAAATGGCACTTCAATTCCGGGACAATGAATTGTCCCAGACTGAGGCTTCCCGGGCAATCCGGGATGCGTGGTCCCCCTAGTGAGGGACTGCGCTCCGCCGCCACGGGTGATTCAAAGCGCAGAGGGGGCTCCTAACCGGCAGTATGACTGCCAGTGGGCCCCCAAAGGTTAGTGGGCCCTGGGCAAATGCCCACCTTGCCTGCTGAATAAAGCAGCCCTGCATGATCTATCGCATACTCCTGTAAGAAAATTAAGAAAAATATGCAAACAAAGCAGCCTTTCTGACAGTGCTCTCCAGACGCCTCACATTAAGTGAAGCATCCAATGCTATCCGGTGTGAGAGGTCTAGCGTGTTTTATCAGTGTCCTTTTGACTTTCAGCATCTGAAACCTCTGGTATGCTGCTATAATCCATGATGTGAAAAGGATCAGACAGAGAAAGCCCATCTCAGCAACACCTGGACAACTGTATATGCTTCAAGCAACTGTACAGATGACTTCAGAAGGTTTCCTAGCTCTAATTTCTGCTTTGATGATTCAACTGTGTCATCTTCAGGGCTTCTAGAAAACTCTACATTGGATTTGGACATCCACTTCAGCCTCCAGAAGAAAGGCCAAACAGGATTTACTGTCAGACCTCCCCCTCTTAGGCATAGGACCAGCTGGATACTCCACATGCGCTTCCATCAGAGCAATCATATGCGCAGGGTAAATGGAGATTATGGATTTGACAGTCTCCGCTACAACAGCAGTGGTTAACACTTGTTCTGGACCTGATGATGAAATCTCACTGCTGGACTTTCCACCTCTGTCATCAGGACTGCTGTCAAGGTCTCCCAAACGAATTTGACGGCTGGTAGAAGGACCTGCATAGGAATTTAAAAACACACTGGAATCCACAGGACCCACCACTGGGGAGGGATCCATTGGACCTGGAACAGCCTGTTCCGTCTTCTGGTTGAATGGCATTACTACATTATTTCCTTAAAGAGGTATACACCATTTTGGCACCAGATGACTGATGTCTGAATTTAATCTAGCAATGACCTATCTGCTGATGAGCACCTCGCATGAAATAACCCATCATGGAAAATTCTGAGGAATGGGTACTTTCATCTGGATACACTCCAGAAATACCCATATTTATAGTTAACCCTGGAATCAATTTTGATGTAACATGTTTTACCCCTCTACAATGTATGTAACTCTTTATGGGGGTATGACCTTTTTGGACATATTGCCTACCATACAAATGGGAATAATTTAAATTATGTCAATGGGAATAATTTAAATTATGCCAGGAACTCGACAGCTAACAGCTCTGACAGCGGCAAGTCCATACCCAAGGTATAGCTTCAGTATGACTGAAATTTGTCCTCATGAATATTTTCAGGCCAAATTTGCAAAAATATCTTTCCCAGAAAAACACTTGTGAGAATGAGCCCATAGCGGGAATTTTTTTTAAACACAAACCACAATTTTTTCCAAATTTACTTTTATCAGTGGCACCTAATATACAAATTAGGTGCCACTGATAACCCCCCTCCCGATTTTTAAATGTTATAAGGGGCAGAGGTTGTTTAGTGTATATTTTTACACCTATTTTTACATTAGAAAAATATAAATTGATTTATAATTTCTGCAATTTTGACTTCAAGGTGATATCATTTAATTATTTATTCTTAATGTTTTTATTGTTTTAACTAATTTTGAGATATTGTTTTAAAAGTTTAAAATATTTTTAAAGAGTGAGAAAAACACTTTTTCTGTCATTTCACTGTCTGTGATCCCAATTGCTGTCACCTGTACTCAATGCATATTATACCTGCCTATACCTGAGCCTCCACATTGTTGGAATCATCTAAGTGCCTGTCTGCTTATCCAGGTGATTCAGAATGAAGAACTTCTACGTTGTGCTCCTGATGGCCGACGTGCCAGCAGGGCTCTATTACCCTGCATTGCTGATTAAACAACCTGTGCTGGATCTGCTCATTGAAAGTCTCAGGAGGGTCTGAATGGACCATCTGGGAACCTTAGTACTGCTAACATTGTCTGTGTTTACATTCAGGCATTTAACATTGTTCTGGTGGAACCAGAGCTCGAGCACCATTAGACTGACAGCCTGATCACCTGTATATCAGCAAGGAAATTGCAGTGTTTCAAATTGTCCCATTGATAATCCAGGTATCTAACATTTTTCTTTTTAAAATTACCGCAATTACCAGAAAAAAACACCCCCAGAGAAAATTCTAAGTATGCCACCAAAATGAAAAATGAACAGACACCAACTGAAGATGTTCGTTTGAAAGCAACTACATTTCAACCTGCCCCAGCGTTTCCTTGGGTTAAGTTAAAATCCAGGACCAACATATTGTCTTGAATGAGACATGAGCCCAACAAATTGATATGTGACATTTTAATATTAATTAGAAAATGGAAATTTAAACCCCCATAGAATCTCAAATGCATGACAAGCCTAAGTATGCTAGGCATTGCTGAACTCAGGAGATTATAGATGTCATATAGATAGAGATTGTTAAATTTTTTTACTACTACTTTACCACCTAACATCTTCGATAGCCGAACAAGTCAAGCACACACTTGTGATGGCAACGAAACAATCAAAACGGGCATCAAACACTTCAATGAGTGGGGGACTCGGGCCCAAGATGGCGATGACCTGCCTTTTCCACCGTCTCAACTTCAGATTCGTCTTGCATAGAATCCTAGAGAACATGCAAAACTCAATGACAGATGCGATTAAGGATATGATTTCTGACCTCCAACAATACTTGCTACAGTTGGGATTACAAACAGTCCACCCTGAGAATAAATTTGAAGATTTTACCAAGACTTTTAATGAATTAGTGGACCGCCTTTCTCTTAAGGTTGCAGACCTGGAGGACAGTTCCTGAGGAAACAACATCAGGATGAGGGTATCCCAGACAAAATATGATCAAGTGGGCTTCAGTTTGGGTGAACCTTCGGAAAATACAAGAAGGTAATTAACATTACCCACATAGCAAACCCTTCTCGTTCCCGAGGCCATCTCTTGTTTTAGGATGCAGAGAATGCATTTCACCACCTCCCATTGGGGATACTTAATAAGGGTTCTCCAGGCATTCCACAACATAGAGGCGTTAATGCAGGCAGTTTGCATCCTCCATGATTTGCGCTATAGTGTATTCATCGGGGTTCCTTTCAAAGGATTTCATATTCCTAACGGCACCAGACAGGGCTGTCCTTTGTCACCACTACTTTTTGCGCTAGTTATGGAACTACTGGCAACAGCCATTTGTAACAACCCCGAGTATCCGTGGCTTTCCACCGAGTTTAAAAGGAGCTTGTACGCAGATGATGTTTTACTTATGCTTACAAACTGTCTGTGTACACTACCAACTCTACAAGCACTCCTTTCATAAGTAAGGGCTCTGTCCTATTACAATTGAAGTTCTAAGCGCTTAATATCGGCTATCCAAAATCTCTGATCCAAACATTAATGCATGTCTGGTGCACAGATTTTATCACATCTTTGGAAATTCGTATTACTAAATCAGCACACGTCCTCTTCAAAACTAACTTTATACACTTCTGGAACAAACTGCAGGAAGACCTCAACAGATGAATGAAACTTGAGATCTCTTGGCTGGGACGTGTTACCTCCTTTAAGATGAACTCTTTACCCAAACTTTCTACAGTCAATTCAGTCAAGTCTTTTCAGATTTATATGGCTTAAAAAAAAAAAAGCAGATTAAGGATTGATTCTATTATAGATAGAATTGACAAGAGTGAAGAGAAGGGAGAGGTTGAAATATAGAAGATATGGAGGAAGATGAGGAGAAAGATGCGGGGAAAGATGTGGAGGAAGATGCGGAAGCGGTTGGCAGAAGCAATCGGCAGAGAAGGTAGAGGAACATTTAGAGAGAGAGAGAGAGATAGATTGAACGATGATAGTGTGAGAGAGTGAGAGCAAGTGTGGGCACCGTGGAACACATTTTGTTCCTGAATCAAAAATGCCCCCAATTTTCGGCAGAAATAAAAGCACAATGACCAAAATTTGTTGCCCAAACATGAATAGGACAAAAAGGAACCAAAACATTTGTGAAAATTGTTTTTGGCCCAATTTCACGTCTACAAAATAGCGTAAAATGGCTGCGTCCTTGTGTTCCATGTGATCTAAACGTTCTCAAAGTATGTAGTTGTATTGGAAATTTAATCACTTCTATATCTTTTATTTGCATCAGCACCTCTGGAATCTCAGGTAGCTGAGCGATTCTTTCAAGATTGAGATACTGGCTGATAACATCAGATATCCCACCTATTTGTATAACCTTTACGCAGGGCCGCAATCAGGGGGTACAACAATAACTGTAGGTGACCTGGCTGTCCTGTTTTGCCCGGCTGCCCGGGAGTATGAAGAAAAAAAAAAGAAGCTTGGTGGTAGCTACGCTAAGCTCATTATAAGGATTGAGAGCATCCACCAATTAGAGGGGAGTAAGAAGGAGGCCTGACTGGCAAAGGCGTTGTGAGACACTAGGTGAAATCTGCTGGTACCGGATCGTGTGGACATGAGCAGACCTGAGTGGCAGCTCTGTGTCATCTGTGCCCCAAACAGCTTGTCAGAGCCTCGTTTCTCCTAAACAGCTTACCTGTGCCATCTTTTTCTCCAAATAGCTTGTCAGTGCCCAAACAGCTTGCCTGTGGCATCACTGCCCCAAATGTCTTGCATGTACCATCTTTAACCCCAAACACCTTGTGTCATCCATGCCATCATTGCTGTCACACCAATAGCTTGTTGGTGTCCGCAAAGAGCTTGCATGTGTCATCTTTCCCCTGAACAGCTTGCCTTTGCCAAATAAATGAGTAGAAGAGAAAAACCTGGTGGTGTGTGTTGGGAGAGTCATCTGGGTGGTCAGACTTTTTGTTCTTTAAGTTTCCTCAATATTTCTGATGTGACCCTGCTTGATAAGCCAGAAGAGAGTGACCTTGGGAATGGTGGTGGGGTAGTAGAATCACATTTGAGACTTATTTGAATGTTTCCTCCCACATAGGTCATAGAAGAGGACAAGCCCACCACAGATAGGGCATAGTACTATGAAATCCACAACTTTGCCTGCAAAGTGCATAGGAAACATGTTTTGAAAGACCACTGGGTACATTTTTTTAGGCACAGTCCTTGGCCTGACCGTTCCTCTAAGGCCACTGAGCAGGGCCGGCCCTACAATGGGGCCAACTGGGGCGTTTTTTTTTTGAAGCGGAAGAGAGAGAGAGGGGCGCCGAGTGCGGTTTTCGCTTACCCGCTCGGCGCCCTCTCTCTCTTTCCTCTGCGGCGAGTCTCCGTGTTCGGTCTTGGTGCCGGCTTGTAATGCTGAGCGCCGGAAGTGGCATCAATTTCCGGCGCTCAGGCATACAAGCCGGCACCGCGTGCAGAGGGAACTCGCCGCAGCTCATCAAAGGCAAGTACCGGAGGGGGGGGCTCCGGCCCCCCCCCCGCCGACGCCGGCGGAGGGGGGGCGGCATTTTAAACTTCGCCCCAGGCGGCGTTGGGTCTTCGGCCGGCCCTGCCACTGAGCTCTAGGATATCCTGGCACCCTATCTATTATGGAAGTGTGCCATCTGGTAACAGTATATTAGGGAGACTGTGCTAGTTTGAGCAACAGTTGGGGAGATCAGTGACCTACATTGTAACCAGTCAATTGAGCAGCGACGCACCAAGGCACATAATCGCCCAATTGGCTGACAGGCTGCCACCCCACCAGACCTGCAAACCCTAGGCCAGAATACCCGACAGTATCAGATAGTAAAACTTTGTTTTGTAAATCCTGCTTTCGTAAAATGATTTACACAGTGCAAGCCTGCAATTATTATTTTTCAAAATGCCTTACTCGGTTACATAGCTAGCAATCAGAAGGTCATAAGGTCACAAATCTGTAGCCACAATTCATAAAGCAAAGAGTTCCACCTTTTGATCCTGGAATGGATGCTAAATTATAAAATTATGTTTACTTTTTTTTTTTAAGTGAATCAGGGGTTAATAAACTGGCATTTGTTATGGAGTCCCCAAAAACATTAAGTGGGTTGCTGTGGACAGAGATTGTCTGTTGAAACAGAATGTGTCCTCCTTTCTCCATCTGCCTCCTGCTTCTTTTACCTCCCACCTCTCGCTGCTCAGTTCTGTGAACAGATGTATTTTTATACAACAAGCTTCCTTGAGATGAGCAATATTTTTCTTGCGCCTCATGGAAGGGGATCTGTGTATCAGAAGGGCAGGATTGCCAGAATAGACATATTCACAAAGCACAGGGGTCTAGTATGAGTTGGGTTAGTAGGGTAGAGGGAAACAGCTAACTTTGGCATATCAAAGTTAAAGCAGAGACTTATAGCAGTGATAGAAGACTAGACAGCGCATGTACCTGCTGTTCTGGATTTTAAAAATCATGCTCTAATTATCCTACTGTATTATACCACAAAGGATGCCCTGTCAGCATGTCAAAATTACATTTTAAATGTTCTGTTCCTAGATTTGTTAGTAAATATGCTGGTATTTGTAGAAAGAGCTTTCTGGAGAATTACTTTTTAAAAAAATGTTGTGCCCAATTCATAGATTGTGGTTAAAGGCACGGCTAGGCCTTAGGCCCAAGAGTTTCTGCGGTGCTTGTACTTGCAAAGTCTCATTTATCGTTTGATCATTGACCTCCATTTGTGGTTGCTCAGCTGTATGTTAATAGTAAGTAGAGTACTGCTATTCTTTTTCATATGCATATGATGCGTGCTGTTTTTTCTGTCTCTTTTTTATGTACCCCTTCCCCTATCACTGTCTTTTGAATACAAAATGGGTACAATTTTGAATAAGACAGAACATAATATATATATATATATCTATATCTAGCTATATATGTATGTACATATATATATATATATATATATATATATACACAACATAAGGATATGTTAGGATATTATAGTATTTGGGATAAACATAAAATGAACTCAAAATGTTAAACTTTGTAAACTTAACCTGATCTTTTTATTAAGGAATAAAAGGGAATCAAGAACAGCAAATGTACAAACATAAAATATAGGAAGTCTCCCAATACGTAAGGGGTAGATGTTTGATCCTTATTCATAAACAATTGGTGTAGAAGTTACTAATGTTAAAGTATCTTCCATTTGTGTCTGTAAAATGAGAAAAAAAGAGGTACAAAAAGACCATTGGACTGTGAGCATTGTTTAATGTTGAAAAACAATGTATTAATAATTGGAGACTTTTTATTTCTGTACTTTTATTTAAGTAGTAAGAAGGCTTAAGACAATTTTTAATGTAACAATTGAGGTGGATTTAGTCAAATAATGTTGATTTGATGGGAGATAATGATAACATGTTATGAGTGAGCTGAGAAGAGACACTTGTAGGAAGTGGAAAATCATGGAAGCCTTTAAGAAGCCTCGTGTGTGGGGCCAAGAGAACATTTTTTTTTTCATTTGGGTGAAGTTACTAGGGTACTGTGACATTTTGCAATGCAACTTGTTTTTTGTTTTTATATTTGAAAACTCAATACAATGTTCCTCTTAAAATATCTATAATACCTATGAATGGAGTACACAGAGATGTGGTAGAATTGTGTGGCACCCAGCACCCACCATAGCGGAGGAGAACTGAAAAGAGGCAAACCCAGTGGTGGCTGAGTGTCAAGAAAAAGAGAGAGTAAAGAAAATACGAAGAAGGGAAAGTTGGAAATAAATTATGAACTACAAGCATTGCAACATCAATTCTCCCACTATTGCTAAACCAAAGATCTGGAAACTAGGAATGTTACAACCAAGGTTGCAGATGTCACAAGTTCAACTGGGCCCACAACTATAGGCACCCATCCAGGGATCACTTTCCTGACCCTTCAAAGCTGCTAGGCTAGCAGCTGATGGGATAATCTCTCACATTTCCCCCTGTACACTGTGTCTGACTGATACAGAGGGTAGGAAATAACATCACATCCACTTCCTGCATGCCAAATCAGTCTGCACACGGCACGGAGAAAGAGGGGGGCACTGACAAGCAGTTTGGGACAAAGATGGCACATAAGGCTGTTTGTGGACACATATATATCATAGGCAAGCTGTTTGGGGGCACAGCCAGGCTGTTTGGGGGCATTGATAAGCTGTTCGGGGACAAAATGGCACATACAAGCTGTTTGGGGCAAAGATGGCACAGACAGGCTGTTCGGGGGCACTGACAAGGTGTTTGGGAACAAAGATGGCACAGACAAGTTGTTTGGGGAAACTGCCCAGCTGTTTGGAGGCAGAGATGACACGTGCAAGTTGTTTGGGGATACTGACAAGCTGTTTGGGGTATAAACAAGCTGTTTGGGGCAAAATATGGCACATATAAGCTGTTTGGGAGCAAGGGTAGCACAGACATGCTGTTTGTGGGCATAGATTGGCACAGACAAGCTGTTTGTGTAAAGAGATTATACTTATATGCTGTTTGGGGCAAAGGTGGCACTGTGAGACATGTTGCTTGGTGAAGTGGGGGGCACTGGGGAAAGTTGCACACTGGAGCCCTGTGGTTTCTAGTTATGCCCCTGCTCAACACCTATTGAATCCAGAATAGGTTTGACTCACTTCATACATATTGTGGTTTATAGCAGAAAGTGGACTTTGGAATAGATTTTGAATCTGAGAAAGTTTGGTTTTTCATGAAGAGGAATTATTTTTTTCAATATCTGTAGCCCTGTAAAAAGTGTATCGGATGCATTCATGGAAAATGCAATTGGATTTTTTAACCATTTTGTACTTTGAGAGTGGTTATACCAGCCAGTATATGTACAGTCACGTTTCATTTCTGCCTATTACATAGTTGGCTGTATACGTTTGTAACTAAAAATGCTCAGCTATCAGCCAATGAACATGTTTGTAATCACAGAAAAACTACTTCAAGAAAATATAACAGAGCTAATTTGAATATTTTCAACCAAAAAATCACTGAAATAGCCATAGTGAGGATACAGACATTGATTCAGTCTTAACAATGTATTCATACTTGGGAACTCTCAGGGTTTGACAGGGCAAATTCTAAGGATCACACAGTCTAAAAACAGACACCTTTCTATTTTACACTGCTTTGGTTGTATAAAAGACTAACACGTGGTGCTCTTGCTACCAATATGTTATGGTTGATTTCCTTGCTTGGTTGCACATGACTCAATTAAGTACATTTAGATAATTACAATTCAGGATGGCTATTTGGTTAACACATTTGGAAAATCACTATATGATGGGCTACTAAAGGGTTAACATTTCAAGAGTCTCAGAGTAAGCCCATCCATATCTTACTCCCAGATATGGATATAGTAAGTAACTGCTGTGAGTCCATTAACTCATTCCATTTGTATATACATATGAGTGAGCGAGCGAGCAAGCAAGCATTTTTCAGGAATTTGTGCACAGGGACGAAATGTGATTAGGCAGACCAGTCAACCTGTCTTGTGCGTAATGAGTGAGATTTATTACTGAACATGATCCAAGGTTGAAATCTGCACTGTGAGCATATTGATGCACATAGGGGCAATGTGCTATATAAAACAATAGATGCGTACCGAGGAATACAAAAACATAAATTAAATCACACTGTGCAACTTGTCTTGCACATCATGTACTAACATTCGGCTTTCATGGCAGCCTTTTTGTACATTACATTACTATAATGTTTAATGGATGAGTTTCAGACAAATACAGTTGTTTACTATAACATCTAACTGTATAAGCTGTTGTGTAATGGCTAGTTGAATAGTTTATTATGATGTCAACAGTAAAGGCACAAGACAATTCAGTCCTGTTACATTTGAGGTATTGTATTATGAGTGACAGTATAAAGCTGCTTTTTTGTCTCAAATAGGTTGTCTCTATAAGTCAAATTGTTATGTTACTTTCTACCTGTTGTGTCCTGTCCACCCATTGTACAGTGCTATGGAATTTGATGGCGCAATATAAAACAATAAATAATAATAATGAAAACTATTTCACACAAAACCTCAGATTATGACATCCACTGATAGTTTAGCCCCTTACTGACTTCTTGAACAAACCTCACCTCGTCTGGAGCTTGGTTTACAACTTTGCTTCCTCCGCTGCAGCTGTGGTATAGCAAAGAGACTATGAAAAAAGGAATCCACCAGTATCACCAAATGTAATGGTAACCTGGTACTTCCTTCTATGTCTAGTTAGGCTGTTTAGAGTAGGTTATCTCCCTCCACTGCTGCTCCAGTATGTTTGTGTTTGTGTTTGTGTGTGTGTGTGTGTGGGGGGGGGGGCAAAGGGGTTTTTAAATGGTTGGGTTTATCACTGCCTCAAACAAGTGGCTCTCTCCAACAATAGACTCAGACTTGTGTGAAAGTATTAACTCCTAATGCTGGACTTCACATATGTTTGGGGTTCACTAATATAATTCACGGGAACTGTTGAGATCTATATAGTAGTTGAAATAAAATAATACCACCCTAGAAGTCTATACTGCCTATCGCCAACCAGGATGAAGTTATCTTCTGTTATATTTCTCTGTATAATGCAAGTTACATGTGTCACTAGAACCCATGCTGGTAATCCATATGAAAGCGTTGGTTGGAGGTTGCAGTGGTAGCATAGACTACATATGTTGTTTGCGGTAGCATTCCATAGAGTCTTTTTGCAGTTGCATTTAGCTTGGACACACAAACGAATCCTGAGCTGGGGTGAATCTCCTAAGTGACATCTCTAAGTGAGGAGTTACAAGCAAAGAAGGAGAGTATATTCATTACTATTGCAAGGGGGACCACTGTGTTTGTTTGTGTGGTGTTCAGTGTAAAGTTTTGTTGAAAAAAGAAAACAAAAAAAAAAGGTTAAGGGCTATTTCAGGTGTGTTGCTAATTAAGTAACCTTCTCTGTGAGTTCTGCTTGGCTTTTTGCAGTTGCATTTAGCTTGGACACACAAGCGAATCCTGAGCTGGGGCGAATCTCCTAAGTGACATCTCTAAGTGAGGAGTTACAAGCAAAGAAGGAGTTAAAAAGCAAAAAGGAGGGTAAAGTATACATTCTTGTTATTCCATATATATTTATATATATTTTGCACCTTACTGTCTGTTTTTGCCAGTTATTTGAGCTATCCCCATTGCCAAGATGTCCTCCATGTTTGACAATGCGGTCAGGTGTACATCTTGCTCAATGTATGCAATCCTTGATCAGCGCTTCGAGGGTGCATATTGCTGTGCGAGATGTGTGTGGGTTGCTCATTTGGAAGCACAAATTCTGAGTCTAGAGGAGCAACTGGCAATACTGAGATCTATTGACAACTTGGAGAGGAGTCTGCTGCTCACTGAGCAAGCTCTCTCACGGGTAGAAGTGGAGGAGGATAGCGGGATAGAGGTACAGGACACTCAGGCAGCTAGCTGGGTTACAGTTAGAAGGCGGGGTAGGGGGAAAAGCGTCAGGGAGGCTAGTCCTGATCTAGCACACCCCAACAAGTTTGCCCGGTTGGCAGATGAGGGGGATGTTAGTTCAGAGTTAGCAGTACTGCAGCAAGTTCGGCACATCGCGGATCGGGTTGAAAGATTACTGGGAGGGGCTGGAGAAGACCCAGCAGTCATGGTGCACATTGGCACCAATGACAAAGTAAGAGGTAGGCGGAGTGTCCTTAAAAATGATTTCAGGCTCAAGGCAAGGACCTCCAAGGTAGTATTTTCTGAAATATTACCTGTACCACGTGCCACACCAGAGAGGCAGCGGGAGATTAGGGAGCTAAACAAGTGGCTCAGAAGCTGGTGTAGGAAGGAGGGCTTTGGGTTCATGGAGAACTGGGCTGACTTCTCTGTCGGATACAGGCTCTATGGTAGGGACGGGCTGCACCTCAATGGGGAGGGTGCAGCTGTGCTAGGGGAGAAGATGGCCAGAAGGGTGGAGTAGTGTTTAAACTAGGGAAAGGGGGGAGGGAAACTACAATATAGAAGGGGAAGATAGTGTAGATAGAGAGCTGGGGCTTATAAATGTACCTGGGGGTGGAGCGGAGGGAGGGGTTAGAATAGTTAATTAGGATAGGCTTCATAGGAGAAAAAACCATACACCTCTAAATTGTATGCTTAGTAATGCCAGAAGTCTGACCAATAAAACTGATGAACTGGAGTTAATAATGTCTGCAGAAAATTATGACATAGTGGGTATAACAGAGACATGGTTGGATGATAGCTATGACTGGGCGGTTACCATACAGGGTTATAGTCTATTCAGGAAGGATCGAAAAAAGCAAAAAGGGGGAGGAGTTTGCCTTTATGTAAAGTCCAGCCTAAAGGCCACACTGCGGGAGAATATATGTGAGGGAAATGATGATGTGGAGTCATTATGGGTAGAAATATATGGAAAGAAAAATAATAAAATACTGATCGGGGTTTGCTATAAGCCACCAAATATAATGAAAGCAGCAGAAGATCAATTACTAAAGCAAATAAACAAGGCAGCAAATCACAATGAGGTGGCTATTATGGGGGACTTTAGCTATCCCGACATAAACTGGGAAACCGAGACCTGTGAATCTCATAAAGGAAACCGGTTTCTGACTATGAGTAAAGATAATTATCTGTCCCAGACGGCTCTGAGATTTCTGTCCCCCAATGCAAAAGGTTTAATTCGCCTCATAAAAGAAGCTTACTATTGGAAGGGGCAAAAACATCTCAGGCCCAAGTGACCTTTGTATAAGGGACACATTAAATAATGACAAAGTCTCCACTCATGAACTTAAAAGTTTCCCAGGGCATATCATGCAAGATCTCAGAAAAAGAGGGCAGGAGTTTTTATATTTGTCTCTACTAAATTAACCTTTCCTCTCCAGCTCTAGATTCTAAGCTCATTTGAGCAGGTCCCTCCTCACCTGTTTCTTTATGTCATATACTAATTATTATGTCCTTTCTATGCTTTGTACAGGGCTGGGGAATCTAATGGCACTGTCTAAAACATTAAATAATGATAAGATCAAAGATCTCAAATGGAAATTCCTGATTGTCCTGGATCTCAATAATGTCCAATATTCCTTGGTCAATTTCTATACCCCCAACACTGGCCAGCTTGCCTTCTTTTTCATCTTTGTTAGAGAAAGTAAAGAAACTGAATTAATGCTCATGAGGCTAAAACATTTTTTTTAATGCAAAAAGAATGCTAAAGCTTTGTTGCTAAACAAGGAAACATTTTTAATCCTACCGAGATGAAGGAGGTTTTTGTGAAGTACTATGCGGCCTATATAATATTCAACAGAATGAACAGTTGACCCATCCAGCTATCGATAAGATAGATTTCTTTAGAAAATTGCCCCTCTCCACTCTGGCTGATTCATTAAAAGAATCTTTAGAAGCTTCTGTCTCAGAGGAAGAGATTGTTAAAGAAGTAAAGCAGTCTCAACCTAATTCTTCCCCAGGCCCTGATGAAAAGTGTATTATAAAACCTTTGCCCATTCATCCAGTCAGGTCAGCCACCGATGTTGGACTAGAATGCATGGTTTACCACCTTCATTCCAGTTCATGGGGTTGAGGTCACTGCTGTATGCAGACTACTCACTCATTTTTCACACCAAACATATTCAACTATGTCTTTATGCACCTTGCTTTGTGCACTGGGGCACAGTCATGCTATAGAAAAGGGTCTTCACCAAATTGTTCACACAAACTTCAAGGCACAGCATTGTCCAGAATGCCTTAGTATGCTGATGCATTAAGATGTTCTTTCATTGGGCCTACATATGGAGTAGATAGAGATAGATTGATAGATAGACAGACAGACAAACAGACATATATAGATATACATATACATTCACTGGCCACATTATTAGGTATACCTGTTCAATTGCTTGTTAACACAAATAGCCGATTGGCTAATTAGCCAATGACATGGCAGCAACTCAGTGCATTTAGACATGTGGACATGGTCAAGACAACTTACTGAAGTTCAAACCAAGCATTAGAATAGGTAAGAAAGAGTATTTAAGTGACTTTGAACATGGCATCGTTGTTGGTGCCAGTCGGGCTAGTCTGAGGATTTTAGAAACTACTGATCTACTGGATTTTCACGCACAACCATCTCTAGGGTTTACTAGCTGGATATAGTAGCAAAGGGGGGGTGGTGGCAGGAGAGCAATTCCAGTTCCGATTATCGGGATACTAGTCCTCCTGCCTTCGCATTGCGTACTATGCCTCCAAGGGTTACAGAGGATATTCATATGATGACATAACAGATTTTGATGACTGAGATTATTTTCCTGAATACTAAAGCCATTTACTCTGCTTAAGGATGTCAAATTGGAACAGGCCTAATCAAGAGATAGTGTATATTTGTTTAGGCATTGGTAGAATCAAGCAGACTTCAGAATATTAGTGCTGCTTCTCCGTTCTAGGTACACCCTGCAAAATAATGCTTCCTATATTTTGGCAGCGCTATCTGAGGAGAGATCCCTTTTGTCTGTAATTCGAAAATGTTACCGAGCCAAGTAAACAAAGAAGCATGTGCAGTATAACCAATTTAAATAGCTTCTTCTCATTATGTCAAATTCTCAATAATTTGGCTAAACTTGTTTGTAGACGTCTGTAGAAGAAATAACATTCTGTTTGATTATGTCTTAAGTTTATGAAGCTGAGCTGACGATAAAGGATGCCAAAAATAATATCTACCGGTAGTTAAAGCAAGCATTCTTCAGTTTTTTTAACATTTGTCATTATTGTTTTATATTTGGTAATCTGTTAAACTTTTAACATAAAAATATACATAATATTTCGTTTTGTATAGAGGCTTTTTACAGAAATTATATGTTATCCTTGGCTATAAAAAAATGCTTATTATGTGCATTAATAATACATTGTTTGTGAGGTTGTTTGGGCCATTGGACTGTCCCATTAACAAAAAGAAGCAATTATTCAGTCGAGGACTAACCCATCGGGCACTCGGTCCAAGGATCAGGTGGCCTGTGCATCAGTTGTGTTCCCCTCTCCAGAGGCATACTATAATGCCTGTTGCTGAAGAAGCTGGTCCAGCCCAAAGTCAAGGGATTGGGAGGTCTGTTCACATAGACCTCCGTATTCTGCCCCCTAACGATGCGCATCAGCTACTGATGTTGGTCTCCACAATATGATGTCATATCCCAGGGATCAGCACTGAAGCCGCCCTCCCCCACTGGAAGGCAGAACAAGAAAAGGAGGAGAACAGGAGGAGGAAGAAAACGAGGAACAAAGAGAGGAGCTGCGGGAAAAGAAACAGGGACGTGTTAGAGACAGCAAGACATTGTGAGAATGTGACAAAGCATGAGTGAGTGTGTGAGTGGCGTTTTGGTGTAGCACCACCAGTGAGGGTGAGAGGGTGTGATTGTTTTTATGGTGTAGCACCACCAGTGACTGTCCAGCATAAATAATATAGATACTATAGATGCAGGTCAGAACTTTTGAGAAACCTGATTGGCAAGTGAAAATGCGTGACTAAAGCAGTTATATATATAGAACTGTATAGAGGCCTCGGGCTGTCTGGTTGTTGATGAGATTATACGGTTAATCCTATTATATTTTGTGTATAAATATCTGTACTGTCCTCAATAAACTCAGTGTTGTTTTACCCCTACACTAAGTCTTGACTAGTGCTTGGGGGAGAATTACAGAAGATTAACCCTTAAGCAACTTAACTTTCATGCAAGAAGGATTTCTACGGCAGAGCTACCCAGTCCAAGTATGGGTCTCTTGTCACAGTACATTTAAGCCCTTGCATGCAGTAAACACATGGTAACATTATTAATGTATTTAACCCCTTACATGCTGGCACTAGCTAGCAAGCACAGGGGTTTATTTATGTTGCCTATGCCCCCTTCAGCACCCCTGCCATATAAACTCCTTACCCTGACCAACAGCCCCAATCCCTTGGTTATGGCGGGAGCATGCTCCAAGCCATCCCTGCTAATAACCTGGCAAACCTGCAAAACTACTTGGTTAATCCCCAGGCTTCACCTTTCCCAAACCCTAAATTTCTTGGGTTTCCTTGCCACAGGATGACCTTTCCAAAACCTCTAGCAATTGGCCTGTAGCATGTACCACTACTTCCCACACCTTCCCTGACCAATCAACCCCCTCTACAGACTACCATAGCAGCTACAAACAGTTCTTTCCAGAGCCTAATGAAATGTGAGGGTGCAGATGGAAAGGGTCATTATCATAATGTCTAATGTGTCTTCTATCTTTGTGAGCTGTAGCTCCCTGATGACTGCTGATTTGGTTGCAAGTGGTTGGACCTGAGCCTGAAATGAGCCAACCACACAGCTGAATACCGTATTTGCTCGATTATAAGACGAGGTTTTTTCAGAGCAAATGCTCTGAAAAATACCCCTCGTCTTATAATCGAGGTCGTCTTGTAATCAGACCTCAAAGATGTCTGCTGGGGCCAGGCTGCTCACCGGTGCTTCGGTCGTGAGCAGCGTCTCCTCTGCAGCCGGAAAACAGGAAGCTAGCAGCACTGCCTCCCCCCTCCCTTCTCTGGGGGCGTGGCCAGAGAAGTTGCTCGCACAGCCGGGCCCCTGCAGAAGTCTTCGAGTGAGAGATCTGCACTGCAGTTCAGGTAAGGGGGTGGGGGAGGGTTTTTGGGTAAGTATGTGTGAAGTATGTGTGATTAATGGAATGAATGAGTATTTAAATGTTTGTGAATGAGTGTGTGTATGATAGCATGGATGTGTAAGGGGGGGTGGGGGTGGTAGCATGACATAGGGAGGCTGTACTCACACTCCCATCATCCCCAGGTTCCAGCATGTACTGGCTGCCTTGGCTTGATAGGAGTGTGATATATATATAAAACTGCTAACAGCAATCACACTCCTATCAAGCCAAGGCAGCCAGTACATGCTGGTTAAAGACTCACACTCCCATCATCCCCAGGTTCCAGCATGTACTGGCTGCCTTGGCTTGATAGGAGAGTGATTGCTGTTAGCAGTTATATATATAACATGCTAACAGCAATCACACTCCTATCAAGCCAAGGCAGCCAGTACATGCTGGAACCTGGGGATGATGGGAGTGTGAGTACAGCCTCCTTATGCCATGCTAACACCCACCCCCCTTACACATTCATGCTATCATACACACACTCATTCACAAACATTTAAATACTCATTCATTCCATTAATCACACATACTTCACACATACTTACCCAAAAACCCTCCCCCACCCCCTTACCTGAACTGCAGTGCAGATCTCTCACTCGAAGACTTCTGCAGGGGCCCGGCTGTGCGAGCAACTTCTCTGGCCCCGCCCCCAGAGAAGGGAGGGGGGAGGCAGTGCTGCTAGCTTCCTGTTTTCCGGCTGCAGAGGAGACGCTGCTCGCGACCGAAGCACCGGTGAGCAGCCTGGCCCCAGCAGACATTTTTGAGGTCTGATTAGAAGACGACCTCGATTATAAGACGAGGGGTATTTTTCAGAGCATTTGCTCTGAAAAAAACCTCGTCTTATAATCGAGCAAATACGGTATTATTGCCATATCTGTGAATGTTCTAGGTTTGTCCTTCAGACTCCAGGAATTATAATTGATAAGAACTAAGTGGTAATTCTGCCCCACTTTCCCTGCACCCTCCTCTTCTACCTATTAAAGGCTATCCCATCTTAGCCAATCCAGCCTCACCCAACCCATACGTCAAATGTAGAGAGGAGTGGGGAAGAGTCCCACAAATTTCCCAGGTTTTCCCATTTGTTATGGCTTCTCACCTAGATAGAGGGTGGCAGGATATATCGCCTATCTGTAAGACCAATTGGAAAGCGCCAAAGCCACTTAAACACGTATGATTTCCCCACAAGTGCATTTGATACTAGCTGCAAGATCATATTTGACAGCATTTAATTAGTATGGTATGCACCATATAGTTTATTGGCAACAATTTGCTGTTTTGATGTTGAAAACTGTTGTAGACTATATGACTCCAAACCTTATGATAACATGCTACTTCCATGCTGATAGTCAAGCCTCTTAACAAGATAAAAAAAGTTCATGAAATGGTTCTATACATTAGTAATTATTTCCTGGAAGATATAAAACTGAAGTAAATCCCATAAGTTAATTTCATTTTTTGTTTTGCTTTGTTGGCTGTAAAACTTTTGGTGGAACTAATTTAAGGCATAAAATAATGCGACTTATCTGGAAATATCATCATCATTATTTTAATGGGGAACTGTCACAGTTAGAACTGCTAGCATAACTAAATTCATTGACTGAAACTACCTACAGCCTAAGCTTTCTGTGAGAGTGACGTTTACCTTATAGGAGCAGAGATCTGTGTCCTGAGAAAACAAACTTAAGATAGATTTCCCAATGGGGTGTAAATACACCACCATTTAACCATTTGGGGTCACTTATACATTTCCTTGTTTTTGAAAGAAAAGTAAATTGTGTCCATTATAATAACACAAAATGGATCAGAAATTTAGATTTTAACAGTTTAGATGTAATTGTAAGTTACTATTGTAGCTGGAAACAGGTGATCTTAATAAAATAACTTCATCCCATACATCTGTTCCAATGGCACGTTTTGATAACTAATCCAAATTTAAGTGTAAAAGGCTAGATAATTAGAAAGCGCTTTTGTAATTATGTTACACAGCTAGAAATGTCCTTGTTTTCCATATATATGGAGCTTCTCTTGTCTTCAGTGAAAGGCATGATATAAGCCCCTTACCTTATAAAGTGCAAACGTCCGTACGCAGTAAGTTGCGAGTTCAACTGTGTCCAGCAGTGTCACCTGGATAAGGCCATATGTCTCGGTTCCCCTGCTTGGCCAATACTGATCACATTTTATCTAAATGAAATAAGAAATTAAAAAAATATGGTATATGTATTTAGTCATTAACAGTCTACAAAAATGTTTATCTACCAATCCAACAAAAGATCTTTCAGGAACATGTGCCAAAGCTTACCACACATTTATATTTATGCAAAAGTGACTTGAAGTTGCTTTTAAAACAAAACTGCATAATGCAACCTGGCCATTTATGTTCTATTTATGTGTAACATCAATGATCATTGATCATTGTTGACCTTATTTGCATGCGCCTTTAAATGAGTGTTTAATAATGCTTCTACTACCCCTTAATTGGAAGGGTTTTCCATCACCTTTACCCACCATAACTTTGGTTATTGGTAACTAAATAACAGCATTAAAAACCTCATTCCTTTTACTGTTCAATTCCCAAACCTTTTTCAGAAATAATTCATCAAAAAAGTCAAAGTTTGTTGAAAACAACTTTCTTAAAAGTCTCTATGTTGTGTTTTATGTGATTAATAAAACAAGATGGCTCTGCTAAGTTTGTTTTTTTTCTTTTTTTGGTTTAGTTTAACATGCTAGAGAGTGCATCTAGCGTCTTGTCTAAGTTTAAAAACACCATTAATAAAATCCACAAATCAGTATGCGTACTCCGTCCAAGCATATCTACATCATGGCACAATAAAATATGGACAATCAGTGTGTACATTTATTATACATATTTTCTTACGAAATAGGTTACCAGTATTTTAGCATCGTATTTCCAGAATGTTTCCACATTAAATAATCAGCTAAAAAAACTCTTACTGTAATTTTATTGTAAGAAAGATGCCGACCTAATCAATTAATTTAAATGCTAAAAGATCTCAACCACAAAACTCACACAAGGGGTGGAAACACAGATGCAATCATCAGGGTCACAGCATAGCCCCAGAGACATGTTCTTTTCAAAGGAAACATGTAGAGCTGAAAATGTATTGCCCTGGCTTGCAGTTTTTAAAATAACCATGAGGAAAAAACACCAATCGCCCATAACATAGCTTGTGCAATCTGATATAAAATATAAAAAAGGCTACAAATATAAAACCTAATAAAAATATACCACTGAGACCATATACACAATATGTCTTCTCTTGACTGTCAACCACAAAAGACTTAATGAACTGTAAATCTTTTTTTTCTTTATCTCACATTAATATCAGCTTTGTTTATTCCGATATCATCCTTGTCGCAGAAGCCCTGTTTTGAATTATTAGTCTATTTTGTTTGGAATCACAGTTTTGGAATAACTGACATTGGCTGCTCTGCATAAATAATTATTCTGGTGCAATTTTTTTTAAAAAGTGGTCTTATTATCACAACAAAAAATGGTATGGTCCAATTAGATGGAGCATTCCATTGGTAGGTATGGCTTAGGCAACTTTTCAAACTCTTCACTAGGATCACTTTTTTATAAAATACCGCAATCGTTTCCTTAGAGGAAACATTGGTTCTTTTGTATTCTGAGACAATACAGGATTCAAGAGCAGTTCTATAATACAGTACCATTCAGAGGCTGAAAAATGCCTTGACCTTTTTTGTATATCATTTTGATTCTTCTATTAATTGATGGACAAATTCAACTGTTCCATTTCAAATTAAAGCCTCCAATCAATGTATCGTTTAGTTGCTCCAGGAAATGACTTGCTTAAGTATTTGTCAAGGAAAATGATACATAAAAGGTACCCGGAAACGCTTGAGAGAATTGCGTGCATATGAAAAAGACAAGTTAAGCTTGTTTTAAGATAACCATTGAAGTTGCTAGGCATGGTAATATGTTTTTTTAGAGGAATATTGTAACAAAATATGGTATATGCTTTCATGTGTTTAAAATGATAATAAAATTGACATTTTCGGAACCCTCTTAGTTTGCTGTGATTACTAGTGTTATTATGACAGAGATATAGCTATATTGAGAACATGTCACTAAACTAAACAGACATATTCCAAATTGTTTTGTGCATAATCATTTGGTGCTTAAATTCCATTATGATCTGTTGCAATCATAACAAGTATTATTTAATACTAATATTTCATTTAACTGTCCTTAATATACATCTCTTTTATTTGTGTGGTCCATTTAATTTTGGAATAGCTAAGCTTCATTTTCATTTTTGAATAAAGTATGTTTTAGAGGGCATACCTTCATTTCTGAATTCTGTTTTATTTATGTATTTAGCTCTGTATTTATAAACAGTGTATAAATGATGATAAATCAGACTACGGTAATTGATTCTTCATAAGTACTTATTATATTTAAATATATTTATTAACGTGATCATACTGTCAAGTACCATAACTATTTCAATATTAATAATGTGTAAGCAATGCACTGTATATTTTATATTCATATTTTTTTTTGTATAAAAGCATGCTTTTATAATGTGATAATATCGTATTGTTGTGTGTGACATCCATCATGCTTGGAACTTTGCTGTTCCAATCACAGCCTTAGCTTCTTAGCTTCAAAGTCTCCCTTTTATCCAAGGCTGGACACATTCCCAACAGTCACATCGTATCCATGCATAATTATAGTTAAGGAAGGCATGGATCAATAAAATAATAACAGATATGTAAAAGTAGCAATTTTTATACTGTGGCACTGAACTACATTACATTCTCAAATCTCCATTAGGATATTATTTCCTGGGTCACATTTTCTTTAAGGATTCCTATTTATTTTTTGGAGGATAGGTGAACTAAGTGGTTAGAATTTGCATATTTCTGGGATCTTGTTTGAAACGCTCATAATCTAACTGGTTGTCATTCTTTTCCATGTGTAAGTATGTGTAAGCAGTCTTTTAGTGGTTCTAATCTGTAGATTGTAAACTTGTGAGCAAGGCCGTCTTTACCCAATGTATCAGGCTAGTTTTTCAACATATTTCTAATGTATTTCTGTAAGAAGAGCTGTGTAATTTGCTGTGCTATATAAATAAAATATAATATACTAATATATGTGAATATATATACATATATATATATACAAATAAAATTATGATCATTACAACACTAATATAGCTCTAATAGCTTTTTCCCCCTACTAATTTCGATGAGCAAAATGTTTGTGACAATCCATAAAAATAATTGCGTTTTTGATAACTGAAACAACAATATAGTCTAGACTTATCAAGCGAAAAATGAGAAAAGTGTCCCATTAAAAAACCTACAACAATTGTTATGTAGAGATGTTACAGACACATTTGAAACAATCACTGTGGAATAAAATAAAATACTGCATGTTTAAATTCCCTCACTGTATTAGCCCCTACTGCTTCTGCAGGGAGGCAATCCACCAAAAAATAATAGTAAAATTGTAAGTCTCCTGCTGTACCACTAAAACCTTTTGTTTATGTTATGCTTAATTATGTGTATCATTAATTTTAATATTATTGTGACTTTGTATGTTCCTCTCATTGTAATAGTGCTGGCAAAAAAATAATATGTAACAGATATATATATACTTAATAATAAGACACACTTGGGTAACTAAGTGAGTAACGTGAGTCAGAGTCAAAGAATGGGCAGGTCTAATGTGAAGCGAGGTCATAGCTGCCGGTGTCCTAGAGAGAGGAACGAGAGGATTCACATTGAGAGAGGCTTCCCTCTCCACCGACAGATGGGACCCCGGTGGTCACTGGTCACAAAGAGTGAGAAGCGGCCTGAACCACAGCCCACCGAATAAACCTGCTGCCCTGTATGGGACTTTCCCTTTCCCCCTTGCCATAGCTTGCCCTTTATCTATTTTTTACTATCTCCTTGTCAGGGTTCAGCCCCAGCCTTGGAAACTGCCAGGCGTGGCCGCCCCTTTAAGAGGTCTGCCTGGAGTTAAGCTTGCTGTCCTGTTTATTTCTGTCTGTATTTTATGTACCTTTGCCCTCTTTCCCATATGCATCTCAGCTCCTCACTCCATCCCCTGTGTTCTTTGCCTTGTTGCCTGTTCTTTGTAGCATCCTGTACCATGTATACATATCTTGCTATGTATATAATTTAATGTGCTGTGTATTTATGTTCAGCTGTGTTTTGTTATACCATTACCTTGCCTCCCTCACCTGAAGCCTAGCAGACTCACACCTGATCTGATGAACAGGCTTTATATCCCTGCCTCCCAGTATCAGAGTTGTGAGTTCATTAATGTCTTTGGAGCCATAGTTCATGCCAGACGCTGGATTTGCCTGCCTGCCTACCTGCCTGCCTGCCTGCCTACCTACCTACCTGCGTACCGGATTTCCCCTTTTTGCTTGCTACCTGTCCCAGACCCTTTTGAATACTTGCCTGGATGTTTCTACCCTCATATGCATGATATGCCTCCTACTCTGCTGCTTTTGGTGAGATGCCTTGCTTTGCTTTTGTAATATAACCTATAACCAAACATTCTGCTTGTGTCCTTTGTGAAGTTTATTTCAATCACTGCGTTCTTACACTCCTGCGCCCTGGACTCCAACATCCAGTTAAGGGCTGCAATATGCTGAGCCTGACACTCCTCCTCTGCCATGTACCTGAGTAGCCCAACCTTTACCAATCCTTATGCGTTACCCATACTGGAGCCTCACGCTTATACAAACACACTCATGTCCTACTCTGTACCGGTATGAAGCCCACCTCTCCCGCATAATAACTGCGCTATACTGGATCGTTGCATGAGCTCTGTACCTCACCCTGCGCTACATAAAGGCATCGGCTGCTATAATCCTATAAGCAGGTCATGAGCTCTTATACAGGGACACTGTAATTTCTACTTAATAGGTATATTGCAACGTGTAATTTCTGTGCATTATGTTTGCCTTAGCTTGACCTTATTGCTAATAGATGATAGTCTGTGTAGATTAAGTAACATGTCTTGCTAACTCCCATTTCCCATGTGTTAATTTGACAGTGGAAATATTTACACAAACAAACATATATACCTACCCTGGACCTTTCTTCCAGCTTTGTCATCATTACTACTGTTGCGCTACGCTGCTCCCACATCATTCTCCAGAAATCACCAAAGGTTTCCGGAAGAGGTCCTTGTGTTGCTATGTAAGCATTCTGTTTCCTGTAGCCATCAATATAGTTGGAATTGATATAGTCACTTCCTGGTATTCCTGCAAAAATAAATGTAAAACATATTACCATCTCGGCAAACTATCCAGCAAAAATTCTAGAGGATACATACGTTGATGCTAAGCATAAATAAGAAATCTGAATTGGGGCAATTCCCATTAAAAATAAGGAGTCATGGGATCAAGATAGAGATGGCCGGGCACTAGAGTCTAGATGTCAACTGAGGATTTAGCATGAATGAAAGCTGCAAGACTGGCCATGGAATATTATGAACAAATTCAGTCTATGTAGCCATATAATTTAGCATAGGGGTAGTGTTGTGGCTGCTTTTTTAATCCAGCCTATTTAAACTGTCTTGGGTATACTGTCTTTAACATGTCTGTGCATAAGCAAGGTACTTATTTTAAAGCTTTCTACAATGCATAGGATCTCTTGGATTCTAGAAGTTTTTAAGGTCTGACTCTCTACTAATACCTTACACACGTTACACACGGGTCTAGAATCTACGCTAGCTATCTGGTTTAGACAAGGGGCTCAATCACAAACCATGCTTTCCATTACTACCCTTAAAACAAATTACAGTTTAGACAGCTCACTAAATCAAGTTCAACATTTCCCTTTACTTTTAACCCCTTTGTACACTACAGGATCAGAGCAATGTTTGTGTTTCTTCAAATGGTATTTCACACTTTTTTTTATTCCTCTATTTTCTTTATTTTTCTTGGGGGAAGTAGGGTTTTTTTAAACCCTATTGATACTTGACATTTGTTTTATAACTAAAATAGAAAATAAATTACTTGTATAGATATGTAAATTATACAAAGTTAGTATAAATGGGGGAAAATATTAAATCTCTCTCTCTCTTTCTCTCTCTCTCTCTCTATATATATATTTGTTATGGTGTCCTATTTTGGAAACCACCTTATATTCCTATATAATTCCTTTGCAACTTTTTATTTGTTTTATTTACAGATATTAAAAGATTTAATATTTTTTTGCATAACTAAACTGTTTTTTTATTTGCAGTAAAGAAAAGATCCAGGGACTTACTGTAGATGTAAACTATTTATCTTTTAATCAATATAGCACAAATTGCTGTAACGGTAACAAAACACACTGTCATGCTGGTTAATTTTCGAGAATTTTCCTGGCATAAGAAGATGTTATGTACATGTACGTGTACCGGCAACGAAACAGACACATTGAATAAGTAATCTTTATTTAAATTCTATTTTAGAAGGATGATTTATTTTAAAGATACTATATGTACTTGCTTTTGCTAAGTCTTTCTTTAGCATACTTAAGTACACTTCATGCCCATGATCTGTAGCCAATGGGAAATCAATGGGAGTAGTGGCAGACAATTTCATGAAAATCAATGTGCGAGGTGCACCCCACTTGTCCATGCCTTTGCCGGTTCGGCAGTACAGTTACACACTGGTGATTCTAATGTCTTAAAACGTTAAATTCTACAGAATAGGTAGAACAACATTGTTAATAGTGGAAGAGCCAGGATCTAGAGCAGGCAATGCTCTAGATATGCAGTATGCATAACTCACAAGTAAAACGAATATTCATTTTTCATTCCCCAATATCAGAGACTCTGTGATTAACAGTCAATCACTTACTGAAAACTATCAGACAAACAATCTAGTGAAAGCCAAGTCAAACTAAGACGGTTTTGATTTAAACAGCAGTGGAGATATATCAAACATTATGCTGGCAAGGAGTTGTACAGATTACGAGGAATAATGAGCAGGTGACCTTGGTCGATTTGGTCTTTGGCTGATATATAGGCAGAAAATATGACAGAGCTTTGAAAGTAAAAAGCAATAACGGAGGCTAAATAAATCATTTTTGCATTTACAGTAAAGACATGATGTGGTTGGTGCAGGTTTATGTGAAAACTAATAACACACACATCTTAAAGAGCAGGCAGTACGATGGCTCAGCACAATTATTTGTATAAACTTTAAAAGCCTTCTAGTATGCATGGGGTGTAACAGGATTGGAAGGAGAATGTGGACTGCTGTACTAAACACATGTGTACGGACACATAAGCTAATGCCTGGCTAGAATACATGTGAACTGGGAGTGACCTCTTGCCTTAACTTTTAATGGGTCTATATACAAAGTGAGCACAGATACAGGTATGCGTGCTCATGTTGTACATATCAGGACATATCAGTCTGAACTAAAACATTGATTACTTATTATTAATACTTACAGAAACAAAAGTATTTTAATTAAGAGCTGTAACTTCCTTACTTTTTTCTGCACTACATGTGAGCGAAACATTTATTTTGGTACAGATGGAAACGTACCGTATATAAACAGTTTGTTCATGCCTAGAAGAGGGTCCATTTAAACAGGTTGGATGGGTTGCTGTATTCGAACTCACTGGAACCAGTAGTCAGATACTCATAGAACCCTCCGAGTTTGACCAACGATCGAACTGAAGCTATGATTCCATTGTCTCTAGGTCAGTTGCTTCTTTCTCAGGCTGAGGGATCAGTGTTACCATGTCCACTCCTCACCCTGTCCAGTTTCAACCCACAAAAGAATGTGTGAGTCTATCACTGTCCCTACGCACAGCTATCTCTGCCCCTACACAAACCCACTCGCAAAAGGAAATCAGTAGTCGATTCAACCCTATGCGCAAGGAAACATCCACTTTATTTCTCTGAAACGTTTGTTTTTCAAAGAAATTCTCATTAAATATATCCCTGCTCATAATTACTAAACAAAACAACAATGATAAATGAATATAGTCATCTGTCCTCTACTTTCCTAGACACGCTTTAAAATCCTACTCCAAGTGCTAATGTTCCCAAAGATTAATATAAGCTATAAAGTATTCCTGACTAATGATCTAGTTTATTGGAGACCATTTATTTGTTATAATGGTTTGGAATGACAGTGGTATTGTTTTTACCTAGACCAGACATAACTGAGAAAATTGTTTTTTATTGGTTTTATCAGTTTTCATCTTTTTCGTGGAATCAATAATAGCATAGTGGATTATGAATACCGCGTTTCAACAGCTGAGTCTAGTTTTCTTCACTTTTTTATGGGAAGTGTGATAAATGACATGAATACAAATATCTCCAGCTTCACAATAATTTGTTGAAATAATATATAAATAATTAAATTGCGAACTGGTTTAATGTTTATGCTAGGCTGGAGCTAATTTTAAAGTTTGAAAACAATGTACAAGGCACAAACTAATATGCTCCTTTTGTATAAAACATGTCATTTCTTGACTTGTTTTATTAAGTGTAACTCAATTTGCACGCTTTCTTGCTAGACAAAATCCTATTTTTTTTTCTAGGGGAGCTAAACTGTTCATCATAACAAAATCTACAAACACACACAGTGAGAAAGTATTAACAACTGATTGTTTGAATAGATAGTTGATACTTCCTATAGCTAAATGCATAAATGATGCTGTTCCTTATTATGTATTTTATCTATGAAGTAGGGTCACCCACTGAGAAGCAACTCCTAACATGAATAGGCAGAAACAAGGGAAATGTTATGCTATAAAATATTCTAAATTTTTATATAATGTTTTTTATATATTACCCACTTATGTTTATGTAGGTTAATATAGACACCATTTGTTATTTAAACCAATGGCACCTATGTATGAAGTTTAACACCTTACATATGTAAAAATTAATGCTAGATTACTAATTTTTTTACCATTGGCACCTGTATTGACAATGACTTTCAGTATGAAACACAGAAAAAAAATGATTGATTTATATAGCATCACCATATTCTGCAGTGCAGTACAATGGTATGGCCCATCTAGTCTGTCTATTTTTCATGCTTTGATCTTGTCCTAGATTCAAGATAGCTTTATGCCTATCCAATGTATGCTTAAATTCCCTCACTGTCTTAGTCCATTTCTGCTGGGACGCTGTTTAATTTATCTACCACCCTGTCAGTAAAGTAAAATTCTCTAAAGCTCTCACACTCCCTCTGGTTTTAGATTGTGTCCTCTTGTTCTACCATTACTCCAGCCTTGAAATATACTTCCCTCTTGTACTCTGTTAAATCGTTTTATGTATTTAAAGGCTCCTATCACATCTTATCTCTCTTCTCCAAGCTATACACATTAAGATCCCTTAGGCTTTTTGGATTTTTTGGGTTGTAGCCCACCTCTGAAGAGTGCTGCTCAAAATAAGTTAACAAAGGATAATCCCATACCATTATCATGTAGTAAAGTGTAAAATGAATAATCTGCTTACCTTCAATGGCTGACAGCAGAACACGTGAATGGTCGTAGGCAATGACGTTTGCATATCTGTTCTTTGGTTTGTTAATTTCCAGGTTGGAATGTTCCCATGTAAACTGCTGTCCTGGGTCAATAGACTTTAAATACAACAAAGCAGAAAACATGGAAAGTCGAGTCAATTCACTGCTTCAAGGGTTTGCAAATGTAAAAGTAATACTAATCTTGAAACAGTTCATAGTATTTTCCACACCATTGGGCATTTTTCTAATGGATACAGAGATCAGGAAAACATAATGGTGCCACAAACCAAACACCATGTATCCCACTTATTAGTGACATTATTTCAATATTACACATTAAAGACAAGTCACTGTGTTTTGCGCTAAATAATGACTGATTTTGTACATTTCATGCCTCTAGCCGTGGATTCCATCAGTTTTAGTAGAAGTTGCTGAATATCCACTGTGCAATACAGTGTTGCCAAACTATTATCACTTCATTATCTCTGTTGTACTTTAATACTTTCTAGATCAGTTCCTAAGTACATATATTCAGCATTACATCTCTTCGTCTCATCAAAGGTAGTTTGATCATCACTCACTGGTTAGACATGTATTAAATAAATAATAATTTAGGAAATTGTGATGTATTACCCCAAAGTGAGGACTCAATACTTTGCAAAATGTACCCAACTCTAAACCACTACTCTCTTTCCTTTATCTCCAACTTGATACTTAATGGCAGGAAAGCCCATCCCTAGGGTCATGCAAACCAAGGTGTTCACCACAACAACAAAAAAAATATTCTATCTATATTCCTTTGTTAAAATGATTGTTATAGAATGCATCTTTCAGTCAGTCAGTCAGGTTGATATTGCTTTAGGATCCTGATATGCTGCCTAATTATGCTTGTTTATTTTATTGTGTTATTAACATGAAGGGAGTTGAGTATGTAGTTGATAAAAGAGATGTTTATTGGATCATTATCAAACACAAGAAAATCAGGGAGATGATGTACAGAGATGTGTATGACTGTGTTTTGTGACATTATTTAGCATAAAAATCATTATACTCTATGATCTGTGGTATCTTGTTCAGGGACAGCTATGCACATAGATAACATTCATTTTTTAAATTATGATCCTGGTAGTTGGCATTGTATCTGTCCAACCTCTTGTTTTTATGAGTTATCTTGGTGACAGTTTCTTGTATTCACAGTTTCAGGCATGACATGTAAATGTAAGAATAGGACATGGTTGAAGAGCAATGCTATATTTCCCAGATGATGACTGACACAGGAGGCATGAAGGATAGGTTAAATCACTAATGTACCAGCATCTATCTATGCTTTACCAAGGTTGTCTGTGCTTAAATCAAAATCCACATTAAAATAGGTCAATGTGAGAAATTGTTTAATATAACCAATTCTGGCCTTTTCTTTTCTTTTGTACCCAAATAGAATATATAAGTATCTATCTATCTATCTATCTATCTATCTATCTATCTATCTATCTACTGTAGTTCTAAACATGGATCTTGCATCAATGATTTATCTCATGCTTAGCATGGTTGTATGAATTCAACATCTGCTGACCTTATGGAGCAGAGTTCACAATGCAATGTATGCATTCTAATTTCTGTTGGAAGATCCAAGGTGTTCATGAGAATACTTGATTAAAGCTGCTTATAGGCATGGTACCGGTGCTAAAAATCAAGATAATTATGCTACAATTTGTTGGAATCCTTTTAAAACACTAAATGTACTAAACTGTACTTCAGCAATAAGTATATTGTATATATATATATATATTACTTAGGTCCAGTAACTCATGGACCATCCAACATTCTTCATAATGTGTTACAGAGTTTCACTCTAGTTTGGGAGGAAAAAATTTAGTTTTGGCCATGTTACTTGGAATGACTGAAAAACTTATGCTTAATTCCCTGACACTCAAAGGATGAAAGCAATGGCGTGGCTACCTTGGTCAATGATGCAGTCAACCAGATATAATATCTACTATTACCCTGCAACCCTGTATCATCACAAAATATTTTTTCCTTTAAGGTCCAGACTGTTAAATAATTCTTAAAGACCAGTACAGGAAACAAAAGATTAGTGTAATTGTACTTCTTGAGTCTATCAGACTCCTTGCTACTGTAAAGCCGCTTAACCGTAGGACAAGTCAAACATATGTCTTTGTCAGCCATGCAGCATGTCATCATCACACTGGGGCAAATCATTCTGCCTGTAATACAGCATTCTCTGTGCACTTCTATAGGATTAAAGGCCAGATGGCCAAATCTAGTGATTACCTCACAAGCCTAACTCGGAAAAAAGCAGGTAACATGTAAATTAACGTTCTGCTTCGTTGATGTTGATTTTTACAACACTAATATCACTTTAGCCATTGTGGATCTGTATTAGTACAAGAATGCAAAAGACTTTTGTCTTGAAATGTTTTGACATTTCTATGAAGTACATGTGGTTAATAACCTTTGTGTGGTTAATCTGCATTAAAAGGGCTTAATTGATAGTGTAATGGTTTAATGGACAGATCCCTAAAAGGATTCCAAGTAAAACTCATGCCAATCATAATCCCATCATCACAGAAAAAAAATAAAATATATGTGGCAATGCCATTAAAGAGCTAATAAATTGTAAAAAGCAAAATATATTTATTATAAAGACCATTTTTATCTCCCTGTTTTATTTCCAGGAAATAAATAATAGGGATAAATGCTGTAGACACGTAGTAGAAAAATATGTATAAATATATATAATTCGAGAGTGCCATATTAGACATGCAAATGAAGGAAACAAGCAGAGTCAATGTGATTTTTTTATTGGCCGAGTAGAATAAGCTGTCAAAATGACTTAGGTATCTTCCTTAGAAATGTTATAAAATGAAAGCTGAAGTGTCTGTTTAACACATTCTCACAAACTTTGCTAAAATAGTGAAAAAAGATAAAATTATTAGCAGTGTGATGTACAAACTGCCCAGATCATGTCAAAGATCCCTGGAGGTGTCAAAAGTCTTTCATGCTTCTGGCAGGAGTCAGGATGTCTGTGTGATGGCTTTCCAGGTTATTCCCTAATATGATAATGTGATAGAAGTTCAGACCATCAAAGTGTTGAAAGTCTGGAGACGTGTTTCAGTACTTACAGCGACATATTTTAGGCAGACAGTGGAGTTTACAAAGTTTCCTATGAAGTTATTGTGTCATGTATGTATTGTGCGTCCCTACACGCGACTTGGAATATCAATAGAAGTTGCTTGGGATGGGACGATCTTTGCAAAAGAATTAAGGCTTTTGATGACCTTGCAAATTAGTGCTGATAATTAACACAATGAAACAAGACACGTATCCCTCACAGGCATCCTGATAATGTTTTCATTATTTTTTATTATTATTAGATGTTATTTCAGACTTGTATCATAGGTACCTAGCAGACTAAATAAGTATGAAAACTATAAGAATAGCTTATCATGATTGCTTAATTACAAGAAATAAGGGAAGTAATACGTTTGTAAGTTTGTTTAAGTTTGCGTAATTTCCATTACTTTTCATTTCATTATTTGTGAGAATAAAAAATCTACAAAGGACATCCTCACGTTAATTTGCCCTAAAAGACTGGTTTGTGAGAGTTAAAATGAAAATTGCACTGTGCTGTTCCTAATACAATAAAAAGCTGCTAATGTGTTAGGAATCACCAATTTCATTTTGCTGTTAGGAGCATACTTGTGACTATTAAGATAAATGACAGAATGATACTGTTAGGTTTATATCACATTAGGGACACTAATGTAATTAGCAAATCGGGAGGAAAGTAATGAATGAATTAAACTTAATGGTAATCGTAGTAATGCATTTTGTTCATCAACACAGTAATAAAGTGGCAGAGAAAGGCCTTTTTAGAAGTCTAATAAAAGTGAAGGGATGCCTGTTTCATAGGAATGAGCATAAAATAAATTGATTGATTCACATTGTATCACTGCAATAAATACTCAAGGCCCAAACTCGCAATGTTAACTGGTGCTTCCTGTTTATTTAGAATTGTTGTTTTAAGACTTGCCTGTAAAATGCTAAAATCAATCACTGTGGAATTGTTTCATTAAAAATTCAGCAGTGATTTCACCGGTAGTGTATTTCATATGCATTTATTTTTTCATATGTTAATTAACAGAAATACCAGCAGTACGCCTAATCACTTGGTAACATATCAAGCTTAAGGAACGGTTCCTGTGTTCACAGTAAAAAACAATCTATATATGTGTATAGCTAAAAACCAAAAGGCCTGTAAAGTATAGGGGAGAGCAATAGGGCGACCCCATTTTATAACTGTGATTCAGGGACAGGGGTGTGACTATGGTGGACGTGTAGCTTCGCCAGGGGTCTATACGTGCTAAAGTGCAAAACTCTTATGGTGCAAGCAGTGACGTATACAAATACAATAAATTTTACACAAAGAGAAGTGATACATAGATCTCATCATATTTTGTAAGCATATAATTGCAGCTCTTGCTTATATGATATTCCCTTTAGGACCAAAACATAAATAGTATATTTATACTATACCCCCCTCTTTCTTCCCTTTCTCCTTATCTCTCCCCTTTTTCTTCCTACCCAGGTCCTGTAGTGTGAGATCTGTTCCTAAAGGCCTCTGTTTCAGTGCTCCCTTATGGAGCATGCAGCTTCAGTGCTGGGCTCTGGGATATGATATCATACCCCGGTATCTGACACACCGCAGTTAATCTCTCCAACTGGCCCTGCTCATACTGTGGGAGAACAGTCCTCTGGAGGGAAGTAGCAGGGTGACTGTCACCACAGATTATCGTGACAGACACTGGTGTCCATGTACAGACTCCTTGCTGACCCCTGGTTATTACCCTCATGGAGCTCACTAACCTACAGTTCTCCTGGCTTGATGTATAGGACGTTTGAAACTTACCTAGACACATAGTTTAATGCAAATTGCACATCACAAAATGGTATAAAAGACACCAAAATATAAGAACAAATATTATTAGCCCATATACCAAACCAAATAAAGTAGCAAAACCTAAGTAAGTTTTCATACAAGAGAAGACCCTCCTTAGTAAAACTATACAATATATGTAGACTTTTATATGTAAAATAAGTAAATACATGTAGACTGCACTCAACCCACTTGTTAATAACAACAAATAAGATTTGGTTAAATGCTGTAATCACGCCAAAGAAACACAAACTACCGATTAAACAACACATTTCTACATTTCTTTACTTTTCATACACCTGATTTTGTGTACAAAAACGGTGCAAATTCAATGAGGATTCTATGCATTTGTAATAAATAAAAAATAATTTAAGGGGATATTCAGCTGTCATATGCATTCATATGAAGGCTTGAGCGTTCCTTTAAAACATATTTCTTATGTTAGTTTTATTTTTATCTTATGAAAAAAATCACTTTTTGTGTTCCTGATGTGTACCTTAATAGAAAATGTAAATATTTTCAACTTGATATTTCCAATACATTCACCCTATTAGCTACAACGTATTGATCAGGCAGCATTGTGTAGTACTGCTAAAACTGAAATAACTAATAACAACAATTACTTACCTCATATTCTTGAGAAAACTTTAAGTTGTCATTAGCTTTCAGCCTCTCAATGTGATCAGCAAGCTCCAGAATGGGAATGGGTGGGTGACTGGCCATACCTATAATACAAAAGGCATGGAAATTTGAGGTCAAACAGGGATGGTGACTTTGTAATCTAAATACATAATGTACAATTACATGATTTTTAATGTGCACGTAGTAAAGATGCCATATGTGTGAGAGGCAAGCAGATCTGGTTATTCAAAGCAGGACATGCTTGGGAGTAATGGGTTTCGATGCATGAGTAGCCACCAAGCATTTTCCCAAAAGCCAACACCACCTAATGTGTAGAAGGTACATTACTGTGCAATGCGCCGATGAGGTTAGATAGGTAGAGAAAAGTGACACAGTTAGACCCTAGGTAGATGACTGCATTGAGTCACAACTTGAATTATCTTTAATCCCCTTTGCTCTGCACTGTATGAAAATGGATTAGATGGTGAGAGGTGAACTAAAGAGGCACAACTTAAAAGGTTCCTAAAAGAGAAAGTAACAAACTCTTGAAAAGAGAATTAAAATGCTAATGCGTAATTAAGGAAAACTAACTTGGAGAATGAAGGTTACCAGGGTAACCGGAGACACCTGAACCTGCAAAGGAAATGGTGGTATAAATAAATAAATGGTTCATGTTATGTTTAAAAAATCAATGTGTGCCTAAACTCATTCAATTCTTTTTTACACTAAAAAGACAGCATTGCCTCAAGTTAAGTTGAGTTTATTTGAAAGATCCAAATTAGAGAATTTCAAATATATGTAAATGCTACAGGGCTTGGGTATTTTAATCTTATGATCCCAGTTTATAATGAACATCTGCATTTTCCGGTCAGTGATCGTGATCTGAATTCTAGCTGTCTACTGATTGGCTGAAATACTAAGAAGCCAATCAAAATTCTGATTTCATTTCAATTATGTGTTTTTATTCTCATCCTTTCTCTCTCAGTATCATTACCTGCTTTCTCTACATTGCAGGACTTCTTATGGTAGTAATCAACAGAACCATCAAGTCTGGTATTAATGCATAAAGGACACTTTAAATGTATCGAATTTAAGAATAATCTATGGAGGGGTTCTCATGATCAACAAAAATGTTTGGGTTGAATGACATGTGTGATTGTTGGCTGACTATGTAGACACATTAAGGGATTACTCAGACTATAATTGGATTTTGTATGCCTCACGTCGACATGCAAGACAGTTGAAAATGTTACATGCATATTGATGTTACATGCATATTGAAAGACAGTAGATTCTGGGAACATACTTGGACTTTAAAAGGTTTCAAAAATGCTTTTACGACTAGCAGATTGTAGAGAGGGGGGTTGTAACACATAAAAATGGCACCCATTCTACTAATAATGTTTTGATCCCCCAACCCCTACAAATGTCTACAATCTACTAAAGGTGTAAACATCTTTGTCTTAGTGTAAACCAAAAAAAGGAGTAGGGTTTTTCATATCAGCCTGTCAGCCCCATATATGTTCATTTACATTGAGTCTGGTTCTTGTAAAGAGCCAACAATGTATTCTTGTAAAGCTATTCTTGTAGACCTCTAGTATCTAGGATTAAAATCTGTTTCTTCATTCCCTAGGATATAAAAGGAGCCATGGCTCAATGATAGATCATACCAGAGACATAGTTGACTAGTGGATCTGAATTAATAGACCCCTAAGTGTGTTACAGATCATTGTGAAAACACTGATGGATTAGGGGGCTTAAACTGGAATACATGGTACATATATTTAATCAAGCTGTAACCACCAATGTTTCACATGAGTCTTAACAAGATTACATGTGCTTCTGTAGGACTCTATAAAAACACAATATGCGACCAGAAGATTTAGTTGTTACATAAGCTTTAGAGCAAATATATCCAATGCTAACATTAGTATAACCAAGAAAAGGTTAATTCTAAAGAAAATGGTAAAATTTATGTTCATTTTTTTTCTTCTTGTAAACAATAATGAGCCCTTATCCAGATCAAGCACCCCTTTCAATAAGGATGGATTGGCATATTGTTGACAAAAGTTAAGAAGTTAAAAAATGGTAGTTGGTTGGTGTGAAAAAAATATAGTTACAGAGAAAGTGACAAAGATGTTTAGACCTTTTTGAGCAAATTGTGGGAGAGAGTTATTATCATATAAGCACTGAGTGGTAGTTTGGCTAGAGAGGGAGGACACAGAGCCAATCAGTGAGGCGTAGGGGACTGAATTACTCTTCAAATCTGTGAAAAGTGAAAGCCAATCGGACATGGGAAACAAATTAGCAAAAAAAATTAAGCAAAAAAAAAATAAAAAATCCTAGTTTCTTAGAGAAGTAGACTATAATGAACAGAGGTGACGTGCAGGCATACTGCTACTGTGTTTCTAAATGTTAACAATACAAATGCACAATTATTCACGTACGAAAATAACGCAGTTGAAGATTTTTCAAGAACAAATGACTTATTAATTATTCAATTAGTGAGTATATCAAATATAGTAAAACTACATGAGAGAATTATATTTGATCCTTGTCCTATGCTTGCCCAAGTTGAAACTAACTATATGCCGGGTAACAATACAACGCATTATGGACTGGGATATCGCTGAGAAAAGAGGGCTATAAATAATATAACAAACCAATTTTACAAAATAAAACAGAGACAATAATTACATTTCATTGTTGGGCATTCCTATGGTAAAGATGTCTCAATTATTTCTAAAGTTTTATTTATTCAATGGGTGAAAACAGAATTGACATTATGGACCAAGCTCTTTATTGTAATATAAAGGATGACTTGCGATTTTCAATGCATTAACATTAACATGCTTCTATTTTTTTTATATGGGTAAGTATGTGGGGCTCCATTAAGCCGTTGGTCATTTGCTTTTACAAGCATGTGCTCTGAGCGATTGCCCAGTTGGACATATAAAAAAAGTCTTTACCCTATATCTCTCCTGCCCAAAATGCCAAAGGATGGCATTCAGTTAGGGAAATAAGTTTTCTATTTACTTAATCATTTTTCTGTATTATACCACTGTCTTGGCTGGACACTAAAGTAAATTATCACTCATATACTTCCCAATTAATATAGATCTGCACTTCTCAGTATTGCATTATGTAGGGCGTGGGGACCAACAAAAAAAAAGCTCATTTTTACACCATACTAAATATTTTCCATAAAGCTTTTACTATCAATGTTCATAGTTACTACATTGTACATTTGATTCTGTTTTAATAGTTAGTAAAATCAAGTAATTCTTTTAAATAAGAAAGTACCAGGTTGAATATCCTGGGAAGTTCCCAGGTATGTCGGTGAGGTCTTAAGTTGTCCAGGCCAACTTTTAAGGTGGCCATATTTCATCCATTTTTGATGATAATAACAATCAGTATTTAAAAATATTAATAAACTGTTGCATGTAACACTATGTGTCTTTTTTTTTCATATAGTAACTGATGAACTGCTTATCCTACAATATACTAGTGCACAGAAACACCAGCTTGTTTTTTCCTGTAACAGTATTTTTGAAGACAAAGAGTTCTTTTATAACACGTAGAGAACTGAAAAAGTCTAGTTGTCAAAGCTCTCTCTGAAATCAGGTCTCAGAAGATCCACTAAACTCACATAAAGGCATGACATAAAAATTGTACTTCTTACCTGGAGTTTGAAAGTTAAGACGCCTAAGCTCTACAGGGTCAGTAGGGTGATGAGAAGGGATCTCTTTATTGTTTGGCAAGCTGCCCTTTCTAGAGTCTGACTCTGTCCTCTTTCTGTAAGGAGATATAAAACGGGAACATGTCAAATACAAAACAACACTAAATATCTCCATCATCTGACCAGAACTGAAATGAAATACATTGAATAATGATTAATAATAATACATTGGCATTAAACTGACTGTGAACAAACATGGCTGAATATATCTTTGGCAATATGATACGGAGGTACTGCAGCAGACAGAGCGTCCTCATAACATGTATTCCTGTGTAATTTGGCAGCTTAAACAAATATTACTCTAAATATAATTACTGGATATGTAACATTTCCAGTTTTGTGTGGTTATGCATTAAAAATGTTTTGGATGCAAAGTTTTATAAGTGGTTTTACACATATAATGGTGTTACATGACCTGTATAGTACCTTTACGCTGTTTGGCTTAATAGCTATATGTGAATGTTTATTGTGTATTGTTATAAAAATATTGTTTATTGGCTACTTTATTGTAATCTTTGCAGATTTAACAGATCTTCTGTTTATTCCCTCATGTTAATTCTTCCAAAAATCAAAAACCATGCTGAATTCCAAACGTGGCTCAGTCAGAAGAAACATTCCTTGTAAACTGTGTTTAATATCTGATCCAAATTTACCACATACTCCACTTACACTGAGCTGTTCCATTCTTCACTTAAATGTACTGCTCCATGCAAAATGTTAATTGCCCTCTACAGAATGCTAGGCAAATAATGTAAGATTTATGGGTACAGTTTGGATATTCCAAAATACAAGGAATGACGTTGCTAAAGCTGCATTTAGTTACAACGTGTTAAATTCAGCTTATTATGTGGAAGAGCACCTTAAATTAAAATGCTCCATAGCGTGCCATTTTGTACGTTCTGTATTTGACAGAGTTCTGCAAGTTCCAAAATGGCTTTCATAGAGCTTCACACAGACAGTGGATTTGTCTAACCGAGGCTTGAAACTCAACGGATTAGGCATTACTGTGTTGTAATAACCATGAATACAAATTTCTGCATTATCTGCTTATGAAATTTTCATTTTACACTTTTAAATTAACTAACATGGTGATACTTGAACGACCATCAATTTTTCCAGGATTACACTGTATTCTGCTCATCTGAAAGTACAGTATCTTAAAGAGGCTGTTACACCAAAAAGTTCTTGAAGCCGTGCGTTTGCAGAGTAAGAGTTATAGAGAGCTTCACAACTTAAGCACCCACACACACACACACACACACACAACAAATGCTTTTCATACAACTACGT
Source organism: Spea multiplicata (assembly GCA_009364415.1). Lineage (NCBI taxonomy): Eukaryota > Metazoa > Chordata > Amphibia > Anura > Pelobatidae > Spea > Spea multiplicata. Next base: position 25,354,666 of record VKOC01000001.1, read on the forward strand.
CTTAGCTGAAATACAAATGGGGAAAAGCAGAAAAAAACAGTCCTGACAGATTAGAATTTCCATAGCAACTGGTAATATAACCATTAGGTTATCACAATCTTCATGTCAATGTACTACTCAACTGATCTCACATTGCTTTATGGGGCAGAGGAACTTATTTATTTAAGCAGAACAAATGTCTGGATGAAAGCATCTGTTCTTCTGAGCTTCAGTTGAGCATCAACTATGTGTATTGCTCCTGGCATGAAGGGGGTTAATGAGAATACAGAGACGTAGACCTCCACATCATTAATCTGCTGGAAACCTATGTTTTGGGGTTTTTTGGACCTCACAACTTGCCTCCCCATGCCAGTGCACCAGTTCACACCTTGCACCTTCAGATGTGGCAGCAGTGGCATTTTACAATAAGGTCCAGCCATGGCTGAGCTGTTTAATGTGCCACAAAAGAAATGCATCAGTTTCCTATCTTAATAAAATCTCAAGCCAGCTCCATTTTCTGCCAGCATTTCAGCTCCCTTTTAGCATTACAAAGACGAGGACTTTATTACATATATACTGGTATTGGATACATTTAATTATTTGTAGATCGAGGTAGCAGCAGTGGAATACCAATTACAGGAAAGCATGCTACAGCAACAACAGGCTTCACATGACAGAATTCATTAGTCCAGCGACTTTCATGCTTTGGTTAAAAAAAAGAAAAAAAAAGACAAATTATTATGCCTTGCTCTGGAATAAAATTTGAATACTCGACAACAGTCCAGCAGCTTATAACCATTACTTAACATAACAAAAGAATTACTATTCTTTTATCGTGAGATTTTCGTTATTCTGTTGTTGTTTGGTAACATAGCTTTTTTTTAACTCTCAGAATGCAAGGGAAGTAGGGTAACATAATTTAACTAACCTATCTCTACATTTATACATAAAAACTTAAACAGAACTTTTTGAAAGTGTTGCTGTCAGATGCTTTCAAATGAGAATTTACTTTATCCTCCGTTACAAAAATAACAGCAGGATAATAATTACTAGACTAAAATTAAGATTTGTATGAATTGCAAATTTACAGTTTAGGCGATTCCTACGAAGCCCTGAACATGAGGCCAAACCCCCAACGTATTGGACGAAAACACAGCAAAAAGCTTAGAATTTCCATCCAACATTCGTGTGTCCTCATTCACCAACGCTCTCTCACATTTGAACTCACTCTCTCATACTCTTGTTCACTCTAACGCTCTCTAAATATTTCTCTACCTTTTCTACCGACCACTTCTGGCGACCACTTCCGCTTCTGCATCTTCTATCATCTACCTTCTCTTCTCTATTGTATCTTAAATCCTTAATGTTCTTTCTTTGTCTCTGCGGACATAACCTGGCAAAATAACAGCACTGCGGTGACGTCCTCCCCCATTCTCCAACTGAGGAAGAGCACACCACCAATAGTGCCAAAAGAGGGTAATATTGGGGCACTTGCGGTGATATCCTCTCCCGATCCTCCAATTGGGGAAGAGGAAGTCACTGCCAGTGCCACCATATTGCCCTCAGTTCACATTTATTGGTAAGGAAGATCCTTTATATCCATATGAGTGTCTACTGTAGGTGGGGTTTTAATGTCATGTGCTAGATTGATACTCGGTAGATTAGGTCTGATATTATAAAGTAAGGTTGTTCAGTGTTGGTTTTCAGTAGCCATATGCTACATTCCTGTTTAAGTAAACATAGATCAAATTATATTCTTTTACACTTTATTTTCTATAAAATGATGATGGGAGTCTGATGTAGATGTACACCGTTTCACCTTTATGTTGTTAAAATCTACTAAATTAGATTGCTGCTCTATTGAACTGGTTCTACATACAGCAGCAGGGATTGGGTGGTCCTGCTGATGTTGGTGGGGGGTCCCGCTGATGTTGGTGGGCAGTCCTTCTGATGTCAGGAGGCAGGGAGTGGGGCCTGTCAAGACCCCTCTCCTTCGACCTGGAGGATTTGAGTGTTGACCAGTAGAACCGAAGAAGCTGGTTGGGAAGATCATATGGTACTGTAGGGAGTGAGGATGAAATGGGCAAGAATATATGGTGCTGAGGATAGAATGAAACGGGTCAGATGAGGAAATTTGTGGGTAGGGTGGGGATCTGGGAGAACTAAGTCAAGCATACTGTACATGCATATTTAAATGAATTGAATATGAGGCACTCCTGGAGAAAGTGATGGTACTTTGTAAAGGAAAAACCTATCCTGGCTGCAAGTGAACCAGGTAAGAAGTAACTGCATCTACTATTGACAAAGGTAATAATGAGAATGGAAGCTGCTGAGGTGATTTTCAATACTGGTTTGTGGTGCTTGATATGTTTTACTGGATCAATAACCATTCTGGACACATGAACAATACAATCTTGGAAGTGCTATATACAATACATTTACCCATTAATTTCTATACACAATGAATGGGTAAAAAGACAGAGCACAGAGCAACCAAAATGTACACTATTTCATAGGATAGCGAGTTTGCATCATCGTTCTTCATTTCTCACCTGTCTGGTTTACTGCTCCATAATAATGCAGCAAAAATGACAAAGGTAAAATGTTACTCCAAAGGCACACAGACATATAGAATACCTCAGACCCCCAGGAGATTTATACAGTACAGTTCATACAAAAGGAAACTTTACCCTTCAACCATTTTTTTCTTATTTATACAAAAATACAAACTAGCTTTCAAGTAAAATATTTTAAAATCTCATAAGTCATTTTAATAGGAACAAATGATGCAAATGCAAAGTAATGAATGGAAACATATCATTTTACAGCAGGGAAGAACCATTTGGCCCGTCTAGTATGCCCATTTTCCCTTACGTACAGACTCAGAACTTAATCAGTCCTTGGTGTTGTCTTAGATTCAGGAAAGCATGCATGTATAAATGTATTAGCCTCTGCCACTTCTGATGGGAGGTTGTTCCAGTTGTCTACCACTCTCTTGGTGAACTAAAACATACATTATATCTAAACCTCTGACCCTCCGGTTTTATATTATGACCCCTTGTTTTAATATTTCTCCTCCTCGGCAATAAACCTTCCCTCTTGTATTTTGTTAAATCTGTAAATTTGTTAAACACGGGTAACAAGTGCTTCCTCTGAATACACACCATTAACTACAACCTTCTGTCTCCTGTCACTCAGCCATTGCCTTATCCATTCAACAATTTTAAGTCTGATAGTCTGATATCATAAAGTAAGGCTGTTCTGTGTTGGTTTTTAGTAGCCATATGCTACATTTCTGTTTGAGCAAACAGAGATCAAATTATATTTGTTACACTTTATTTTCTATAAGATGTTGACAGTCTGATGTAGATGTACACCGTGTTACCCTTATGTTGTTAAAATCCACTAAATTAGAGAGGGCGAATATGGTAAAGGTGATACCTTTGCTAGCTAACTGACATATAATGGACTGCAAGCTTCAGAGACTATCTAGGTCTCTTATTAAGGCATATTATATGCATATAATATATATTTGGTATAACACGCCTGAAGAGGAGACCTAGATAGTCTTGAAAGCTTGCAATCCATTATAGGTCAGTTAGTCAATGAAGGTATCATTTTTACCAAATTTGCTCTCTATCTTTTATCTGGTGAATAAAGACTTGTGTACCAAAGACTTTATAGCTTACATTACCCAAATATACATAGGGCATTAGTTGTTTAAATTATACTGTAGCAATAGCGCTGTACCAATAAATCATTGTGTCCCACAAGATATTTACCTTTTATAAAGGAGAATTGCAATGACAATACAGATGATAAATACTACAGCTAGAACAGGTCCAACTACCCAAATCAAGCCTTCTTCCTCATCTGTCATTGGTTGGGGGTCGAGTTCCATTGAAACAACTGTGTCCGAGTATGGGCTCGTGGCATACATTGTCTGTAACAAGACACGCACAAAAAAACTTGGAGTGAACAACAGAGTAAATTTGTGTATTAGTGCTTATTACAACCAAATGCAATACATTGCCACCCCTGTGTAATAGAAACTTCATCAGTAAATAAGTAAGTTATTGTATAGTGAAGTAACATTCTCACACAGGTACAATAAACTTGCAGGTAAGTTATGTTCTTAGCAATGAGGTGTTTGAAAGTGACCCATTAATGTCACACGTTCAATTTCTTACCAATAAGCTAAAGCATTATTAGATTTCACATAGGTGACGAGAGGGACAGAATTATTGTCAATTATCTCCACTCCCATCTATATATAGTTTGATCAAGTTCGGCCCTTTTTGCGCGCATGTCCTTCTTATTTTATGCCATTATTGCTCCCATATCTCCCAACATGTGAAATGGCTGAAAGACAATTTTGAGGTTGGTGGTGTGGTTGGAGAATAGGGATTTCTCAAGACTTTTTATGCTTTGTGACCCACTAATAACTGGTTATATAATTGAACGATGCATTTAAAATATACCATGATACACTAACTTCCACCAAACATTCTGACCTTGGGGAAAAAAAGGGACAGATAAATCTGGGCCCCAAAGAGAACCACTCTGTGGCATGGCCTCCTACCAAACATTTCCATTTTTTAATACATAGGATGCCAATAGCCTTTTTGCCTAGCGGAACATGGAATGCAAGGCCAGTATATTTTATAACCATCATCAATTGCCAGCCCAGAAGTGCATTTTTAAATATGCTAGCGAATATACTAGTGAATTATATAAGTGTTTCTTTGACTAGTCCTTTAAAGAAAGGACTAGTGGGTAAATCCAAGACTAGTCGTCTGTGGAGACAGCATTTAACAGCCAAGTCTGATTTCTGAAGACGCAAGTCAGCTCATTTAATGGTTTTGATTTTTCCATGCATACTTTGGCATTCTGTTGGCATTAAAGTTAATAACCTTCAAAAAATAACCTCACATAACACCTAGGTAACCTGCAAGATAAGTCATGATACGGCTAGGTGTTCTCATCAAAAGCTTATTCAACCTTTGGAAAACGGATTCAAAATATTATTAAGCTCAAGATAACAAAGCCGGGAAAGGTAATTATACTGTGGGTGATATTCATTTCGTCTTCTATTGAGGAAAAAAAAAGTGAAATTACTGCATACGAACTGGGAGGATAAGCAGTTTGTCTTCAATTTTATTTAAACATACAAATATCACTATTTACACTATTTACAGGAAAAAATAGATTACTTATGGTAACAGAATGCCCATGTGGCTTGTGCACACTGAACATAGATACAATATTTATTTCCATGATACAAGCAAAAATATCTATGTGTCTGCCTGCTTGGCTGTCTATCCATCAGCAATTTAGAAAATAATAAAGAATGTATTATCCCTAGTATACAGTGTTTTGCTTATACATTAGATATAAATTGGCGAAATATAGTTTTCCGTGCATGACTCTTATGTAGTTGAAATGATGTTGCACCATAAAAGCTATTTATTCACGCAATCCCCAGACAAAGCCGGGGCTTCTCATTTTCCAAAGCCATTTTAAAATGTATAACGTCTGGGAAGTTCATGCCTCAACGCTTTCTGTAATAATCTTGGAGAGGAAGGTCTATCAATTGCAAAACATATGAACAGGTAATCTAGGACCGGGCAGGCTTGTGCAAACCATGGCAGGTCCAGCAGTTATTCGGTAACTTATGTGTTACAGACTTCGGCAGTGCAAGTGAAAATGTAAACGTTAATATTAGTCATTTTTGTTAATTAGAAGTAACACAAGACAGGTTTTAATCTAGACTATGAAAACTAATGATACATTATGCAAATGTCATAAAAAGGAACCAGCAGTGCTGAATAATTAAGATAAAACTTTACAAAGTGTTACTATTTGAAAACTGGCAGGAAACCAAATTGCTACCTTTATCAACAACAGGAATGTCGGAAACAAAAAAGGTTTAGGGATAGAATTAACTTGGAATATAATTATGCTAAATACATATATGCAACTTGTTTGATTAAACAAGAACACGGCAGAATGCAAACCATTCTTAATATACTAGAGCTTGATGTATGTAATTCACAGATGTATCGTGATGCAAAATATATTAACTGGAGGGTTCTATGCACATACCTTTTCATTGTTTAAATTGGGGCGCAATTAATATAAAATGAAACATGTTTCTCCTTCAAGCTATAAACCTAATGGTACGCTTGGCAACATTTCCCAATGATTGCAAGGGACATTTTTTGGGTGGCCACTAGCATAGTATGAACACTTGCAGAATGTTTCTAAAATCCCCTTTGAATGTCACCACAACACATCCTTTGAATAAATAAATGTGTGATTCTAAAGCAAATGAAAAGAAGTAGAGATCCCGCTTTTACAAATCTGGCATCATTGGCAGGGGCGCATTGAGATGGGTGTCATGGATGAGCTGCACCCAGTTGTCCCGTAATCAAGATTTTCAAGAAGGTCCCATAATTTTGTAGCAGTAGCGTGGCATCTTACAAAGTGTTCAGCAAGGTAAGAGTACGTAATTGTGTGTGTTAGTATATGGTCGTGTGTGTTTGTGCGAGTATGCGTTTATTAATGTGTGTGTACTGGGTAGTACTGGGTAGTACTGGGTAGTACTGGGTGGGGTTGGGTGGGCAATGAAATCCTGCATCCAGGTGTCATTAATCCCAGGCTTCCCCCAAACACTTCCACTGCTGTTAAATTACTATTCATGATCATCCTTAGAATAAGGTCACTAAGTAGCTCCTTTCAAATATGTGGCCATGTTGAAAGGCCTTGTGAGCCTCGCAGCAACCCTGTATGCCTGTGCAGCTCACTTACCGACTCAGAATGCTCAATAACTGCAAGCACAAAGAAAACATATTCTTGTCCGTTTTGGAGCGGCTTGTTCTCGAAGCCGCCATAGTGTTTCTGATCTCCCAAGGTGAACTCCGTTGGTAGAACATCAAAGTGAGCAGCGATATAGGGCTTCAACTCAGCCTCTCTCTTGAAAAGGAGACTTCTCCGCTTTCGAGAAATTTCCTTCAGCAGCTAAAACAATACACAGGAACATTAAAATGTAATGCATATAGATATATAACCTTGAAACAAAGCTTTCAAAAGAGATGCAATCAGGTAGTGAGGACTAAATACTATTACTATACTATACACTATACCAGGGATGTCCAACCTGCGGCGCTCCAGCTGCTGCAGGACTACATCCTCCTTAGCCAGCCTCTTAGCTGAAAGAGCATTATGGGAGATGTAGTCCTGCAGCAGCTAGAGGGCCGCAGGTTGGACGCCCCTGCACTATACTATGTCCAAGGTCCAAACAAAACAATAAAATAGTAAGAGATTATTGTTAATAACAGCAAAGCATTGGTTGCGGGAATAATATATTAAACATTTACACTGTTGGAGGCATGGTACGTGATTATGGATTTCCAAAACATATTACTATAGTATAAATTTTACTTATAATTGCATTTATAACAGCACATTGGTGATGGAAACAATGGAACTCACTATGGAAAGCAACCAACAAAATAACTGACATAAGGAAAGGCCAGATGAAATACCGGTAAATTAAGCCCCATATATTTAAATGTCAAAAATTGACTGATGTCGTTATCAGTGGTCCAAGGCTGCAACGAAGAGCTAGTCATAGAATAAAATGCTGGGCTTAGCTGTGCATCTATAAAAGAAATGTTTTTCATGATTTTTGGTGACTGAAAAGAACAAAGTGAGCGGTGTGGGTATATAGATGGAAAATCTTTACAAAGAAAGCAAAAAATGAGTTTGTTTTTTATTTCTTTTAAATTGATGATGGGCACTTGGAAAATAGTCATGCACTCCCAGCTCTTGAGATACTGTACATGAACACTAAGCTGAATGGTGAGTACCAAGCCAAGATCTGCAATCCAATGCTGCTCCACTGGTCATTCTGCGTCTGTAAGGCTGTGATGCCAGCCCTACAGACACAACGTGTCAATACAGCTTTTATTCATGCAGATTTGGGTTATGGTTTACTAGAGTATTCAAGAAAGAAGCCAAAAAGCAAAGATTTCTGGAAAAAAAGACTGTGGGTTCTTTGGATTTCAAATGGAATGAGATCAAGATTGAAACATTCGGTACCATTTATTGCATACAATTCTTAGAAGAGGTAGGGCAAAGTAACAAGTAAAAAAAAAAACATGAAATATTAAGATACATGCTTTTCTGTTAAACCAATTTATGCAGAAATTGCATTTGGAGATATGGCAAGGACTTTGCTACTTTATCGGGAATAATTTTCATTTTCCAGTCAATGCATATCTTATTTCTTCCACCATTAATTCTACAATGAGGCCTCAACTCTCAATTATATTGGTACAAAGTGGGAAGCAACCCATACTGACCCAAAAATTTCCGAATTAATAAATGTTCTTTATCAAACTATTACACACGTTAACGCACCACGAAGTCCAGGATGATTAAAATGGCCCTTTGTTATAGGAATCAGCTTCACAAACCCATACAATGCAATTTCGTGAAAGTTCAATGTCACTCCTCCTGTAATCCTTCAAGGTTTGTGTTTTACTTAAGACTGCCAAGATCAGAATCTGTACCTACTATATTTACAGAATTCCCTTAATGTTTCTCTATTAGAATACATACATTTGACTACTTCAGTGCAATTGCATTACATACAGTAGTGTGAAATAGAAAGTACCCCCTCTTGTACTTCATGTTCAAAGCTTTTTACTTAATTCTTTAAACTATGTTAAAATAATATACTCTTTGCATCTTGGAAATAAGAAGTGCTTTATGTTGTTGCATTTTGCTTTCACAGTTGTAACAGTAAAAAAATGGAAGTACGAAACACCTTTTGATTGTTGCAATAGATATATCTTTCTGCAATTAAATATGCCGTGATTGATATGTGATTCTCATTGAAGCAATGTAGTTGAATATTTTTAAACCTGGACTAGAACGCAAAAAAGTCCCTCTTTGGGGCTAGGATATACTGTATTTGCTCGACTATAAGACAACCCCCCCCCCCCAAATTTGAATAATAATTTAGGAAAACAGAAAAGCCCGAAATATAAGGCTAGCCTATAGGAAAAAAGTTTTTATCCCCCAGATATACCTTATACCCCCCTATAATGCCTCTCTGCCTCCCTGAATCCCTTTAACCCCGTATATGCTACCCTGCCCTTCCAGATATGCCTTACGCCTGCCTATATGCCACTCTACCTCCCTGATATGCCTTTTAACTCCCTATATGTCACTCTGCCTACAGGAATGCCTTATATCACCCCATATGCCACTCTGCCCCCCCCCAACTTACCAATGCTTCCCAGACTCGTCCCCCGTACTTCAGACTCCCTGGTGTCTAGTGGGGGCAGCCGTTGGACATCTGTGTGATGCTCATAGACAATCTCTGCTGCCGGTTAGTTCCGCCGGGGCTTTCAGGAATGAGCACCGGAAGGTCATGTGATGCCGGTGCTCCATCATAGAAGCCCCCCAGAGAGGAGGATCCAGGTCTCCTGCTGCGCTGCAGGGGATCTGGGTGTCTTATAGTCACACCTCTATTTGCAGTCTGATTATAAGAGGACCCTGAATATAAGACAAGGGGTATTTTTCAGAGCATTTGTCTTATAATCGAGCAAATATGGCTCCATATTTCAGATTAAAACTAACATAACCTGGTAACAATGATATTACAAATTAAGTGCTAGTTACTTTTCTTTCTGTAAGCCAAAATTTCTATATGATGCACTACTAGAATGACATGACATGAATAGGCTGGTATTGCAATATTGTGCCATACATTTCAGTGTCTTTTAGGCAAAACAGTTCCCTATGTTTAATATGCTAAACACTGAGCAGTAAGCAGTAAATACCCTTGAAAAAACCATGTGCAACAGTCTCCCGAAATGAATTGCTTATTCTATTATTATTCTATTCTATTCTAGTATTATTAAACATCTTTATTTCATCTATTTCTTCTCAGAATACTGTAGGTGACTGGGGGGGGGGGTCTGCTATTCCAAACCGAATAACAGTTGTGAGCGTAAGGAAGGCAGAACATAATGCAATGACCCTACTGTAAACACCAATGATTTCTTCTCACAATTTAAACGTAACATTAGAAGTATTAATCAACGCTAGTCCAAGTGCAGTAAAAAAAAAGGCAATGACAACTCAGAGGAAATCAAGTGCGTTCTGGTGCTTTCCATAGAATTGATCCCTCAGGCTTCATGAGTTCTGAAGCAGCTGATATCAAAACAAACTAAGCTGCTTAGGTACCTTCATAAACAAGGCTACCTACAATACCAGGAGTATGATGGAAATCTCCTCACATGTGGGCCTCGCGGGTATGCGGTAATTGTGTAATGCTACGCTACCCACATAAGACCTCCACTTCCTTCAACATGTCAAGACGTTTTTGCAACCCTCATAGATTTAAATAATTTCCAGTGCTATGTTAAACGTTTCTATTTCCTTTTTAACTACCTACTTCCAAATCACATACTGGAACAGTTGCTACTAAGAAGATGCAAATACCCTAATAATGCAGTAGGTGCTCTGCACTGCTAACACTTTCTATACATTCATAACCATAACCATTGCTATCTTAAACTGAATGGAGCATTTCACAGAGAATATGTGCTATAATGTAGTATATATAATGTGTGTAACTGTCTCGGAGCTGCGAGACACACGTCAGCGCACACTCATGTATATCTTGCGGAGGGCTGTCACCTGAAAGGTCTATCCAACAATAATCCTTTATTAGGATGAATTCTTATTCTTTTTTTCTAGTATTAGGGGAAATTTAGTCCTGTACAATCTGGAGCCATGCCTCTGCCTTACCTTGAGGGATCAATTCTTTTTTTTAATATTGGGGGGGGGTCTGTCTTGTATCATATGGTTAGATGTGTCTCTCTGCCATGCCTGTCCTCTGTCTCTGCTGCTACTCTGCTTACTCTAAGGAAACATTTCTTTGAATATTTTTCAAATTTGGGGGGGGGGTGGTTTCAGAGTCCTGTAACATGGGGCTTTATGTGTCTATCTGCGGAGGGATCCGTTTATCAAAATGGTCCACTTTTGGGAGAAATTCAGTCCCCTAACATGCTGTTGGATGTGTGTATCCATTGGTAAAGTGTTGTAGATCTAGATTCGCCCAGCAGAATCAGCGGGTCATGACCAATTAGCGGGGAAACTTCCATATGCCACACTATAACATAGATCTTAAGGATCTTTTGGTAGATACATATTGTAAAGCACATATCAAAGTTAGTAACCCTGCCTCAAAGGCATTTATTATAGACTTTAACCATGTAATTAAGAATCATTTAATAGCACGATAAAAGCATTGGTGAATACGTTATTTTAACATTTTGGTTGAAGGGATAGTCTAGTGTTTCATACAGACCCAGCAATGAAGAACGCATATTAAAGTACTTTGTAAGTAATTTAATATGCATTCTTAAAGAGATTCTCCATGGTGCCACTTACACAACCACTAGTGGCAGATTGAAGTACCCAATGGACTTGTGAAATCGACCAAAAGCGACAAATTTTTAGTTTCATTTTCAGTCCATTCATTTTTGGACAATGCATTTGATTTCAGAGGGCATTACATTTTATTCGCTTCTTCTCTTTCCCTTTAATATCTATATATATATTCATGCTGTATAGAGCAAATGGTGTACTAGGTCTTTAATAACACTAGCTTGTCTAGTAGATCAAGAATGCACAATGAAATATACAGTAACAAGACAAATGCAGAGAAAAACATGGGTGTTTTTTATATCCATTATTCCTCCACCCCATCATAAAACAGATTAACTTTTCGTTGCAAAAATATCCAGGACTAGCACACAATTATTTCTTTGCCTGCTATGTTAGTAGAAGTTAAAAGAGCCAAAAGGTACAGGTCAGAAGTTAAACCGCATTGCAAATTGCAATTTAGCATTTGTTTCAAATTTAGCAAATGCTACTAATGAACTCGACCTTTAATGGAGTTCATATCCATAGAGATTAAGCCATTGGTGTAGAATCATTTCACCTCTTTGAACTTTCACATCTTGCTTTGCAATGAGCAAAGAATAAAATATTTATAACAAAGAGGGAAGATCGGGCCCTTTTTGTGCTTTCATTTAAGTAATTAAATATTCTGTCCCTGCACACTGAGTACACAAATTATGACCAAGTTCCAATTGAAACTGACATGGTGCATAAATTGCATATAACAGGAACTCGCTATCATCTCAAATACCCAGAAACCTGAAAATGCATGGCAGGATACTCAAAGAGAAAAATGGATCGATGAAAACATTTAGATCTATACAAAAAAAATATACCTCAATGTTTTTTGGTCAATAAAAACATTACATTACTGACAATATATTACCTCATCCAATTCCATTTCATCAGGGCTATCCCATTCTTTAATAAACTTCCCACGTGATTTTTTCAAAGGAACAATCACAATGTAGTAGCCCCTGTAACAAACGACAAGATGACAATGTAACAAATTTACACCTTAAATTAAATCAAAGACATTCATTACAGTTCTGATATTTCCACTATAGCACCAGTTCAAATGATTTAATGAATTAATAGAGGACAGTATTTCACAATAAAACAAAAATGGAGACAGTGCTTGAACTTCTTAAGAATTAACTCTGACTGCTTTGTTTTTTGTATTGTTTTTCCTTTTTATTTAATCTAGAACCAAGCAGATCTCAAGTAATATCATCCCCTACAAAGCAACTAACCCATTGTATATGTCTACAGAACATTTCAGGTGAATCTTATCTGCTTCAATAATTAAATGCTCATGTTTTCATACAAAAAAGAAAGCACCCACTTACATTTGAGGTCTTATGAAGTGCTGTTTGTGTTTGTTTTGTCTCCTGTATGACAGAACAGAGTATGTGAACTACCGATATTCGGTGAACACTGTGGACAGGGATGTTCCTAAAACATTACTCCATCGTCCTATCAACCCAGCATGACTATGCTGAAAATAAGCACTGCTCCTAAATTGATGCATTCTTCTCACCGTGACAGCAGTAAGAGAAAGACTGGGACTCTGTTGGAGCTGCCTCCGCTGATCCAAATGACACAAGCTCTTTCGCTGTGAGTTTCTGACTGATGATGGGAAAGCTATAAAAACAGCTATAGGAAAGTCCTAAAATTGTGTTTTCAGTCTCCAAAACAGAATCCACGGTTATTTTTAAAGTTTTGTGTCTCATTAAGAAAAATGGATTACACTTTTGAGCAGATCAGGGAAATATTTTTCCTTTGCACTTGCTTGTTCCTTTTACATTGGCAATTCCCTTCAATTACTTTCCATTCTGATTTGTGGTCTACTATAAGTATCCAGGAATACTGTACACAACACTCTAGCTGAGATCCAAATATCTGAAATCTGTAAAGTGGCCATGCCCCCGTCACCCTTACTTCCATTTCTCATTCTGTCCTTCAGCAGGTCAGTTTGTTGCTTCTATGTACCAGGTGTACATTTAGCAGAATACAGTTTAGTGAAATCTTCAATGCACACCAATGCGTCAAGGCTTGGGAATGAACCATTGTGTAATGAGGGTTATTAGGGTTATTGGTAAACATGAACTGTTGATGTGCCTTGAGGACTGAGAAACAACTGTTCAACAAAAGTGTGTTGTCTGATCCCAGCTCAAAATTCCACCATTTGTGGTCAGAACTGACTTCAACAATAGGAACTTACTGGCTGCTCCGTAAGATGCTCATTTCTTTGGTTCTGTTTTTCAACAATGATAGCAAAAGGGGGCTTACCTTATTTTTTCATTCACAGGGACTTCAGGTAGCTCAACAGTTATCATTCCATCAGAATTGGTTTTCCCAATAAACATAGGTTTTGTTTGTAGTACATCGGGTGCTGTCTTTGCAGTCACTCTGTGCTGTAGCCCACCTGCACTGTTCCCTCGGTTAGTAAGAACGAAAGAGTATGATGTTTCAGGCTTTAGGTTTGTGATCAGCTTCTGTGTTGCCCGACCATCTACTTCAACAGCCATTTTGCCATCATCATATAAAATCTTAAGAAACAAAAAATTACAATCAAAACTTGTAACCAGTGCTGGTCATTAATAATTCATGAACTAACTATAACTATAAGGCAACATGATATTAGTATCCACACATTGAGATTTATTGAATAATTCCCATGTTATATGAAATATTCTACTAAATAAGACGGAGCACAAAAAAACAATAGCTAGCAATAAACTGGAGCAGAGGGTTAGCTTACAGAAAGTGTCCGTGTGGTTTCTATGATTTAAATAAATGAAGGAATACAATAATACACAATGCTGGGAGATCAGGGGTGGTGCATCCGTGTGTGGCTGTCATTGGTTGTAGAGAGATTTATCCAGGGCTGACCAGTTTCTTTTTTGTTATTAAAGAAGAACAGGATGCACGTAAAAGGCTACCTGGCAAGATGTGTGGCTAGTTGGCTACTACAGTGCATGCTGTCATTTCACTTTACATATCTGCAGCTTTGCATTCCAGGTTACCAGGTTACCTCCCCATCTGTGTTCTGCATGGGAACTTACTTTAAAGGGCAATGCGGAATTGTAATTTTCTGGAATTTCCCATGACAGCAGCACTGACGTTTTCATCACAGCTTTCACATGAAAATTTTTTGCAAACACTGCTGGAAGAGTAAGCAAAATGTATTTAAACGGTCCTTTAAACAAACACATTTCTATCTGATAACATGAAATAACCCAGTGGTTCTGTGTATTCATCTCTAATTCTGAACGTTTCTCAAGGTGGAGTTATAATGAGATTCTAAAAATATGTCCAATCTTTCGATTGTATTTTAGTCTTACCTGTGAATATTATGCAGGAGGGGACCACGTGGAGGTAGAATGAATTCTAACATATTCCAAAAATATAAGAATGATGTACTTTACCTTATAGATTTGTTGACCCTAATCATATGAGTAGTATCATCCAGAATAGAAACTGCTTCCAAAATACTCTTATTCAAGAAATTCCTTAAAGCAGAAAGCCTTAAGTAGACAAATCCTACCTTGATCTATTGGCAGTGTCCTGAATTGGACACTTGGACTAAAGGGGCCTGGACCTTTGCTTGTATATGCACGAATTTTAACATCATATATGGTATCAGGTTTTAAACCTGTGACAGTCACTGTTGTGTCGGCAGGAACAATTGGTACTTCAGTAGGATGGTACGGAAGGTTGATATCCCTGTACATTAGAATATATTTTGCGATGATTCCATTCCTTTCTGCTAAAACAGGGGGTTGCCAAGTTATTTGAACAGATGTTGAAGAAGTGCTGTCGCACTGAAGGTTTTGAGGGAATCCACTTGGTATGTCCTCTGGGACAGAAATTTCTTGTACAACCTCTTCCCCAAAACCCACTTTGTTTCTGGCTGATAATTTGAAGATATATGATGCTCCTCTGTGAATTTCAGTGGCAGTAAAGTGCTCTTCCTTTTCTGAAAACTCTCGAGTTATAAGCATGTCCAAGTCTTTGCGACCAAACTTCAGACGATAACCAGTGATAGGGCCAAAGGTTTCAACAGGAGAATACCACTGAATAAGAGCCGTGTTCATTTGAGTGTGGCTGATAACAAGTCGAGGTTTACCTGGAACTAAAGTATAGCAGTTTTACCATCACTACAGTATGTATATATATATTTCTTCAACTATTGTTAAAACATACGATTAACTAAAATAATGTACTTTCCACTTCCATTGTTTTATTATAACCATTTTGTTATCAATAGATTGCATGGTTTCATAATGTTTTTTTTCATATGAAAAGACAGAAAACGAAATTCTAGCAACAAGAAATACTTCTAAGCCATATTCTTGCGTTGTGTTCTAACCATTATTAAAGCCAATGGAGCATAAGCAAAGTGAAGAGACCACAAAACGGAATAATAGCTCATTCCGGTTTCCAGCAAAGAGATTGCTAGAAGCTATCACTAAATTATATCTGTCATAAATTGATTTTATTTTGGAGGCAGCCCTCACATTGATGACTATTTTTTTAACCTTGATTGGTGGTACCTCTAAAAGAAAAAAGAAATACAGCAAGTTTTCAGAAAGAACTGAATAAGAAGAGAGTTTGCCTTATTAAAAAGAAATAACCTTGTCTACCTAGCGGCAAAGTGAAGTGTGTATCCTTGATATTTGGAGCCTGGTGTGCAATAAAGCGCATGTAAGAAGGGTACTATTAAACACTAAAGGATGGCCAGCAGGAACAAAGCATAGAACATAGGATGAATTGTATGCTTTCTTATCTACGGAACTGTTAATAACAAGTCACCACTGGCTGCACCCAAAAGGACAGTCATGAAATTATAAAACGTTCTAATACACTAACGTTTCTGTAGACAGTTTAATTATTAACAGGAGAAGTCTCTTGTTTCCAGGAGGTTCATTAAAATGAGTCTCGGCCGTTCTATATGTCTGCATAGCTTGCCTCTGCTGCCAGAGGTGCTGTAGCTATACTTGCCAAAAGCCATAAGAAGGTTTTGGGGTAAAAGCTGGGTTTGGGAAGATTAAAGTCACCTAATCCTGATAAAAAGAAGGAATGTGAGTTGAGGTCTGAACTTGAACTGAGATACAAACCTATCTGAACTGGTATGCAGTACTATATGTTGGTTATGCACATTAAAAGGGAACACAGTTTGAAAATCACTAATCTGAGATATTTCAAATACCTACAAATCACCACATCGGAGTGGCACACATGGGAATAAAGTATTTTAATGTAATGCTCCAGCGTGACGGATATGTCAGAGTACATTTCCTTTACACTTCCTAGAAAAAAATCTAAGAGGAGGCTGACTGTGAGTCACTTGAAATATTACGCTCACCTATGAACCTCAGCAGCTGGAGCAGAGATTCCTTCAATTCTTTTCTCTCATTACTATTTCCTCAGTTGCTCCCAGAGCATTTAAAGTTCTTATGTGTGTTGTGATGGCTAAAACCCATGTGTCGTGTAAATCTTCCTCTAGGTTACTAGTTGAGTGGACTGCTCCCTGTTATGAAATTATTTCAATATTAATAAATTTCATGAATAATAGAACGTTTTCTGTTTTCTGCATTAAACAAGAAAACCCCCCAGAAATATAAAAGGGTAACAATGGCAACTGTATGACATAGATAAAATACTAATGTATCACCTGCACCGCTTGTAGACACAACTTTAGGCTTGCTTCGAGCTCCATCACCTTTTGTGGTATAAGCTGTCACAGTGATGGAGTATGCTGTTTCGGGCTGCAGTCCAGAGATGATCATTTCCTGAAATTAAGTTTAGGAGAATGAAAAATTCACGCTGATACATTTATCTTCTTTTTTTTTAAGTTGTGAACATTTTCCATGGTGAATTGGTCCTATAAAAGTGAGGCTGACCCTCTGTTCTACCCTACAGACAAGCTTTGTCCCGCTACAGTCTAATGAATTCAATAGGACAAAAGCAAATGTGTTATTTAAAAAGTATTAAAAAGAGACGAACATGCTTCAGTTATGTGGCATTAAGTCTGATATCTCAAAGGGTATATTTAAAGGGGTGGTAGGGTAGGACTATTTGTACAGCCGTCGTATGGGTTTATCTGAACTTTGGTATAGCGCATCTCTAGACCAGTCTTTGAAAGGCCTCAAACCAACATATGTTGCCACATTACAGGAATACAATGGTGGGGCTCTATATATTATATGATATATATATATATATATATTATATATATTATATATATATATATATATATAATGTAACATATACTTTAATTTTACCAGGTTGCACACAGCGTATCTCCTGGTTCAGGGTGTTGCCCCAAAAAGCAACTTTTGAACTAATCTGTTTCATTTTATTAATTAAACTATATTAGCTTATTCTGCATGATGAGTATGATGATGATGTATGGATCATGGATCATTTCACAATACAGTCAAGACCAAATCAGCTCTCATGTGGAAAAATGCAAATTGATGAACCGTGCAAAATCATGCATATTTTAAGATTACACCAAAAATGCACATTCCATTTTTACTACAGTTTTAGCTATTGCAAAAAAAAACAAACAAAAAAAAAACAACAATAATGGCGGGGGGGAAAAACCGCAAATCAATAGCTAAAATGTAACTTCATAAATGCAGTTCAATTACTTTTCATTACAACCAAAATTGCACTACACTGAAGCAACATTAGTAGTAGCCATTCAAACTTTATACGGTAGAAAGTACTTTGTTCACTGCAAAACATGCTAAATCAAATAAATGAATACGAGACGGACATGAAACCAAAGTGGCATGTTAGTGCATGCATCTGTGCAAACAGTCCATCCGGACAATGCCGAACGTAACAGTCTTCAGCCGAGCTATCCTCATTACTCACATGTTCAGTAGTATCATCATATTGCCACTGTTTAATAGTAAAGGAAAAAATAAGGAGAAAAAAAATGAAGACCAAACCAAAGGATTTTGTTTCTCCGTTTCAGTAAACTTTTAGTTTTAGGCTAATGATGGAATTATGTATCACAAACACCTATTTGGGAATAATATTTAAATGTCTTGTTTAGGTGATAGCACCTTTAGCAAATCTATAGCATGTTCAAGTATAATGTAAGTAAGAATGAACTTCTAGCTCACATAGTTGGGTTTATAAAGATTCCATGTAAGCACAGGGACGTTGTGTATAAAGATTGATTTTGATGCAAAGTGCCAAAGGCATGAACATTCCATCGGTTACTGTGACAAAAGCAATTTTCACATGTTGCATATAATTTTTACACTTTCTTTTTAACTGGTCTACGTATTACGCATGTCACCGCAATTTACAGGTGATTATACTCTATTGACATTCTGCTTGAAGCTGAAAAGGATGTGTTACAAATCTTGGAAAAATGTAAAAGACCAAATGTTTGACATCTTTTTGAAGGTTCAAGTAAAAAACAAAATAATGTACTTCTAACCTTTTAATCAGCAAAGTTTGACTTCATATTAACGATTCCATACAAAAATAAGATTTGTTTGGATTTTGTCCTCATCTTTTACATTTCAAAATAATTGGAGGTGGTGGTGGTGGTGGTGGGGTTAGATGAAAAGGTTTGATAACACTCATCTTTCCACCATATTTGTAGTACCTACATATGCCGACTGTCATTTACAATGTAAATTGTGACCTATAGTATGGGTAGACCATCAGTACCGGTTACCCCATTGTTATTTTGTGACTACATCTTGTGTGTGTTGAGAATTGGATTTGGGGTAAAGGTCATAATAAGGTGAAATGTTTTGGTCTAGAGAGCAAAAAAACAAGACAATAGAAAATAATAATCAAAATATAATACAGTCAAGGGTAACTCAGGACAAAGATCTTTAGTACACTTAAGTAGCGACTTAGCATAATAATTAGCATATACCAAGTTTAAGGATTTAAAATAATTAGGTATTATTTGATTGTCGATAAAGGGTGTATCGTGCCTACAAGAAAAAGTCACATACCAGTTCAAAACACCTTTTCTATGTAACATCTATATTTTCTACCTATGACCTAAATTTTCAGTCTTGGCTGTCAAAGCCTTAAAATAAGAAAATGAGCATTACAGTAATGACACAAAGAATCGTAATAAAGGTTATTACCTGTGCATCAGCCAGCATAATGTCCTTCAGCATGGGTTGGCCTTTGGGCTCTCCATTTTCCATCCTCACATAGTGAACCTGGTATCCTCGTATTTGGCCATGCTGCTTGTTCGACACAGGTGAGCGCCAGGATACTTTAATAGATGAGGAGTTCACAGCCTCTACCTCGACTTTGCGAGGAGGACCACTAGGAACTAGAACAACATCATTTCATTATAGGTAAGGCCCAACACACTTCTCAAAAAGATCTTCATTCAAGCAATAAAAATGCAAAACAATTCTGTTCTACAAATTTTAGTGTAAAGATCAAAAAACATGACTGATGCAAAAAATGGAAGAAGAAGAATAAGAAGAAGAAGAAGAAAAAAGGGTATCTGTGAAAAACATGTAAAAATGTCAAAAAGCCAAGGAAGATGCTTTGAAACATTCAAAGCATTTAAGTTGAAAGGTTGTACTGATACAAATCATAACACAAAAACAAAATGTTTGCAAAAATGAGTGTTTTTTCATTGCAAAAAGGTTGACATACAACTTGGGTTTTGTCATATTTTGTTGTCTTATAGCGAGGACAATAATAACCAGATGAAACAGAAAAACAACTGAGCATCAGTTTCCACAAAGGCTGTTGGAAAAATTGGAAAAACTTGAAATTAAATGCCATAACGGGCAATTAATAGATTAAAAAAGAGAGAAATATATAGAAAAAAAAAGAAGAAAAAACAAAAAGGAAGTTATCGCCAGTGTTATACTAAGAAAGAAGAGGTTTGTTAGAAAAAAGTGTGAAGATTGCCGGAAAAAAGCCAGAAAACATAAGAAGTGAGGAAAAAAATCTGACTTCTCATTATTCAGTGGCAATATAAAATTCTTGACTGAGTGTTAGAGGAGAAGAGGAAACATACCATCTTCATCTGTCCGAATCAATAACTGGAGACTCTCTGGACCAGGTCCGACCTCAGTGTAAGCGATCATTGAGATATGGTACAGAGTCCATTTTTCCAGATTTTCCAAGAGGTACTGCTTAATGTCTGAAGATATGCCCTTGATTTCATGGGGCTTGTTGTCTTCTCCATCGAGCATTGTATATTTGATGGAATAAGCCGTGATAATGCCATTCTGTTTTTCCACTGGAGGAGGTAGCCAACTTACCAAGATGCTGGTAGAGCTTTGGCTTTTACATCTTATGTCTTGTGGTGGAGCTGATGGCTCTGATTTCAGTAAAGCATTACAAGGAGGTTGGGGTGCAAATATAGGAATGATCCAAAAATAAAAAAATGAGGAAGAAAAAAAAACAAATAGAAAAAAAAACCAAAAGATAACTAAATCGGGCAACTGAATGAGAACAAAAAATGGTAAACGAAATATTTTGGGGAACATAATGCACCTTGGCTTATTTGAATGAACAGACAAAAATAAACACATAGATAAGGCAGACAATATGTATGGGAGGTATGGAGATGATGCCTAACAGTACCTACCTGGACAATAAAATGTTCTTCAACATATAACCTAGTACATTTGCTTCATTACTTACACTTGCTGGCATCAATTAATGCATGTTAAGTATAACTGTAAAAGCAGTCGTCTATATAGGACCACAGTAAAAAAAAGTCCACTCTAAAGTGATGAAAATTTGAGACAGATAGGTGTACAATTACCGAGCCATGCATTAAGTGCTAGCCAGCTTGAATGAAATTTCAAATAAAACAGGAATCTAACAAATCCACTTGTACTAAAAGATGAATCCCAAATAATGTCAGAAAATAGCTTTTCAAAGCAAGACCAAACTAGGTGAAGCATGCAAAAAAAAAGTGTAATACCTACCAGAATATTAACCAGGTTTGTTGGTTTTGACTATAACTTGTACTTACCCATATTCACCAGCTACTAAGTCAGAGTTATATTTTTTAGGTTTTTTTTCTTTATGGGAACACATTTGCTAATAAAGAATAGACGACCAGTACTACTAATGTATTTGTATCTCGGCTAAAGTCATCGCTGTCATTGTCATGGAATTTTCAGCGTAAAATAAACTAGTAACAATGTTACGTATGGAAAATGTATGTATATAATGTGTCTACAAGATAGCTAGCTTTATTTGGCATGACAGAGAAAAAATATTCAGCCAATACCCTGAAAATTCTATGTTATTACGCCAGAAAAATAACTGGATTCAAACTAACAAAATAATAGTGTCCTGAGTTTTATCTCTACTCTTCAGTGGCGTAATGTAGGAATCTCGGGGTGTTTTCAGTGTCTAGACTTAATTAAATGTGAATTAAAGTAGTCCTTGGACAAGATGATAACAGTTCAATATTGTAACAAGAGATATTTAAAAAAGATTCAGTGGAATAACAGCGCTCTTAACATGTTTTGCGACAGTCTGATTACTGTATTTGATCTGACAACAAATTAAATACAAAGGGTTTTTGGACACTTTAAAGAAGTGAAAAAATCAATGCATAACAGTTTTATGAAAAAAAAATACTATTTTTCTTTTTGTTTAACAATTCTATGTTATTCTGCTACAGAAACGTATACATTTGGGACATCCGGTCAAACATGGCTGAGTTGCTGGTGCTATGTTTCAAGAACAGACTGTTTAAAAAGGTTTTCCCTTTAACCTGAACTGGAATTTCTGTAATTGTGCAAAACAATACATGTTTAATAGCTGACTCGTTATTTAACGCAATGAACTCATTAATAGAACCTATCAGAAAAATCTCTAAGTTATGCATTCATTTTCTGTTGTAGCCTTTGATAGGATTCATGGATCAGTTGTGTTTCTGAACACAACTGTGTGGTACACTACTACAATCTTTGCAGTAAGAGGTACAGCATTCATGTGTGTAGATGACATGTGAGCAAATCAACATATCCAACCGTAGTACTCCCAGAAATTCCATGCCAACGAAGATTACATTGTTTCATATTATTAGGCTTTAAGGGTTTTTCTAGGCCTTTCCCCTGTGTGCGTTTTTATATGAATTTGGCTCCCACCCCCCCACCCCCCTCAGAAACATGGCAGCAAATAATGCAGGAGAGAGACCTACTTGACTGCATGGTTCTTGCGGAAATTTCTGCCGTAGAGGCTCCAAGCCCTAGGGGAGCACGTGCAGCCAAGCGGAAATAATACAAGCTGTTTGGCTTCAGTCCTTGTAGGCGATAAGCCGTGCTCGGGTCTATCGTGATAACTTGCTGAGGAAAGACAGAACCAAGAAAATGGTCAGACACAAGCAATAATATCATCGTTTATCAACAATCAAGTCCATTCTGACAGCTTTGTAATAACAAGCCACTAACAAATGTCAGAGTGCACAATTACTAGATGAACTCTGATAGCTTTTTCCAATATTTACTGCATTACAATGATAGTGATACCAACCAAAAACGTCATATAT
Source organism: Spea multiplicata (assembly GCA_009364415.1). Taxonomy (NCBI): domain Eukaryota; kingdom Metazoa; phylum Chordata; class Amphibia; order Anura; family Pelobatidae; genus Spea; species Spea multiplicata. Next base: position 25,377,665 of record VKOC01000001.1, read on the forward strand.
AGTCAAGTACAGGTATTTTTGTATATCCAATAGACTACTTTGCAAGATATGACGGGAAATAGAAGATATTCAACTAATGATATTCATCAATTGTTTTTTCTGGGATGCAAAGGCATTTCTCACAATCCTTTGCTTGTAACTGGCTCTATATAATTAACATCTGAATTACAAAGGTTGTCAATTATCTTCTCATTAACCTTTTGAGAACAAGAATGACATGGCTCATTACTCATCTCCTAAGATGCTGAAAAGTATAATAATATCTCAGCTTTCAAGGGACACCATACATGTGTGGTTTTGTGCCAAGTAAAAGTTCAAGCACAATTCTTTAGAGCCTTGTATTTGGCTAAGTAAGAGGCACTGTAGTAGCATGTGGGCACTTACGATGTTGACAGGCATGCAGGATGGAGGACTCAAAATAGTCCTGCATTAGCACATAATATATTCTTTATATATATATATATAAACACCATTTAAAGAACTGTTTACGATATTTGAACACACTAACATATTAACTGTTAATTTAACTGCATTACTGCTTTGTTTCTACTACTACTCTTCTGTTGTTACTATTTTGTAAGTCCATGGATTATTTTTTTGTGATGTTAGTGCTTTTGCTATTATAGATACTGGTGAATTGACATATTTATATTTTATATAAGTTTTATATTCTAACTGCTTATCATACAGGTTTGGAGTCAGACTGTTTTCTGCACAATGTTTCCTGTGATGATGACGGGAGGAGACTTTGCATGAAGGCTACAGGACATTATTCTTATTATATGTTAAGAAACAGGATAGAACAATGTTTCATGTTTATGAGGCAAGCGCCGGAGAAGAGAAAATGGATGTCTTTCTTGCAGTTGCTTGAAATTACATATTATAATGAATTTTCTTGGACAACATATTAAACTTGGGAAGCTCTTTCTACTAAGTTGCTAGCCAAAGATATGTGGCCATCCTTAATCAACAGAACGAGGCTGCTAAAAATGCACACAGCTGTGTGGCCAAGACAAAGAGGATACATGTTGATGATGAATCCACCAAGTCCTATAGGTGGAAATGCCCTTTTTTTAGTAACATCTGTCTTTAATATTGCCCATGACTATAAGGGCTACAAGTGAGGGTGCCATTGGCCTAGTGTCTAATAGATTAAACTCCCTTAATAATACTAATATTTCGCTTACCTCCTCTGAATGGTCTCCTTCCTTATAGTAGAGTTCATACTTTTCTATGGTGTCGGACCGAGGAGGGGTCCAGGAAAGAAGTATGCTTGTTTCAGACTCAGGTTCAGCTTTGAAGTTCAACGGCTGACTAGGAACTGCAGAAATAAAAGTTTTATTACCCGCTATAAACACAAGCATTAATGGGTCCATTTACCAGTATTTATTATGCAACATTACTTTTTTTAATTCTGTAATGCGTCCTTTTATATAGTGAGGATGCATCCAATGATTCTTTTTCCAGTTCTGGATGATAAATTCCAAGAAAAGGGTGACAAGGAATCTGTTTCATGGAAACTAGAGATACCAGTAAGGGAAAAAGTGGAAGTTTGCATACATCGCTGCCATATGAAGCTAAAAAAAAGTCTTCAATTACTTGAAAGGGAAAGGTCTACCTTTCTCTATAAGTGTATGAATAAGTAAATGTCCATACATATAGCCACTGTAGAATCATACGCAATTAAAGTATTTTTATGGAGCAATTCAGCCAATGTGTTTTTAATATCATTTTGAAATATTGATAGACCAAGCTGTAAGCACACTGACTTTAGAGCTTTCCCATATGAAACATCCATCAACATATAGACAGAGACATACAGAGAGAAACTATGACATAGAGAATTATTTGTCTAAAAACGGAGATGGCAAACGGAAAAGGAAAGGGGAAGGGAAAGGCAAAGACGTGATGCAATTTATAGCATTTATAGATGGTACATAAGAAAATAATAACATAAAAATAATAATGGATGTTTATGCATCTTGAAGCTGGGGTTGATCAACAGTTGTGTGATTATATTTTGTTGATGTATTTTTACAAAAATAATGGTGGACCTTTATAATCTGCTAGAAAACTCTTTCATTTAATTTCGTCTTATTTTCCTGTTCACTCGTTTTATTCACTTTTGTCTCAGTTTTTACATGCATATATGATTTAGACATGCTATAAGACACTCAAACCAAGAGAAAACCATAATGTCACAATACAACGAGATACACAAAGTATGACAGATACACGAAAGATAAAAGCACTCATTAAGAGTTATAGCTGTGCACCAAAACTTTATGTGGATGGTGGAGGTGTCTGAAAATATGAAGTACAATTATACTCATTAAATACAAACCACATATTTTAAAGTGCTTTCTAGTACATAGTTTTTCCTCTGATAATTACCCTTTAAAGATCAATATGCTATCTTACTAACAATAATATTGTCACCGTGATAACATAGTTGATTTTATAAAACAGGTTAGACTTCATTGATTTTATATTACAGAAAAAGTCATTTACAGTTCTGTTTTTTGTTATTTTTGAGACAGTCTTGATTACACTGAAAGTCTAAAAATCACTGCAAGAAAAAATCAGCTTTGGTATTATTGTTAAACTACAAGGATTGGGTATAAGAATAAAATGTGTGTATGAAAATCCTACCTCCTGTTTGAGTGATGACTTGTATTTCATTAGACAGTGGTCCATCCCCAACTGACGTAAAAGCAAGGACCTTGACAGAATAGGTTTTTTGAGACACCAATTCCCCTATAGTGGTGATCTGACTGTCAGCTACATTGTACTTGGTCCAGCTGTTAATATGTTGGGTAGGGTCCATAGTGTAATACACTCGATACCCTTGAATTTGTCCATTGGGTTCCTCAGGTTCTTCCCAGTGAACTAATATTGTGCTTGAACTTAGCATTCGTGCATGCACATTCCGGGGAGCACTTGACGGTGCTTGTTCAGATGTCCTTGTCAGTATTGGCTCACTTGGAGGACCGCGTCCAATGTTGTTGACAGCAACAACTCTAAATTCATACTCTGAGTATGGGCTAAGACCTGCAACACTATATCGAGTTGTAGCAACGCCATCAATTTCTTTATATTGCTCCTCAGAGTTCTTCGGCTTGTGCTGGATTATATAGTAAGAAACAGGCTCTGGATTTCCTGAATCCCAAGTCAATGTAATGCTTGTAGCAGTGGTTTCGGTGACTATAGGTGTTCCAGGAGGTCTGGGTAAGGCTAAAGATAAAATAACAATAGATTTAATTTTCTACTGGGAAAAAAAACAACAAAACACAGAAGTACTAAAATGGTAATTGTTGGTTAGAAAAATCTCCAGATTAAATGCTACAGTTTATCGGAATCGGGCAAAGCAACAGACAGACTGCATTTTTGGGGGGCAAAAATAAAACACTTTTTTAAAATCTAATTGTGATCTAACACTTTGAGATAGCTGTACAGTCTTTGGTTAGATTAGTAAATGTGCACATACACTTAGCAATCAGTTTTTAGTACACATTTATGTGAGGGTGAGGGCTAGAATATTTGTCAGTATATGTTTATCGTTAAGGGATGACTCGCTTCTGATACTCTATACCTGAAATGTATTCCATTCTCCATCCTCATTACCCCTACCCCATGCCTTAATTTTCTGCCTAAATCTCGCTTAACCCCATTAACCATTCCCTTTACCATAATGAACTTTTTCTTCCCTTAACGATAATACCTTCCCTGTCATACTAAATCGTCCAAATTATTAAGAAAAATTTAATGACAGATTAAATGGTGAATGTTGAGAAACACTGCTATATGCCATTTGACAATATCATTGGGTATACAGAGGAAAAGGCCATTTGGAGATTTAGACAATTAATTAGGCAGGGTAAGGGGGCAATACCTTAAAATATGTGAAGTAAGCTATGCACTTTTTGACAGATGAAATGAAGACCAGGCTGATTAACTACCTTCATATACTAAAATTAACCGAGCAATAGCAGCAATCTCACATAAAATCTGATTGTCATCAAAACAGAATACTGATTTTCTTTTTCTGTTTACAATTCTTAGTTATAAAAATACTGAGCGTAATCAGGTAACACAGAATAAGCTAATCAGTAATCAGACTAAGCAGACAGTTGAGGGGGCTTCAGTAACGATTCAAATCCATAGTGTGGTTCTAAAATCACAACTATTTTCTCATATAAAACTCTGCATTTCACCCCCTCAAAATGAATAGGTTTACTTGTGTAATATATATATATATGTATCAATGGGTTACTACCTTTTACAGAAATCTGCGCTATTGCTTCTATAACACCAAGTGTCGACATTGCGACACACGTGTAATTGGCTGATTGTCTGACATCGGTAAGTTCCAGGACGTTTCTTCCAATTGGCATGTCATCCTCAGGAGTCAGATCTTCAGCTCCCAACATCCATTTCACGTAGGGCATTGGTGATCCCACAGCCACGCATGTGATATTTACACTTCCCCCGGGCATAATCTCGTGATTCGTGGGTGGTATAGAAAATCTTGGAGGAACACGACGAACTGAACAAAATAAACAAATAACAATGAGTGACAACATATACAAAAAAAAAGCCACATGCAAATTACAAACATGAAGCAACTAAAATAATGATTTGATTACATACAATTTACATACAGTTAACATGTAAACATAATGTTATCCAACTTTAAACATTACATAGTATGTACATGTAATAAAACACACTTAGTCAGACCTATCAGGTCCCCACATTTTACTATTGTACAAAGCACAAACACCATGCAAATATATATGTATATACTCATAGGCACGCAGATCTTTTATATACATATATATTCAAAAGTAGAACTGGAGGATTGCCAGCATGCGTGTGTCATATAGCATCAAATGCTGTGTGCTTCCAGACGATGTGAAGTAATGTGAAGGACCACATTGTCACATCACAACCCTGACACACATTTAGATTACAAAGAGAGAACCGTCTTGCTCACTTTCAGACTTAAAAGTGCAGCCTACTGACCTCACACTAACACTAACACAAAACCGAGAAAAATAAACAAATACATATAAAGAAATGTATTGTCACGTAAAAAAAAGGACAAGGCAGAACCAGTAAAAGTACTGGATTTTGGTCATGCATGCAAGCAAATGACTGAGGTCTAGGCAACCATGCTTCGGGAGTCTCAGAAGAGTGCTTTAATAATTTGGAATGTCTATATTTATATAGGTTGACGCTTTTCATGTGTCCTGCGTTCGAAACATAACAAAAACGACATGAGAATAAAACAAAACTAAAACAAAAAAAGTTGGGTGTGATTAGGGATCTAGGGTAAAACAGGAAGGGCAGTATTTGATTGGGCTGTATTAGTTAGAATGCCTCTACGATTGCGATTATACTGACCATGGCAGGGTAACACAATCACAATTTGGTTATGTTTGGATTTAGTGGAAAAGGTTACTGGATTAATACTAGGCGTAGGTTCAGCTACATCTAAAAGGGCATCAACAATGTGGTTAATGGTATGTAAGCAATCACAATTTGTTGGATCTATGCTAACAAATCATGAGACTAATAAAAGCTCCTGCTTCAAATATTCGACTGCTGCATGCTTTGTCACATTATATGTCACAACAAATTTAAAGCATTTGGGCACATAATAGGCACAAACTAATTTGCACCTAAGTAATAGAAGTACCGTACATTTTAGCACTAAAAATGTAAAAGTGTATTACCGCAGCATCATATCATAAACAATGGCTTTAGCATTTTTTTTTTACATAATTTTTTTACATTTTTTGTTACATAATTGAAAATTTGGTTTCTTAATGGTTTGTTGTGTGCCACAATAGCACAAATAGTCCTTAAAATCCTGGAATAATGGAATTTGTAGTGAATAATTGAAGAGGTTCTTACTAGAATGATTTTGCAAAAGTTTTACAGGCAGGACTGTAGGGGGTCATAGAGCAAGCAATTTACACAGGCAACAAAGAAGATTAGAGAACATGCAGAACATACAGTTGAGGTGTGGTACAGACAACACCTCAAGTGAGAAAACTGTATTCATGCCAGATTAACATCTAAATTAATCTAAATTGTGGTAATCCAGACAGGCATTAAAATTACATTAATGTAATCAGACCAAAGGTTGCCATGCACTCGAGAACATTCTTCCATGCATCACAGTTAGATATCAATAACAAGCAAAAACAAAAAAAAGCCATGTCTAAAGCATCCACGGCTAAAAACATGACATCAACGGATAAAAAGGTCACAATGCAGCAACATTCATTTCATTTGTATTCTTATCGTCGAATTAATATTTTCGTAAGGTGGGTAAAAAGTAAAAAACACACCAACCTTCTCGCAGCTCTGAGGGATGTAGGGGTTTGATGCAGAACACAATGAAATGAGGAAAGGAGAAAAACAAGGGAAACACAGAGAGAGTAAAAAGGCCATATCAAGGCGTAAAACTGCTTTTCGAACATCTTTACTTGTAATATCTCCCTAAATTCCATTAAAGTCTATCATTTATCGTGGATAGAAATAATAGCTAGCCTTTTTTTGGCTTCTGGAAATCCCATACTCTTAACTAGCGTGAGGATCTGCAAGGTTCATAAAGTTCAAACATAAAATATATGGCCTCGAAGCAACACTGGTTTTGTATGTAGGCATATCGGATGTCATGTTGCAAATGATTTCCTTTAAATCAAATTTCAAAACCAAACTAGATATGTTCCTGAGGCTGCCAACGCTACAGTAATATTAACAGGGCGCTAAAAAGATTGCCCCTTGTAAATAAAATGGTCACTTTATAGAAGTTTCATAATGAGCCATTTTGATTAGTTCACAGAATTGTCTGGACGGTAGCTCATAATTCATCCTTGTCATAAGGATAAGCAATTTCATTTTTATGATGCAGTCAGTTCATTACTGTAGGGGAAGGGATTACATTATCTATTAAATATAAAGTTAATAATAAAATACAGAAGGAAGGTAGTAAAATAAGCGTGATGAAAATAACAGTTATGCTCTCTACAAAGTGTTCTTTGAGGTTAGAAGGTTATCCACCGCAAAAAAATGTTAAAGTCAGCTTACATTATCCACCACGATGCCACAGAACCTCAACACAGTAGCACACCAGGCAATTTATGTTTACTCAAAATTACTGTTATCTGTTATTTTGAATTAAAATACAATTTAGCAAAAGACATCTGAAAAATCAAGCAAAAAGAGCAAAACACGCGTCTAAGTCTCTGCAAGAAATATACAAATTAAGATATAAATATACTTACAAATCACTGGTAAAGAAAGATAACTATATACATATATATATATATATACATTTTTCTTTCCTTAACTGTCCATTGAAATGTTGTCCACACTCCAATTTTCATAATAGTAACTGGGTGGATCCCGAGGGTAATAGCCTTGTGTCTGAGAAGAATTTAGACACAAGGGTTTTGTTATTCCTACCTCTCACATATAGATTTGCAGGAGCAGAATATCGTGTCCCAGCACTGTTGGTTGCAACACACTCATATTTGCCCTGGTCAGACTCTTCACTCTGCTCAATTTGGAGTGCACCTGTCCAGATACAAAATATACAGCCAAAAAAATAATCAAAAAGGGGTTCTGATTCAGTTTTGTCCCAATCAGACTTATGCAACACACATCCCTGAATACGGAGTTCCCATCACCGTCGATTCTTGCTATGGGTTACGGACAAAAGTGATGCAATGGTCATATAACATTAATTGTATCAATTGATAATAAATAAATGAATGTACTACTGCACGTATAACAGGCTGTTTATGTTGTTTACAACATTCACTTTATTGTTAAATTTTATTTAAATGAGGATGAGTGAATCTGCTTCAAGGAAGTATGTCTTTTAAATATACCAAATAAGTGTTTGGACATTTTAAATGTATGGGAAATATTATACTTAATAATATCAGGTAGGGGCAGTTTAAAGAAAAAATACTCTTTTCTGCATTTAAAAAAATGGGTAAAAATAAGCAGCAGAAAAAAAGCAGCCTGGAAAAAAAAAAAAAATCCAAAGAAAAAAAGAAAAAGAAACTTTGGTTAACCATGTTTTTTTAAAAATTGTTTTTTTTTTTTTTCAAGAAATAAAACCTCTTAGGACATGCAGGTTTGAAAGAAAGACACTTTTTTGCAACTTACAATTAAAGATGTGTGCTGGAAAATAAAGAGCATTTGGATTAGAAAATAAAAATATTGAAAACAATGGCGAGAGCCAAGTCAATGAGAAACCAACCAATCACTGCTCGAGGTCCTCTGAAGGCCCCTAAGACACCCATCAAAATCCACATATGGGATTAGCAGTGTGGTGTCACAAAACCCAAGAAAAAAGCAAAACAAGAAGTATAAACATTGTTTCAGTACATGGAAAAACAGTACCATAAGCATAATATTCAGACACATAGCTGTAAACCTGGTGCTTCCAAGACCCGTAGAACTGCTCCAAAAAGTTGATGAAGAAATTCAAGAAAAAGTAAGTGAGGGGGAAAAACATTTTTTGTCAATGTACAAGAAGAAAATACCACGTTTTTTCTAATTTGCTAAAAGAGAAAAAAATGTGAAAACCCCAGAAGAACAAATACAAGACCAAAAACCAAAAAATAAAGAAGATTTCCAATCTCTGAAAGATAAAAGCAAAAAGACGATAGTTCCGGCTCCTTCTGCATGTCTCCAACTGTTCCCCAGACCAAGTGGCATAGGTCCAGAACAAGAACAGCTAAGGAAGAAAAAAAGTTTTTTTTTCCCTCCAATCAGTCGGACAAAAAAAAAAAAAAAAAAAAAAAAAAAAAAAGAAGGAAGAGGGACAAATGGAAAGCTGTGACTGGGCTTTGGTCAAAAAGACCTTGATATGCTTTCTTTGAAGCATATCACAACATAAAATATTACATCAAATGAATCTGAAATCAAATTAAAAAGACACATGGGTTTATAACAAAACAAATGTGATTCAGACAAACTTATTAAAATGTTTTGTTTTTGTTTGTTTTTTTTAATGATAAGTGACATGTACAAGAATAATGGATATACACAAAGAATGAATAAGATTGTTCTGTGAATGCTAGTTCAGCAATCTTACCTCTTATTGGTGTACCACCTGGGTGGATAATATGAATGCAAATAAGATTAGAAAGAAGAATCATTAGTACCAGAAGAAGGAGGCTAAGGCTTTGGAAGAAGAATTATATTACACTAACAGAATAGAAAAGGAAAACAGGAATACTGTATACGGAAGAGCCTGAAGAGGTCCTGAAAGCTAAGTCCACTGTACCACAAAGAGCCAAGGAACCCAATATGGGAATGGTACTCTCTAAGTAGCACAGGTAGCGTGGATTAGTGAAGGCTGGCACTGACGGTTTGTAGCATCAAAATTATTGAGGCAAGGTAGATTGTATACTTATTAGGAGACATGATTTCTAATACTCTAAAGGTTCCGTGAAGGGTATTTGGGAAACAAACACTGTGGTACAGGTCACAATAGGATATCTAATTTGGAAGTGAAACCAAGGGCATACTCTTGTTGAAAAATGTGTCTTAGTTTTTGACAACAATTTTGTGAGGGTGTGTGTGTGCCAATACAGAGGGCTTGTGAGTATACTTGCCAGTAGTAAAATGCATGCCATGCATTTTAACAATACTGAGAATACAAAGGCTTATCTAAGCATGGAAGCTGGTGTGGGGGTGAAGTGTGCCGCAGAACTAAGCACTTACCAATAGATTCTGAAGATTTATATACGGAAAGAAGAGAGACAGCATAAAAATATTATTATATTCCTTATATTTTCGGTCACTTATTAAAGTTCTATAAATCCACGTTAGTTATGTCACACTGTGATAATTAATTCTTAGGTAACATTAAAAATAAGAAAATCCGCACACATTTTCTGCTGACAACAACGAAATAGGAAACTTAACGATTAAGACAATTTGAACAGCACGGGACAGGTCAGAAAGCCAGGATTTTGGAGAGAACAGAAAATTTGGGATCCTAAAGTATTTGCATTTTAAGCAATAGTGCTTTTTATAGCCAGTTCGACATTTTATATTATTGGGGTGTACTTCAATGTCACATTTGTTTTTATATGCCTGTTGGGCTTACATCCTGGGTAGAATGAAAGAGCTTCTGTAAAGTGCCTACATCCGATACAGGTTGGAGCATGGCGAAACCTAGAATAACCCAAGGTTCACCATATATAAAAAAATGACCAGGTAGTAGTAGTAGTCAACTGTTCATGTAAAATGCCAAAGCGTATCTTACCCTCTCTCACTATGTATTTTTTTTATTGGGGGGGGGGGGCAGATTGTTAGGCTTGTTAGCTTGGTGGTTTATGTAGAAAACGATATTTGTGATCCTTTTGAAGTTTCTGTAGTAATGGATTTTTTTTGTAATGGAAAATTACCATTGGTACTCCTTCTTTTTGGAATGAAGTACAATGTTGGAATAGGTTTGTTAAAATAAAAATAGAAAGTAATAAAAAAGAAGAAGAGGAATGGATCTGTCAAATATCACATTAATGCAGTAAAATAAACAGATAGTTTGGAGTACAGTCACAGCAGTGAGCAATGAAGGATAAACTGAAGCCGCAAAACGCATACATACGCACGCAAACATACACACTCACAGGAAGACTTTAGAATCAGCAGCAACAGTGCCACAAACATGAAAAACATACTAAGTAACATAGAAAAGAGAGGAAGAAGAAGGAAACTGTAACCTAAAAATAAAAGTAAAAAAAAGTGAGAGAAAACTGTTTTTGACATTACGTTCCCTGGTAGCAAGACCCTACCTGATCGTAACTGTTTGATCCGTCCATTGCTGTTGCTGGTATCTACAGGCAAGTAGTCTTTGAACCAAGTTATTTCAGGGTCAGGGTTTCCACTGGCTGCACATAACATGGTGGCTGTACGTGTACGCTCAACCACCTTCAACTGAGGGCCCATATCAATGGTGGGAAAACCACGTGGGATTTGGTCCTCTGAAAAGAAATCCACATTTAAGGTTGGTGTTGAGATTTTTCTTTATCATGAAGTCATAAAAGGCTAATTTCTTTTGGATTATATGAATACCTTCACCAAACAGATATGCTGGAGGGCTATGTGTTATAATGTAGGAATTTATCACAAGGATTCCTTTGTATGATGTGCTGGCGAAGAGTAACCTGATTTCCATAAACTAAAACTTACACGCAGGAAATAAAAGCACCGATATAAATAGTGTATTCCTGTCGTGCTCTGGGAACAGGTATCTCAACCTGTCCGTTGGATGGATAACAGTAATAAATGAAAGCACATATCACCCAGATATTGCATATTTACTTCACACTGGAGACAAAAAAATAATGGTCTTCACAAACAAAACATAAAAACACGGTGTGATGAGGAACATGTCAACAAACCACCTAAAGCGTTTCATCCATAGAAACTGGACTAAATTGTGGTATGCTTTCACACGAAGGAAGACAAGTTAAGGTTTTGTCGCCAGTTTGAAGTGGATGTGCGTTATCCGGGTGATATGTGCTTTTGTTTATTACAATTAACCTGAAATGCATGTTTGTTAGAGTTAACAACTCTAATTTGACTGTAGTTTTAGTAGGAATGTCTGTCACCAACAACTGATAGCCCAAACCCCAAACAGGATGATATCAATTAGGTTCAATATTCATCACCCATGATGAAAAAATGATATAAAAACATTTCAAGTGATGGTCTTGTTTTGCATTTGTGGTCTGGTTTCTACCTGATTATCAGGTACTTGTCAATACAATTCAGAATTTGACATACATTAACTTGAAATGATTGAAATGATTTGAGTTCATACTTTCTTGTCTGATGGGTTGGATGAAATGAAAATCATAACTATCGGAAATTAAATGCTGAATATTTTGGTGATGTAATTACTACAATGATGACATAATTAACCTATAACCTTCCAAATGTGTATTTTCTCACTCCGGCTAACATAAGTTAATAGTAAATGATTAAAGCATAAAGCGGATATCTATTAACTATAGCCTGCTAACCATCCAACTACTGCTAATGCGCTAACCAAAACATTCTCCATAGGTGTAGCCTGTGAGGCTTTGCCTATTACCCGGTTTGAGTCCTAATTATCTATGGGAGTCTATGGGCTTAGTCCTAGGTCTCATGCTCACAAAACATTGCTTTTTATCTTTTTTCCTTTCCCTTGGTCTCATTTTCCTCTTTGGTCATTCATTTACACAATTCAGCATAAGAATGTTTAACTTAAAATGGTTGACGTTTAAAAGAAAAAACCAAAACAGCAGACTCTCACTTATTCTAAAACCCCTTGAGACTCAAAGAGAAAGACAATTTGAATTTGATGAAAAAAGTCATTACACAATGAAGCTGTCCCACTGCATTCTGTGTGTGTGTATATACGGCAATCTCATGCTGCCTACTTATGTTATAGAGACACCATATGCTACCAGTTCATTCTGACTGCTGACTGTATTTCACCCTGTGTCCACAAATCATTATCTTTCCTAGGAAGATAATACAAACCTTTTCTTTGACTTGGTAAACACCTACTATTATCCTTAGGCATCGTATGTGAAAAGTGACGAAACGCTGTCATTGTAAAGCATTATGCTGGCAGTCAGAAAGTCAAAGTTAGCTTAGCAGAAAATACAGAACACTCTTTAGATCCCAGAACTGTAGAAGTACCATTTTTCTAATATATACCGGTATATATACACACACATATTGATGGTAAAGATACCAACAAAGCCTACGGACCAAGGAGTAACAGCCTTGAATCTGGTAACTTTTTAATCTTTTTTTTTTTTAATAACTCTTGTAACTTCTGCTGTTGGGTCTACCAATAAAGCAATCTTGAATAGTTAATAGCTCTTTCTAGTTACATTAATTCAATAAAAAATTAACATTGATATTATTATTATTATTATTTAAATATTAATAACTTTGAAATCTTCCAAGTGGTGAAAGGGCTATACCAGCAGCTATGTATATATGTAAGGCTGACGAAACACAATGTTTCTTTTGTAACAGTAATGGTTTTCTGTTTTAAATGGCAGCGACCAGTAATGAAGGTTCCCCCACCCCACGCTGCTGTCCTTCTTTGTATTCTGATTGCACTGTCTATGAGCAGTCATGTGCTGTATTACGGTTACCGTTTCTCCAATGCATGCCAGAGCAGTGATGTCATGGTTTTTTCTTTTCTCTTTTCCTTTTTGTTACATGCACACAATCCAAGTTTAGCAGGCTCAGCTAACAATATCACTTCTGTGTCTCCGCTTGGCACATCACGGCAAAACAGAAAATACGTGAAGGTCCTTTAGTTTGCGGTGACTGACATCTTAGAAATAGCCTTTTCCATTGACTGTGATTCTCCCTCCATTTGAATGATACTAACAGACAGTTCTCATGGTAGCTCTCCCCAATTGCTTGGTTCTGGGCCATTGTTCAATTCTTCAACGCTGCACAACTATTCATTATTCCATCTCACTAAATTAATGTGCTACAAAACATAGTTGTTGCCTCTTATTAGCAAAAATACACGCTTTTGTTTAGACTAAGGTTGCACGGACGAACCTCCCGTTAAGTCTTTGTGATTCTTTACAACAAATGGCATTTGCAACACAACTGTAAGGTTTCCAATAAAGGAGACGGTATGTAATAATACAAACCTAGATAATATTAAACCTATTGAAAGGCGGGGCAGGGGGGCTACATCTTGCAGTGCCATTTTAAATAGTTTTGGATCAAAAGAGATATAAAATAGACGGTTCCTTTTAAGATTTTTTTTCTCCAGTTTAAGTAATCATATATGCAGATTAAAAGTGTTAATTATGTATATTTTCTAGATGTGCAAGTACTGGAGAATACAGAAAGGTTACCCAAAAGTGCTAATGACTACAATCAGGGTCTAACAAAGTAACAAAAAAAAATAATAAAAAAAAAATGTATATATATAATATATATATATATACACACCTCTGTATATATATATAAACCTCTGTCATTTTCACTATTGCTTGTATGCCTTAGTGGATCTGATACTTATACTGCTTGTAAGCAGTTAACTCAACCTAAGGTTTAATTAACCATGTCTATCTGGTTAATATAACATTGCTTATGAGCCCCTAAGTGGAGCAAAATGGTTATTTTTCTCTTACAGAAACAGTTTCCTCACACTGAAATGCATTTTTTATTTCCATTTATAAGCCATTTAGTTACACCACGCACAGTACTGAGAATTAATAGCTATTTTAAGAGGTAATTCATTTTCCTTACTTTACAAAGCCAAAGTGCAATGAGGTAATGGCTATGGCCTACGTTTAGGGCTGGCATAATTCCCAATCAGGTTTACCTAGGCCCAAGGGATCCATCATGTGCATGCCTAAAATTGCTGGCCCAATGTGCGAAAACTTTAACAACCATTCTGCGTTCTCAATGACTCAATAATGTGCACGCAAATACGTCAGTGTTTCCAAAACCTTCCAGCCATCCTGATGACATTAATATTATGCGGAGAGTGCAAATCCGACAAAATCCTTTTTTTTATATTAATATTTCATGGGTCAAACATGTGATAATTATTTTTATTTTGGCATACAAAGTCAGGGGTGAATAAGCGACTGCTTATTTTAATACACAAAACAAAACCTAGGACCATATCCGTCTCGCACTTCCCCTTGCAGTAAGGTTTAAAGGAACATTCATGTCATCCATGTTGAATCATAAAGAAACTGACAAAATGGCTGCCGATCTGTTCTAAGAGGCAATGAGCACGATGATTCCAAGAGGCTCACCCTTTACCTTTGACAAACCAAAATTGAGGTCTTTAACTGATAAGGTATTTTCATCCTGGCAGAAAAGGTCAATTCTATTTGTCTCCAGAAAATATTGCTATTTATAATGTTTTGCTGCTTGGAAAACCACTTGCATGGCTTGTGTGATATCATATTTTTTCTTTTACCGAAATAGAAATAAAGTACGTATACTCTAAAAGGAACCACTAACAATGTCCCATATCTCAGCAGGTGCAAGATAGATAGACAATGCGAGATAAATAGATAGATAGATAGATAGATAGATAGACAAAAAGATGTAGATAGATAGATAGATAGATAGATAGATAGACAAAATGATGTAGATAGATAGATAGATAGATAGATAGATAGATAGATAGATAGACACAGATAAACTGAGAAATGTACTTGGAATGCACACCTCACCTCAGACCACCTCGATTTTATATGAATAGTAAATCCGTTATCATCTGATCATTGCTAAACAAATTCTGACCTAGATTTTAAGATGATGCTTCATACAGCAGGCTAAATTAATCACAAGGTTGCGAAGCCTCCTTTCACATTCTAGAGTGCATTTCCATCACTGCTAGGTCTCTAAAGAACTGTGAGCGTAAAAAAAAATCCATATAGATATTTAACCATTTGAGCTCCAGGGGCCAGTATACCCCCCCTCCATGAAAAGTTAAGCCAATTTTTCTTATTTTCCCACTGTCAGTTTTAATATTATTGATAATTTTTACTGTAATAGCACTACAATATCTGCTGGCCCTCTATAAATAAAAGTAATGTACAAATAAACACACCAGGGTGATCTACAGCACTCCAGTCCAAAATAGCTTCTAGGCTCCCTCCAGCACCATGGAGCTGGATAAATGTCACCACTGCAGGCTCCTGCTGGATTATCCTTCATTTTAAATAAAATGTCAGAGACACAATGTAAGGCAGCACACAGTCTGTCTACAGGCGTCTCCATCCATGCCTGTCTTTTAAGGAAAATGGCAAAGGAGTCTCAATTCTTTGTATATTCATATAATTCATTTATGTATATTCACCAGACAGAATAACTTGTGGTTACAAGGATTATGTACTGAAATATCTAATATGGAGGCATGTATATATATATATATATATATATATATATATATATAATATAGAGACAAAAGTATCGGGACACCGGACCATTACACCAACAGGGACTTTTATGACATTGCATTAAAGTAAAGCATTTGAAAGGTCAGGCACTGATGTTGGACGAGAAGGCCTGGTAGTCCAGTTGATCCCAAAGGTGTTTGATAGAGGTCAGGGCTCTGTGTGGGCCAATCAAGTCCTTCCACACCAAACTGCTCCAACCATGTCTTTATGGGCCTTTCTTTGTGCACTGGGGCACAGTCATGCTGGAATAGAAAAGGGCCTTCCCCAAACTGTTCCCACAAATATCATATTGCATTATATTTCTAAAGAACATCCTACTTCACCGTAAGTTTAGTTAATGAGATGAGATTACAGACAAAATCCAGAAATCGGGTGAGGTATTAGTTCTTTTAAAAGAAAGTAACATACAGTGTCATCTGCAAATCTGTGTCATGTCTATACAATTTTAACCTGTAACCATGTTGCAGATATAATATATAATAATATATATATCTGTATAGACATAATTTGCATGTTATTACATAAAGCTGTATATTCAGAGATTTTAGATACAGTGTAACAGTGAATACTGTAGAAGTAGAACTTGTTACATGTTGTAAACCCTTCCTTTTATATATATTATATATATATCAAATGTACTTTTGTTTTAAGTGGAGGAGTGATGACACATGTTAGGCATTGCTGGAGGGTATTCCTATAGTACAAGGGTAATTTGTTAAGTCTGGCTTCATCATTTATAACCTCTGAGTGTTTTCCCCTTTAAGCCCTGCATGCTGATGGAATCAATACGAATATGCTTCTCAAATATATACCCCTGACCCATGTTTGTTTTAAGCTGTATCATTCATAATGGTGATGGATTGGTAATGGTGTTTCGTTTTTTTGTCTGCCAAAGCACACAGCATAAAAAGAGCGTATATCTTATGCCCAAGGTCAGAAGAAAATGAATGAATAAAGAGACGGATAAAATGGAGTTCGAGTTGAATGGTCTGAGTGCTCTACGGGCTAAAGCCAAGGAACACCATACAAAGCCCATTATATTACAAGCCCGTGAAGCATTTCAAAAGTGTAATCGTTTCCATGGGCTAATACATAAAAGAACCAATCTTTAACACCGCTGTTATATGATAGCCTCCAGGTGTCACACAGGGGTACCTGCTTCAATGTTTATTTAGCATATTCCATTTCTCACTCATAACCTTCAGCAATAAACACAAATAAAAGTAGGCAGCTAGAAAATAATTTAATAAACACATAAAAAAGTTTTTGAAAGATTTTCTACAATTGCTCTCGAGTCTTTGATCATTTACCTACATTTTCCACCATGCACAGATTACATTATATATTATTTATATGTGTAGCATGTAGTTGTAGCTGCTAAATATCTAAGAAAACTGTTGAGAATTGAGATTTTGGCGATACAACCAACGGTTAGCAGTTTTAGCAGAATATGAAATAATTTGTGCCCCAATAGAACCTACTTGTATTAGCTCTGAAAGAATGAGACAGGTTACATAACAAAACAAGTAAAGAAACAAGAGAGATCCCCCTTATACATATTAAAATGAGTGATTTCTTCCATTACGGTTACATGCAATTAAATCATATAACATCTGTTTGACTGCGGCATATAAACACGTTGAGTACACAAGCTCATTGACACCTAGTAATTTTATTGGCAATGGAACAACTGGCACAAACCCATGTAGGTGCTTTTCCAGTAGACCATGATACAATGACAATCCCAGAACGGAAGCTAGATTATAACGCTCTGCATTATCAGGCTGCCCAAGGAATTACAACATACTTAGTCATAGACTGAAGAGACAGGATGACTACATATTTCTTAAACACTAAACCCCATGCCCTATGCATTTGCAATGGGTCACTACAAAAACTAAAAAAAAAGAGCATATGATGGTCCGAAGGTGTATTGATAGCATATCTGGATAGCAAAAGGCTAGGTTTCCAGCTACACTTACTATTTGTTAAACAACATCCGGAGAGCTATCTCCAGTTACCCCTGGTTTGAGGTACATCACAATAGATATACTATTGATTTGGAAAACAATGCTAAATCCCAGAAACTCTATTGAATGCGAGGATATTTCCTGAGCGCAGTGAAAGTGTACTCTTCCATGTGCAGGCTTTGCACCGGACCAATCTGAAAAAGGAATCTCGTGTCCTTTTTATCTATCTTGTTGGACCTTTGTCTACAGCTTCCGCAATTCTCCAGCAGTTTGGTATCAACAGAGCTGACAGATCCCTACAAACTGGTCTCCCCCTCTTACCCTTTCACCACTTCAATCCGTCCTCAACACTGCAGCTAGATTAATCTTTCTCAGTCACCAGTCCTCAGCTGCTGCTCCTCTTCCCATTCACTTCATTGGCTTCCCATACCCATTAGAGCAAAGTTCAAACCCTGACCTACGGAGCCCTTAACAACTCTTATATCTCTACCCTCCTGGCCAAATACACCACTAACGGCCCTCTTCGTTCCTCTCATGACATTCGTCTTTCTTCTACCATCATTACCTCTTCCCATTCATCTTAATATAATTAGCACCATATAGATAAGCATTTAAGGCTTCTAGAATTGAGAGGTCCAATGCAAAATTTAGCCGAAATCCTCATCTCTGAGTTACCATCGTATTAAAAAAAAAAAAAAAAAAAAGCTATTTCTTATGTATTTCTTCATGTTCGACTGGTTGAATCGTGAAGTAAAATAATTGCTTTCTTGAACATTTTTATTGCAAAGATGTCCAGTATATACAATTAAATATTCACAAAGCGGATTAAATGAAAAGGACACAACCATCTGCACCTATTTGTTAGCTTAGCATTACGTTCATAGGGATTTTTGTTCTGTTGAAGTAATGAGCATCCAGCATAAATCAGCACCAAGTATATATATGTTTTCTTATTAATACAAAGGATTGTGTTCTCAGTGCAACAAGATATAGTACCTGCTAGCACCAAAGAGATTACGAGGCTCCCCAGCTCAGTGTATTTAAGACAGCCGTTGTGAGCATGTATGCACTATACAGAGTAGAAAGTTATTTATTTTTGTGTTTAAATCCCATGCATTAGATTTAGACTCCGAGGTTCATTTTCAAGATTATGCATGAGGGATTAGCTGCATAATTCCCATTACTCTTAAAGGGAATTGCAAACCTAATCCTACGTTCTCTAGCACTGCATATTACATTGGAAAATATATATATATATATATATATATATATAAAAGCATTGCTTACGGAGGAGTTTTTAGAAAGTGATAGATACAATGCTGTAGAAGTTCTGAATATTTCAACCCAATACAAACACAGTGTACTTTGGTTTCTTTGAAAGCTCCTGGAGGAAAGCATTAAAATTGTTCCCTGTTGTGTCTATATTTTATTTGAAGATGTGAAATTATGACTTTTTATCAATCTTTCTCAGTAATAAGCAACAGCATGGAGAGTTCACCCTCAAGCGGTGTTGCTTAATTTTTAATGTGCCAAGCAGAATATCACTTAGGAGCTTGGTCTTTTAAGAGATAAATATCACTTTCTTGAAAGTGTAATTGTGTAGGAAATAAATGTACATGTAAAATCTTATCCCTATGTCCCCAGATTTCAACGGGCCAAAGATGGGCACTTTTGGCTTTGTGGGTGTGGTTAGAATTATAGGCCGGAAGTTGGGCTTTGCCAGTGCTTTTGACATATTGATTGCTTTTTATGTAACTGAATAAAACATTTCTAACAATTCATTTACATTGTTGACTTTATAAACACATTTTCTGCTTTTTATAACATTTAGGGCTTTAGAACATCGTTGAACACTCATAGCCAGCAAACATTATGAGATCCTTCAAAAGAAGGACAACGAGGGAAGTGAAAAGAAAAGAGCAATTTGGATTTCAAGGGGAACACTTGGAAGATATTCATACCTGGGACGTCCCAGGTCTGACATCCTGACCTCTCCTGTTATAGAAGGCAGGAACGTGGCAACATGGTTGAAACAAGGAGCAGGTTTAACTACACATAGTGTGGCGAGTTGGTCGAACTTGGACAAGTCGTGACCCATGGCCCCGTCTGGAGATTAAGCACACTAACTCGAAGGCCCAGTAACCAACTCGGATATCTGAACTCTCCAGGTGAAGTTGGGAAAGTTTCCACGTTTGGAGATATGTTACGATTAGTTGTTACTTATGACAGAGAAGCAACCCTTAGGTTTATATGCCAAGGTCATTGATGCAGTTGATACACCCATGTTGGGCGAAATACATGTTTAAAGAGCTGTGAGTTTCTGCATACATCATTTAAAAAAAAACAGCCAATGTTTTGCATTTGTTTTTTTTTCCAGAGAGAAAATATAGTTCATCGCTTTACCTTAATTTATTTCAATGTGGCTTTTTTTTTCTTCTGTGGCTATATGGCCAGAATATATGAAACATAATATGAAACAAAATAGTTCTCTGGGGACCTGGATAATTTTGCAATGTATTATCATGACCACTGTGTAATAAAAGTTCAGAGTTTATAAATGGACCCTTTGGGCACTTGCACAGCCAATGCTCATAATCACGTGTAAAAACTGTGAAATACATTCAATGCTTACTTAACCATGGGCAGCGAAGAAGAAAAATCATCTTTAGTAAGAATTTTGCAGTCCATAAAAATCTATTATGTCATTGCATATTTTCCTACATGGGATAAGCTACATTACATAATATATATATATTTTTTTTATAAAAAAAGTGATTAACCTTACCCAATGAATCATATCACACATAAGGCCTGTAAATGCTATATAAAAACAAAAGCATATGTAAAATGTATACATTGGAAACAGACCATCAGTCTGCTCCTTTCACAAGCCATAATTAAGGAACTATTCTGTTTGTAAGTCTACAGGAAGGTCCTAATTTAGTGGGTGATAAAAACCAAAGTTCCATATCATTAATATGGCAGCTCCTACCATAACATGGCAGACCCTATACCATAATCATAACTGTATAGTTAGTAGGAGTTTTGCCACTTAGAAATAACAATGTAGAACATAGAATTAATGGAAGGCTGTAGGCCGCTTTCTCTTCCTCATGAAGAAAGGAGGGAAGTTCACAGATTGTTGGGGACCGAAATGCCCAAAATGGGCAGGGAATGTATTGAATAAGCATGAGCAGGATTTCCACCCTGAAGAAAAGACACTGCCTTGAGGTCCAACAATCAGACGTTAAACCTAAAAACACTGGGCCAAAACGCCAGACATGGCTTCCAGTTATCTATTTCAGGATTACTGTAGTTTCTTGGAATTATAAAAGTTTATTGCCAAACATAAGCACATGCTATAGTTAGTTGTAATAAATTAATTTCACTTTACTAAAATGTTATGGAGACAAGCCTCTTTAGGTACAAAGGAAAACATAACATGGTTTATGTTGTATAAATTAAGATCAGGCATAATTTGGAATGTGACAATTCCCCTTTAATGTTCACAAAATGTTTTTCAGCTTAATACGTAATAGAATGTCAGACACAAATCGTTAGCATTACATTTGTTCTCTAAACCGATGGTTTTAGCAAGATTTATGGCTTCTATTGCACAGGAATAGGGTAGACTTACTCTGAGAAAACAATTGTAACATGAATAAGCCAGAGTATTTATAATTGCATGCATAAATTACAGAGCCGGCTCAATTACTTTCACATTTCCTTATTTATTGGTCTGCTTTATTTTTAGATTTTGGGAATCGTTCTATAAAGCTCATTTGTTAGCAGGTAATCCTGATCTGTCTATTTGATAATTTCTTCACAGTAAGTCCAGAACTATTCATAGAATAGGTACCAGCAGGAAACAGAGCCGTACGAGCGAGGATGCTTTGAGTGTCTTCATGCTGTCAATGCCGATAAAGAAGACTTATTTTTAGCTCATAATACTACACTTGTGCTAAATAAGGGCACTGGCTAGAAGAGATTTTTATTTAATAATGATGTTGTACTTGTATGCCCTGGACTAAATTTCTCTCTGCACAACATTTTCAGAATGTATAAAAATTTAGGAATATTAACCTTTGTCAAATTGTGTTAACTGGTTGTAATTATGTTTCTTTAAAATGTTCAGTTGGTGTTCAACGACCACCAATACAACAAATTACCAAACGTGGTCTGTGAAAATATTCTTTACATGTCACCTTCACATCTTTTACCATACAAGGTTCCATAACATACCAGCAACTTTCTAACGAAGAGACGCTAGACTTCTCTGAACTTTACATGCTCCGCCACCAAGGTGTGAGATTCCTCCACCGAATTCAGATATTTACTCCATGTAGCTATGTTTATGGTAAGATCAAGTGGCATTCCCATGTCTGTGAAGGCTAGCCCAGCCTTGATTAGATGCTTGCTATTGAGAAATTTAGTCATATACGTTTTGCCAACTAAACATCTACTATAGTTAAAGTTTAGAACTTTTTAAGCTTAATTTTAAGCTTGCAGCAGCACATTTTTTTCAAAGCATTCTCGTTGATATAATGAAGCATTTATATTCATAATAATACATTAAAGTGGATATATATTAACCTGACATTTTCATTTGAAAGCTTCAATTACTATAAATAATAGGCAATAAGCTTAATCAAATTTGTGAAACTATTAAATTGAGATGGGAATTGGAAAGAAGAGCGGATGGAGCGTGCATTTATGATTTTATCATTTTTTTGAGATTTT
Source organism: Spea multiplicata (assembly GCA_009364415.1). Lineage (NCBI taxonomy): Eukaryota > Metazoa > Chordata > Amphibia > Anura > Pelobatidae > Spea > Spea multiplicata. The sequence continues at coordinate 25,400,367 of VKOC01000001.1, forward strand.
TGGATAATACAATCCACAGAACAGCTCATTATTCCTACTAAAGGGCAGAGCAGTGTAAATGTGTTCTGAACAGCAGAAGGTCACGGGGATAACGCTCCATTCCTACATGCACGTTTGGTATAAACTCATATCGCAGAGGCAGGAGAGAGGCAAAAGAGAATCTAAAAATTGATAGGCAGTAAAATAGATGAGATGTTCTAGAGATGCCATTTGCGATAGAGGTTGATCCAGATCCCATTTTGTTTTATAGGTTTGTGTTCTTCTTGCCAAATTTCATGAAAATGAGCTAAAAAGCCATTTAAAAAACATCAAATAAACATTCTTTTTATTACAGGGAAATGCAAATATCAAGTCTTAACAAGTAAACCTAAGGTCTGTAATTTTAAAGCTGTAATAACAATAACCTTAGGCTATGTTTCCATTTTGTGGTTGAGTTTATGAGAAGCAACTGTTACTTTTTGTTGTCTGTCATTTGAGCAAAACACTTGCATTTGCAGTAACACAGTGGCAGAGCAATGAAGCCCTGGTAAGAGGTCAGAGTTTAAGGCACAAGTTAAAGAAATAGTTTAGTGTCCTTTGTAGTCTTACCAACAAGCTACAAAATATTAAAAGGTAAGTAACATAAAAGCATTCTTTATGTGTAGGAAAAAACTTACCTTTACGGGAAGCTGCAGCTCCAGAGCTGCAATGTACTAACCCCTCAATGGCCTAATTCCCGTGCTACTTTCTGAAGCACCAATCAGTACATGAATGTTACCACTTAAAAGAATAGGAGAGCTTTCTATATCTGCGTATGAGACACTCTGAAAATCAGAGCTGGGGCTGACTGCTGATGAGTATGGCAAGCAGGGGATGTGTTCAGAACCAGAAACAACAGAAATTACCGGTAATATACATATTATTTTGTAAAATGATAAAATATATTAAACAAACAAAAACATCTTAATAACATGCTCTTCTCAGGGGTAGCCAACAATAACTTCACCTACTACTGATCCTCAACTAGCATTCAACTGGAGAAACATCACGGGATTTCCGCAGCAGCCAGAAAGTTTACCTGTAGGCTACCTGTGCTCTGTACATGTTCCAATAAACAAACATAATTCGAATGTTTTGATGAAAAAAGATTTCTTCCACATAGTATTACAGTTATTCAGTGTAACTAAATTGTGTATTTTGTTGAGAGCTTCAGCATGGAAAACTATAGAAACTATGATGGAAAGCTAAACATGTATTGTGACAATATATGGCCATAGGGAGATGTTTTGATGGGTTTTATGCACAGATCGGGTACATTATATGTATGGATCCCTGGTGTGGAGCACTTGGAGACCAGGGTGGGTCAATGCTCCAACTCCAGTATTGCAACAGACTAAAAGTCCATGCCAGGTTTTGAAAGTTCCCTCTAGGACTTTGATGAACCCTGCGATGGTATAGGTGATGGACATTTAAACCCCCTCAAACAACAGATTTGGGGAGATGGGGGAGGAGGTTCCCCTGTGCTCCCAGAGCAAGGAGTGGCCCTGAAGATAAATCCCTGACCCAAGTCTGCCTGGACCTCCCTGGGGGATGTTTTGCAGAGCAGGGCTTAGCTGGATCTGGCAGGGGAGTTAAAATTAGTGGATGTTTAGGCTTGTCGGTCTGGGCCAGCAGAATATACGTTGGAAATAATTTACAATTTTGGGTTTTTTTCATATGTAAATAAAAGTCACAGAGTGACAGAAATATAGATACCAATAATCTGCACATACATACCATATGCAAGTAATAGAAAAATAATGTCTGTCCAATCTTATTGTGTAATCTGCTGATTAAAAAAGGTCCTACATTTTTAAGCGGTTTTTATGCAGACAGCTAGAAAACACTCATATGGAACATTGTGGGGACAAAAAACAATAACCCACGGCACTTCTCTGTTCAGCCAGAGGAAAGCGAAGGACCACTTCAACTGTAAAGTGTAAAGGAAACAGGTCTTAACCTTTTTACTTTCTCCTGATTTCAAAATGCATTAACACTTCACCAACATGAGCAGCTCCAGGAGGAGGTAAATGTTCTAAAACAATTCTCAGAAGGCAGAGAAATAAACCTCAAGGATATATCAGCAAAATAAGGAAGCAAAAATAAATTACACAGAGATTCCAGCCAGCTGAGCCCAAACAAATCCATACTTATTGCTAAATGCACAAAGTAATCTGTTAGCCCTTTGTACCCTTCCTTACCCATTATCCGCAAACAATTTTTTATTGTCTGCCAATCAGATTTGTAGGCTTACATTATTCACACTTTTAGTTAAAGAAACCAATCGAAAAAGATTTCATACCAATTTGTGGCTTTGCAACCTTTCTCCTTCTTGTCGGTGAAAAAGCCAGCCGATCACAAATGAAGAAATTACGGCAAAAAGCCAATTGCTCACCTCCAATACTTGTTCCTTTTAGATAACTCATTTTCTAAACAATAAAAATGTCCACAATCATTATGTGGGATCGTAAATAGCCCACATTGAAAATATGCATTAAAATGACTTCATAGAAAACATATTATTTTTATTATTGACTGTCAAATGGTTTATAAAAAAATGTAAAGGGAAAGAAAAAAAATCACACTTGTTCCTCTTTTGAAGCAATCTGGAAAAGAAGGGGACATTATGTGCTGATTGGTAACACTATATTTAAAGAGGAACATTCATATCTGAAATTAAACTATAATCAAGATGGCAGCACAACAAAAATAACACAGGCATACCCAGGACCTCTTCTGGGGAAATGCCCTCGTATATGAACAGGCCATGCACAGGGGTAGCTCCAGACAGCCATAAGCGGAGAGCCCAGACACTGCTGCCCCATTCCCCTGTCCGAGGAAGAAGAAACTGACCCAGAGACCCTAGAAACAGCACATAACCTGCAGATTCCAGGTCAAACATGGAGAGCTTCCAGGTACACACCAAGGTCATTTCACATTAATAATTAAGTGAAAAGTAGCAAAAGAAAACCATATGTTGTATACGGGTGTAAGAATTAGGGTTGTACATAATCTGGAATTTGACAGTTCCCCTAAACACACTTGAGCTGTATTCACTAAGCGGGAGTGTGGAGAAACTTACTTGCATTAAATATATTCCCCGGCAGCTTCTTTTGCATCAAGAGCTTTGTTAGCCCTTTATAATTGATAGTTAAATTAGTGATATTCTTGGTAATACATGCCTTGTTGTCAATTATTATTATGCAAGACCTGGTCAGCCATTCTTGCGGAAGGAAAATATTGTGATATTAACCTAGAGTAGGTTCATCTTCTCCTTTTGTACCAGTTTGTAATTGTTTGTGATTTTAAATTTGTCTTACGGACTCTGATTGCAATCTGCGCTATATAAATTAATGTAAATACATAGAATAGAATTAAACAGTGCAAAGTTATATAAGTAGCCATTAAATATCTGTCAATAGGGTACAACATCACATAAAAAGTCTTGGTAAAGCCCCGCTTCCTAAAACAAAAGTGCCCCTCTTAGGCCGTTTCAAATGTTGGAGGGTATCTATGTATGTAAAACAGATACTTCAATGGGAAAAAACCTAATCTACATAGGCAGCCATACAAGATTGAAAGAACAAGTAAGAAATCTTTATAATGATTTTTTTTCATGATTAGATGGATGTAGATAAATCCATTGTTAAAGTTTAGTTGCCAAATGTTTACTGCAACTGGTCAAAAAGGAAATGCATGCGCTTGTATGCATCGTGAAATAATTTAATATATTAAACTTCTATTTATCCGGTTGGATCGGTTAAAATGAAACACTTGCTAAAAGATTTCTGTTTGTGATTAGGCTAGTGCGTGGTAAGTTCATTAATATACTGTATTACTGAAGAAGATATTGACCTTTTTGTAGCTGAAGGGGTTTGTACGAGATTGAAGTAGAGAGATTAATGCAAGCCTCGTCAGTCAACAAGTACAAGCACTGATAGTAATACCTGTAAATGAGATCAAACATACAAAGTTCTAATGCCACATACTACCCCACAGGAATCATGAAAGGGGTTTTTTTCTGTAGTCTTATTTAATCCTGATCGTTTGATTCTTCTAATGTTGCACAGCAAATAAATCTCCATGCCTTTTGCATGTCAATCATTCAAAAGCACGGCATGCAAAGCCCTACATTTAAATATCTAAATAAAAAAGTTTATTTTTTTTGATGAACAATAAAATCTTCTTTAGCAGTACGTCTTGTGGGTTCTATAATCCGTTGCGTGTGCCTATGTGTGCCTATAGAATTGGGAACAGACCTGGAAACATTTAAGGGTTTTACACCAAGGTCACACAGCATGGAGATGTCTGTTTCATATTTTATACTTATCTAATAATATCTCCACATTCCAACTGACAACGTTCATACTTGTATATAACAGCTGAAATACCTGTTTGAATACAGATGGCTTAATTCATAATATCTTATATTCATAAGATATCTAATATGAATATTTGGAGACATTGCAGGGTTAGCTCATTTGGAAACTTTCCAAGTATGATAATTGTAAAGCATAATATTGATTATTATTAATTATACAAAAAGAGAACTTCATGATACCAAGTACAACCCACCATACTCATCCAAGAGATAAAACGACCCACCCTATCTGGCGAAGACCCTTACCTTGTACAGGCTATAACCCCTTACACAAACCATAATATTGTGGCTTATATACATTTTGAGTGTTATGGAAGGACAACATTAGGACAACTTTGTGTATGGTTGCTAGCATTGAGAGCACCATAGCATGACGTTGTTCTCAAACTGATCTCTGTGCTCTCTTCTACGGGACCAATATAAATAACTACAGGGGTCGGGTGTTACTGTTGTTTGTTACCATTGCAGCAGACGCCATTCCTACACCGAGCTATTCACATGCCCCTTTACCATCGAGCATTTTTTTTTTAATCAAAAACCTTCCTTGTAGAGGCAGCCAGCAGATGAACCAGACTCAACGCCACCAAATTATTAAATCCTCACATATGTCCATTTGACTAAACTACCCAAAGCAAGGTGATGTTTGAGCCAGCTTTGTTATAGATTGCAATCTTCGATTTTTACAGGCTGGGCCAACTCGAGCAAACCTTGGCTCATCTAGGTATCTTCCTAAAAAACATAACTAGGCTACTGCAAGAGCTGTACTATTCTTATACGTTTTGTTTATATTTGCATTATAAAAACTAAGTGTACAATATGTTTAGGCTTCAACACTTTTCCTGTACTCTCGGATTAAAAAATATGCCTTTCTTGAACATTTCCCTTTTAGGTCAGTTATTTTATAGAACCCATCTTGGTACCAGAGAGTTGGAAGACGTAATTGCTAAGAGCACTGGAAGGGCTAATTACTCTACACTTCAACCTAAAGTGACATAGTGTTCACGCACATAAAATTGGGATGCTTCAGAAATATTATTCAGCATACAACTTTGATGGATGAATTTCAAGTAATTACCCAGCATGTTCACTCTTTTTGTTTAATTGAAGCACTAATAAGTTGCACAAAGAGCTAATTTAAATCTATTAACAACTTTACTTAAGAAGAAATTTGATGGGCAAAAGAGGACTGAATTAATCTTTTCCCAGTAGGACTACAGAGGTTAAGGCACGTTGGCAGGGTCTTCCTGGAAATATCTGTTCTATGGGGCTAATCCATCACAGTAATTCAACACAGGCATCAAGCGACTGAAGAAAAGTGTCCTTAAAGCAAAAGCACAACTGTGTGCTTTGCCAATCATATCACCCATTTCTGGAAAGAGTTGTATGAAAACTTATCAGAAATAACATATAATGGTATTATGATTTTAAGGCAAGACAGGAGGCTTCCTATTTTGCATATCTTCCTTTACTCTCACAGTAGCAGCAAAGAAAGAGTTAACGTAATAAGTTGAAACAACCAATAGAAAAACATCACATAAGAGGTATATAAACCCCTAATCCATCCTCCTCTTCCTCTTTCTTTGCTGCTCACCGTAGCTGCAGGTCAGTCCTCTTCCTTTATTCAGGAATTATCTCACTTTTGATTGTATTTACAATTGTTTGTCTATCATTACGGTACCGTTATATAGATTTATTGTTTTAGTATTGTGCCGTTTTTATTCTTTTTCCTCGGGAGTCTCCTCCCTCTCCTCCGGATCTCTCCGGGTCCCTCCGGGCCTCTCAGGGCCCCTCCGGTTCTGTCCGGATCCCTCCGGTACCACCCGGATTCCCCCGGTACCCCCAGTTTTCCTTCGGTATTTATCCCCTCTTGGTTTTTTCTATCTTTCGCGGCTGCTATTCGTGGCCGCCTCTCTCTCTTTTTTCTCCTTACCTGTACTTTTTTCCTCTGTGTTCTTTCGCGGCCAGAGGTCCCTCTTCAGTGTAGTCTAGCCGGCATCTCGGCGGACGGTGAACTCCCGCGTCGCGAGATCTCGCCGCCATTTTCCTTCTCCCTTCGCGCGTTACGGCGGCCATATTTCTGCTCCATACACTCAATTTTAATTGCAGGATCCACGTGCGTCGCGGCCGGGTCTCGCGACACCTTCTGCAGGTCCCGGTCGCCATCCTTTTCTTTGCTTTGCAGGTTTTCAGCTATCACACCAGCGGTTTTCTCCCGTTCAACAGGCGTTCATCTATTTACTGCCTTCGTTTCGGGTGAGCCGCGTTTGTGTTCCATTTATTTCCCTATATCTACCCGGCTAGATTTCTAGGGGTATTTTAATCGGGCTAGTCCCTACTACATAACTATTTATCTACTCCTTGGGGATTAATCGGCTATACGCACCCCAGGCTGAGCACCTGTGGGATAATACTTGTTTGGAGTGCTTTATGATATAGTGCCCTGCCACTTATACTACATTCTTTATTTTTCTCTACAGACAAATATGTCACAAGATAATTTGCCCTCCCAGGATGCCTTTATGGCCTGGTTAGAATCTAAGTTTTCAAATTCTGTGGAGTCCTTCTTCTCAAAAATGTCGGCCTCTCTACCCAGTCAAGGCCCTACTGTCCCTTCTGGCCCTACTAATGTACCATCAGACCTTGATTCTGAAAAATCTGAAGGAGAGGCTTCTGGCTCTAAGCGCCCCTGGAAGGGCAGCAGCGTCTCAGCCGGCAAGGGCAAAGCACCCGCAAAACGCCACAAACATTCTGGCACTCCTGTTAATGACCCACTATCCATAGTGGATGAATGGCGGGCAGATTCCTCTAATGGGTCTGAATTATCTGTCAATCTGGCCTCGTCCAGAGAACTTGACTCCGGGTTCGTCCGTGAGTACCTGGTGGATGAGCCCCACCTTGCCGAACCCCAACAAGCTCATACGGCCTCCACATCTACTGACCTCCCGGTCCTTGACCCTACTGGGTCTTCCCTATTTGATCCCACCACCATGCGCCACCCTAGGGCCACCGAGTGGGCTCCCCCTGAACATATTGCCCTCTATATACATAAATGGCTTCGGAAATCCCTCCCTAAGGAGGTCCGTAACAAACTCAGGGCCGAATGCCCCAGGCCGTCCATTCCCGATAAAGTGGCCCTTACCCCTGAATTTGACCCTAATGTGGTCGCTCTTTTATCTGTTCATAAGAAAGACCCTAGAAGAGGGCTAGAGCAGGGCCTAAAATCGGCACAGGATAAACTCCTGGATCTGGTGGGACCGGTCACCCAAATACTGTCCCTGGCGGATAGGGCTTTCCTACAAGATACCCCTCTAGATCCCAAAACCATACGTGATTGGGCCCTTAGGGTAGTGTGCCTCCTAGGTAATGCTAATGTGGCTATAGCTACAGAGCGGCGCAAAGCCGTACTCCTCCGCATGGATCCCCGCCTGGCTGAGCTGGGCACCAAGGACTTGGGTGCTGCCGCTAACGGCTTGCTGTTTGGAGACACTTTCGTGAAGGAGCTTAACCGCCACGTCTCCTTAATGACCTCTTGGAACAAGGCCAAGATCTCCATGAAACGAGTTTTCCAACCAAACCTTCATTTTTCTGGGAGGGCTGGACGACCGCGGGGCCGGGCCGCCAGCCGTTCTGCATCCCAAGGCCCCAGGAGTTTCCCACAAGCACAGCCTTCCTACAGACCAACTTTCCACCAGAGGTCCATCAATCCTCGTGGAGGCTTCAGAGGCAGAGGTGCCCAGGGTTTCCCTAGAGGACGATCCAGTTTTGGTAAGTCACGCTGTTTCCTTTCCTTCTTTCCCACTTCGGGTTGGGGGTCGCATATCGAATTTTTTCCAGAACTGGGTGTGGATTTCTTCAGACCCCTGGATCCTCCAAACGGTCCGGGGTTTCCAGATAGAATTTGTCGCTCCCCCCTTTCAGGTACACAGACCTCGCCCCCCAGTCAGGTCCTTGACCGATCAGGCGCTTATAGAGACGGAACTCCGCGCCCTTCGAGACAAAGGGGCTATTCAACGGGCTTCAGGTCCCACGGGGTTCCTCAGTTCTATCTTTCTGGTGCGCAAACGCACCGGAGACTTTCGACCCGTCATCAATCTTCGATCCCTCAACGCCTTTGTAGTCTATCGCCATTTCAAAATGGAGGGCATCCATCTCCTCCGCGACCTTATGGCAGAAGGCGATTGGTTCACCAGGTTGGATCTCACGGACGCCTACCTATCCGTCCCTATCCACCCGGATTACAGGCGTTTTCTCCAGTTTCGCTGGGGCAGGCAGGTTTGGCAGTTCAAGGCCCTTCCCTTCGGCCTCAGTTCAGCCCCATGGTGCTTTACAAAGCTCCTGAAGCCGGTTATGGCTTTCTTCCGATCCAGGGGCGTCAGGTGTATAGTCTACCTGGACGACATCCTGCTGTTTTCCAGTTGCCGAGACACTCTTCTCACGCAGACGGGTTTCGTTATCCAGACCCTTCACGAACTCGGTTTCATTGTCAACACTCTAAAGTCGGAACTCGTCCCGACCCAACACGTTATTTTCCTGGGCTTCGAGATCGACTCTCAAGCGGCCATGCTTCGCCTTCCGAGGCCCAAGATAGTCGCCATTCGGAAGGAGATTCGGTCTCTGCTTCGCCACGATTTCTGCTCCCTTCGCCTCCTGGCTCGGGTGGTAGGACTCCTTTCGTCCTCCATTCAGGCGATATTCCCCGCTCCACTTCATTACCGGGCTCTCCAGCGCCTCAAGGCTCACCATCTGAGGAAGTCCCCTTCCTACGATCAGGTTATCCCGTTGACGCAGGAGGTAAGACAGGAGCTTCGCTGGTGGCTTCGCCACATGGAGGCCTGGAACGGCCGGGCGATTTTCGGTTCCCAGCCGGACTTCGTTCTCGAGTCCGATGCCAGTCTGCTGGGGTGGGGTGCTGCCTCAGACTCGGAAGCGACCGGAGGAAGTTGGTCTCTGGAGGAACGCTCGCTCCACATCAACTGTCTGGAGCTGATTGCGGGTTCCTTCGCGATCAGGAGCCTGGCCAAGGACCGTTCGGACTGCTGCCTCCTCCTGCGGATGGACAATTTTTCAGCAGTCCGTTATATCAACCGCCTGGGGGGCACACGCTCAAAACGCCTTACAGAAGTCACGAAAGACATCTTCGAGTTTTGTCTGGCGCGCAATATCACTCTGCAAGCGGAATACCTCCCGGGAGTCGAGAATCTCCTAGCGGACTGGTTCTCCAGGCATTGGCGGGACGCCAGCGATTGGAGGCTCCACGGTCAGGTCTTCCAGGATCTCCAACGTCGCAGAGGTCCGTTTCATCTGGATTTGTTTGCTTCCAGGACAAATCGCCAGACGTCGGATTTCTACAGCTGGCTCCCGGACCCGGAGGCCCTGGCGACGGACGCCTTCTTACAGGTGTGGCCGACCTCAGGTGCGTACGCGTTTCCCCCTTTCGCCCTCATCTCGAGGGTCGTACTCCACTTACGTCGCAGCGGGAGCTCCCTGGTCTTAGTGACCCCCCTCTGGCATGCTCAACCGTGGTTCCCAGCGCTGTTGCAGATGTCAGTCCGGGACCCTCTGGCTCTTCCGTCTTTACCGGATCTGCTGTCGGGCTCAGAGGGCCAACTCCACCCCCTCATCCAGGAGGAACGTCTTCTCCTGGTGGCGTGGACTGTCTCGGGGGACCCCGACTGGGCCCAGGCTTATCGGAAGCGGCTCAGTCCTTGCTGCGCGAGTCTTGGGCTCCAGGTACCCGAAAGTCGTACCGGGCAGCTTGGCGCGTCTGGGCGGCTTGGTGTGTGGGACGGCAAGTGGATCCCCATTCGGCCCCTTTAGATTTCATCCTTAATTTTCTTGCGGATATGTTTTCCTCGGGTAAGTCATACCGTACTATTAATGTTTTCCGTTCGGCTATCTCTTGCGGTCACGTTGGGGTTTCGGGCGAGCCGATTGGTAAGGCTCCTCTGGTCTGCCGCCTCCTTCGCGGCATTCGTCTGTCCCGGCCTCCAGCCCCTCGCTATTCTTTCCTGTGGGATGTAGCAGTGGTACTTGACTTTCTGCGGTCTTGGCCGGACAACGATTCTCTTTCGTTACGTCAATTGTCAGCGAAACTTACTTTTCTGTTGTGCTTACTCTCCTTTCGCAGGGTCTCCGATGTTCGAGCGCTCGACACTCACTCCATTTCCTTTTCCCCGGAGGGTCTGGAGTTCCAGATCCACAGGAGGACTAAGTCTTTTTCCTCGTCGATCTTTTACCCTTATTTTCTTGACGACCCCTCTATCTGTGTGGCCAGATGTGTTCGGTCGTATCTGTCTCGCTCTGCTATGGTTCGCCCTTCCTCGGTCTCTCAACTTCTCATTTCCTACGTTAAGCCATTTCGCGCTGTCTCCTCCCCTACGTTAGCCCGTTGGGTTCGTTGGATTCTCTCTCTAGCAGGCGTGGACGCTAGTTTCGGGGCACATTCAGTACGGGGGGCTGGTGCCTCTTGCGCCCTTAGGTCCGGGGCTGCGTTGGACGATGTTCTCAAGGCGGCAGATTGGTCCCGGGCTTCCACTTTTCGAGAGTTTTACTTTCGCCCGGTTTCCTCCGCGGCTCTGGCTTTGATTTCTGGCGTTAAAAATGCAAAATAGGAAGCCTCCTGTCTTGCCTTAAAATTGGAAATTATTCTAGCCTTGGTGCACGAATAATTTATAATTTTAATTTTAATAAAGACAGGAGGCGAGTATTTTCCCTCCCATCCCTCCCTTCTCGGGTAAGTTTATTGGTATTCTTGTGCCAGCTTTTTCTATATGTTATCTGCTCATTTGTTGCTGTGGGAGGACAGGTTGGGTTGCACTGTTATTTCTGTGACCTTCTCATGTGTATTGGAGATATCTGGTCCTGTTACGTTTTCTCTCTTTATTTCAGCGTGAACTCTCCGTGGCGTGTTAACGTTTCGGATTCCTACGTTTGAGCTTCGTTGGCTCCCGTTGGCGTGTTGCCACTGTTCTTCCTGGAAGGTCTGGTTCCGGTTGCCTGTTCGGTTCGGTGTGCAAGTCAGTTCCGGTGTTTCTTCATGATCTGAGGACGTTTCTTCAGTACGGTTCACAGCTCCGAAAGAGGAAGAGGAGGATGGATTAGGGGTTTATATACCTCTTATGTGATGTTTTTCTATTGGTTGTTTCAACTTATTACGTTAACTCTTTCTTTGCTGCTACTGTGAGAGTAAAGGAAGATATGCAAAATACTCGCCTCCTGTCTTTATTAAAATTATAATTATTCGTGCACCAAGGCTAGAATAATTTCCAATTATATTTGATATTGTCTTGAGGTTAAAACCAATACTGCAGTTGGGTTGATTATTCTTAATTGTTTTAGTTATACAACATGTTAGACATGCGTCAAATGTCCCCCATTCTCAAACTGTGTCCATATCGACAAAAGAATTAGGCTAGCTATTGAAAGAAAAGGAAAACAGCTTCGGTTTTGTTTGTCCGTCTGAAGGGCTCTCAGACCTCTACACCTAATTTCCCCTTCAGAGTAGGGTTTGAGAAGCTCCCCAGTCCCCTTATATGCTGGGTACTTGCATATGTGTAGATATTTACATACATACAAAATGAATTTAAAATCTTGAATGCATCACACCTAGTGGTCTCCTCCTATGGGTCATCATCAAAGTACTTATCGACAGTTCACTTTATAATCATTGTTGGAGCGAGTAACAAGTCCAAATCTGTCACACAGGAGGGAAATAATCTACAAGTTTAATCACTATGATTATGCACAGTCTTCAAGTAATATATGTGACCTTTCAAACAATTCATTTGCACCTGAGCTGATTAGAGCTGATTACAACAGAGATTGATATGTTCCTCTCTGTAAATTTAATGTATTTAAATGTCCTGTACATTTTAACTTTAATACTTCAAAGAAAGTATTTTGGAATTTAAAGGTGCAGGTAATGCAAAAACTGCACAGAGATTTAGAAGTCTTAATAAGAGACAAACTTTTATCATATGTGAAACTTCTAATCGAACACACACAAAAAGATACAGGTAATGGCCCAGATCCTGAAACCTGCGCAGCCCATCACGGTGACCGTACATTTCGTAGCTATGATGGCAAACCAAAATGGGGGGCACTGCTTTTGATAGAACGATCTATAATATCCTAACATTCTTTTATACACCTTATTTCAATATTTCCAAAGGACAATCAATAACAAAAATAATAAACTGGACAATGAATTTGAGTTGGCTTCAAATTAACAGCACTTATTCATATACCGTATTTGCTCGATTATAAGATGAGGTTTTTTTCAGAGCAAATGCTCTGAAAAATACCCCTCGTCTTATAATCAGACCTCAAATAGGTCTGCCTATGAGACTAAGATCCAGATGCCCCGCAGCGCTGCAGGGACAGGGGACCTGGATCCTCCTGACCCCCCCCCCAACTTACAGGTGCTTCTGATTCCCCCGGTGCGATTCGCGTAGACAACTTCCGCAGACCTTCCCCGGCTGTCAGTGAGGACGTAGACAACCCCTGCTGCTTACCGCACCTCCTTCCGACTGCAGCGGAAGTTGTCTACGCGAATCGCGTACAGCTCTACACGCTGCCCGGACAACACACCGGGGAATCAGAAGCACCGGTAAGGTTGGAGAGGGGGGAGTGTTAAATGGGGGGCATAAGGCATTTCTGTAGGCAGAGTGCTCTATGAAATGCATTATACCTCCCTATATGCCACTCTGCCCCATAATATGCCTTTTAAAGAGTGGCATATAGGGGTATAAGGCAGAGGCAGAGTGACACATAGGGGTCAAAAGGCTATCATGGGGCACAGTGGCATATAGAGGTTAAAAAGGCATATCATGGCGCACAGTGGCATTTAGAGGATTAAAAGGCATATCATGGGGCACAGTGGCATATAGGGGGTATGAGGCATTTCTGGGGCAGAGTGGCAACCCTGGGGGCAGATGTGCAACTGGGGGACAGGTTGGAAAATTAAAAGAAATAAAAACAAAATATTTTTCTCAATTAAGCTTTTATTTAAAAAAATAGTTTACATAGTTTACATAAATTAACATTTACTGGTAAAACTTTTTTCCTATAGGGTCGTCTTATATTCAGGCCTTTTCTTTTTTCCTAAATTAATATTCAGATTTTGGGGGGTCGTCTTATAATCGAGCAAATATGGTACTTCTGAATAGCCAAACATTTGCTACTTGCACTGATAAAATGTTAAAAATGCCATCTGTTCTGTAATATGTTAGAAATAGGCATTGCCGCATATTTTTTTTGGCTTGCGTATTCCCATTGTTTAAAAGTGTTGAGAAGAAAGAGATACAGGAAAAACTAAACTAAAACTCTCCTTTGTGCTGCTGTCACTCAGCTTCCTGTGCCGGCTAACCAGCAGAGATCACTTTATAGTAAAGACTTGAAAGTACTATTTTCACAGCAGGAATAACCAAGTTCATCTTCAAAAAGAGGCGTTAATAAAATAACTGTAATAAACATGGTAATTCTTGTCAAAAGGTTACAAACCACCATCTTAAGCATTTTTTTCGTCACCTTTTCTTTTTACAATAAGAAGAATGCACATTTTATAATACCTGCTGTTTGAAACAATTATATTCCTTCCTCCGTCGAGTTTGTGTGTGTGTGTAGGCCTTGCTGTATGCATATTTTAGGGGCGACCTCACCTCTAGTTCTACTGATTACTTCAATTAAGTGGTAGGGCTACAAAATTGTCCAATTCAATGAAAGCCAACCGTGTTTTATAAAGCACCTGACAACAGACAATAGGTAGTTAAAACGTGGGGTTTTCATACTTGGACCAATTTGCAGTTAAAGCGTGTATGTTGTCAGTGATGTCATGCAGAGCTAACGCTATCAAAAGAAATCTGCTTAACCATTTTCCAATCTGTAACTGTTTTCGTGATCTGTCTGCCTACTTTTTCATATTTTAATAACAGTCTCAAGATGTGGCCAAAACTAGGTGCCTGACTAGGGAGACGTAATGGTGAAGGACACTGTTTATTTATTTTTCTAGTCCTTGTATTACTGTAAAAATGTCCATATTAAATTCATTTTGTGATGTCATACAGCAGTTTGGATTTCACAATACATTATATTTTTAGCATGCTAAAAGATTTTGTAGCGTTTAATATTGGGTTTCGTATGGCATTATTAACTGCATGATAAAACCAGATAAACTGGCTAGCTAAACTCACACCATTTATTATCAGATTACAAAATGTTCTAGCTCTGTTATCTCAGCCTAATCTAGCAGACTCTAACTCCTTATCATACTGCCTGTGGTAAACAATACAACAGCTCAATGTTAATCAACCAGCAAGACACTCTGAATAATGAAAGTATATGGAGGAAGAGACTTCATAGCATTGCCTTAAAAATCAGCTCAGTGTGGTGACTGAGTAGGAAAAGCCACCTAAAATATCACACGACTGAGAAGAATGGAAGCCTCCAGTTGTACAGATTGAGAAGGACGTTTACTGGAACAAAATTAGACAAAACTCATTTTTTGTCAGTCCCAACCTACATTATTCTATAGAGCATTGTTTTTTTGCTGAAGTTCAAAAGATATTTTTCTTTCTGTGGGACTTCTACATTAAGATTTTGTGGCATTAGATGTCGGAGATGGTCACTAAGTCAAATAAGAATGCTAAGTAAAGTAAAACTGAGTCACATTGAAAGCAGGAGGCTTTCATTTTTTTAATTCAACAAACTACTTTGAATAGGGAAGTTTCTCTCACCCTGTTGTCTTTTTCTAAGGCGCTAGCGCTACTGTACACATTCTTATTACAAAGCAGCATTAGGAGTCTGAGGGACACAATATGACCAATACATATTACATGTTCTCCATAATTTCACAGTATGTTATTTTATTAGCACTATTGTGCTAACAAAAATATGCGGTTTCATAAAACATATCTATATATAAACTAAGTATACAGCTAGGCTGTTTCCTTACCCCGTAAAACGACGAGCTTGGTAGTCACACTAACTTCTCCAACACTGTTGGATGCAACACATTCATAAATAGCCTCATCTCTTGGTGTTCGCAGGGGTTGTATTCTAAGAACAGATCCTGATCCATCATCAAACTCTATTACCTGTGGAAGAAAAGTAAAGCTGTCACAGGTGTAGTTGGTATTGATGATGTATATGACAACACATGGCTCAATGTAGATTAAAAAATGCAGAAACTAAGGGGTCAGATCCAGGGCTCAGATCCAGAACCTTCTCCCAGTGGGGTCCCGGTTACATAGTGAACTAGCCGGGTGCTTGGGGTGTCACTTGGGGTTGCGAGTCATTTGTGGAGAAACCTATCTGTATCAGGGTGCAAAGTAGGGTCCTGTTCCAGCTGTACCTGAGCTAGCTAGCAAATAAGAAAAGTAAATCTTTTTTTCTGAAGGTTCAATCACTTAAAACAATGTAGTTATTATTATTAAGTACTCATCAATGCCCACTTTTGTGTTACATCACTAATATTTTGGGTAAAAAGAGATTTTGTATGATTAAAGCATTATTTCTGGGTAGGGTTTGGGCATTCAATAACAGTAGGAATGATCTTTCTAGTGCTGCATGTAGTTACAAAATTGTGAAATTTTGTTATGTTGTCATAAGATTCTGAAACTCAAAAATGTTATGGTACCTTGGAACAGGTCAGAAATACTTTTTCTAGACACTAGGTGCAGTTCTCTCAATAATGTAATGCTTTTACAAAATGCTGGCATTTTTACCTGTGATGCCATCAGATGTCGATCACCTTTTTGCTAAGTTAGACTATTGTACATAAACGACATTGGCTCAGCTTTGGAAACATGTAAAAACTACCACATCTTATACTAATGTAGCTTCAACATTTGTAAAGTTCTGTAACATCTTAGGAACCTCCCAATAATACACACAGTAAAACGGTTCATCATTCAATATGGTCTTACATATAAACTTTATATTGCATTTGTTATATTTTCCATCCACTACAAACTATAGTCAGAAAATATCTCTTTACAAACTCTTTCCATTTGTTAACATTTGCATAAAATATTTGATCAGCAAGGTATGTTATTTTGGAAATGTAAAATATTTTCGATAAACATTTTTTTAAAATAATAAAATAATAATAAAGCACAGTGCTTACTCCTAAAAACGCAGACAACAGGTCCCTCACAGTATCAACACCTATATGACAATCACCAAAGAGACTGCTGACAGGAGAGTTAAGGGAGGGTTGTGTTTCAAGTCCTGACTTCACTATGCATTAGAAAAGTCCAACCTCAGTGAGCTTCGGGTGCAGGAAGAGCATGGTTGGCCCTGTATAATATGTAGTAAATAAGTCTCCTTATACGTTGAACTGTATATGGTGGGCCAGCTCAGTCATTCTTGGCAACCACTGTTGGTCCTTTATAATGAATAGTGAAGCGAAACTCTCCTGCAAACTTTCTTGGCAAGTTTCCCTTTATGAGTAAACACATTTAGTTCATGTAGTACATTACTAAGCTGATACAGTTACATGGTGTGATTGCTTTAGATATTTTTTTTTTCTATTACTGTTGCTGCCACCTATGGTCATGTTAAGGGACTCTGTTAGGCAGCACTGTTAAGTGCGCCCTGGAGAATAATGCTGTTGTTTGCCACGTGATAATTCACATGAATTTTAGAAATTATTCTATAATTTCATGTGAAAAAATAGTTTCAAATGTATAAAAAGACACAATGGTCCTAGGTATGTTTTTTTTAAAAAAAATTATTTCTGAAAGGTTCTGCCAGCTGCGAAAAGGCATAAGCTCTGTGCTAAGCCGCTCAACATTAATAGACAAGAAGCAACATGCAGGGAGTGGATTTGCCAAAGTATCAATTTAAGCCAATGAACAAAATAAAAAAAAAACATAATTTGACTTTTACAACTGAAGATTTGCATAGACTTTTCAGATATTATTGATATAAGGCTGTCATGAAGATCGTATTTTGGCATTGTCAAATGGAATGAAAACTCAACTTTTAGTTGGGTAAATAATTTAAAATATCTCCAAGTATAGTAGTTTACAATGCCTTGCAGAAATTTTGTTTAGAATATTTATTTCAACCAGTAAAGCTACTCTGATGTTTCTTTTCCCCCTAATAAAGTATATATTTCCATTTGGATAATGTGTTTTAGTATTCTTTTCAAAAAGCCTCATATCATAAAAAAGATGAATAAATGAGATTCATTACACAACTCCATGCATGTGTAATCTTTGTCGGAGGAACAGAACAATGGACCTAATACCTCAAATCTTTGATTGCTGACTTTCTTTCCTTTTTTATTCCAAACAATTTTGGGTCTCGGGTCTCCAGTAGCTTGACAAATAAAGGATGCTACTCCCCCAGAAATACCAGTCTGATCAACAGGACTTCGCGTAAACCTTGGCGGTACTAAAAGACATTAAAAAGAAACAAAGTATTAGACAAAAATCACTACAGAACATTTAAATGCATTTTTATTTTTGTAGTCGCTTGATATTTTGGTAGTTGCAGTTCTATGGCAGCTGATAGTTACCTGTTGCCTACTTCTTCACAATTATGTTTTCACCACAGCTTTTTGACATCACCCAATCTCAAGGTTTCTTTTATGAAGAATAGAAAAACCCTTATCTGTATGTTAACCCCTATTAACTCCCACAGCTTTTTCTCTGAAGCTGATACGTTGAACATTCAGCCATTTTCTTCTGGCGACTCTCATTCATTCTCATAACTAGTTATAGGTATACATAAAATGAGTGGCCTATTTCCAATTACATGAGTGATTTCTCTTTTCTTAATACTTTTTTCATCTATACTATGTGTCCACAAGAGCCGTTTTGATATCCTTTTCTTCTGAACAGGCTCATACTTGCCTCCCAAAGCCAACTGATTATTGCTAGAAGTACTATTATTAAAGTGTTCTTGCAGTAAGTGGTTATTTGATGGTGTCGCAATGTGAAGGATTGCTTTTAGATCAAGAAAACCTGGAGAAACGGCAGTCAAAGGCTAGAAAGTACTACTTTAACACCCTGTGTAGTCAGGTATTGGAATGTTTTTTTTCCTTTAAAAAAATCAATAAAGTGACTTCTGCAGGGGACTACCTAATATTTAACCAATGCTGAAATCCTTTACGTTTGGATCTCATTATATAAGAGGCAGTCATAACATTCTACAAGGGTTCATTTATTGGTGTTTTTCATGGGGTTAACAGGAAACAGTACCCTAAATTATTATGCTATACAACGTGGGCTGTTGTGGCCCTTATAACATGTGAAATTTGGCACGATCTGAAGATGCAAGAGAAGTTTATACACATGGGGGAAACACAAGTCATACCCCAAGGTAAGTAATAAAGCAAATGTAAAAGACATGTAAACTTGCAGACATCACACATATCTTGAATCATGGATTTGATTTCATTGCATATGGGTCATAAAAAGACATGAAACAACCATATATTAAACCTTTTAACCAGAGACAGCACAGCTTTTCTTATTATGAATCAAACTGTAAAATGCATCTAAAATCAGGTTTCTTGTATGAATATTTAAAACAGCAATATGGACTCTCATGAATGATTTTATCTATGCATATTTACTTTTTCAAAATATTGTTTTATGTGAATAAACGCCAACGCAAAACCAGAAATATTAATGAACTACTTAACTGTGCTTTATAGATGATTTTTCAGTATTTTGTTAAACATCCTTTCAGTTCTACAGAAGTACCCAACACAATCCCATCAAACCATCTCTCTTTCTCTGAGTAGGTTTATTTTAATTTGGTAGACTAAGACAGGGCTCGACAAATCCCAGGCGCCAGGTCTCCATGGCGACTGAGCATTTTGCCCTGGCCCCTAGGTGTTTGTCATCCTGTTAAATCCCTAAAAAAGGCCCCCACCTCACCACAATCTTGGTGATCGCGGGGGCGCTGCTGCTGTCTTTTTAGCAGCACAGACAAGCAAGCGACTGACACAAGTCTAAGGCACTTGTTGAGTACGTAGCTCACATCCAGGCCACAGCTGCTAGGCTCTCCGGTGGCAAACACAATTAATACTGTCAGGGTGCAACCTATGAACATAAGGACATTCCTGGTGAACTGGTATCTTTTTATAACTTCCCCAGACACTATGCAGCATGTGATCCAACAAAGACTTCACAGCACACTTCATTAAGCAAGCCCTGACATTGGCGTGGGAACTTTCCAAGGAAGTGAATGGCATCATTGAAGGAACCTGATAGGCTACAGAGGCTACCATGATTTGCAACATCACTCAATAGGTATTGAACTACATATGCCTTCAACTGAGCATTTTATTAAAGTGACACATCTCTTCCGCATGCCTCGCCAGCAAACCATTTATAAAAATGGTTATACCATTCTTTAAAAAGAAGAAGAAAAGGTTTAGCTGCAGTGAAATGCCCTCTCTTGGGTGCTGTTTTAGCACCCCCGATTGGCTGCTTAAAGTAGCCAACCACTGGCTAGAAAGCACTCTCACTGAAATTAGCAGAAGCACTTTCTGTGCATGTGCATTGGGGACGGTTGTGATTGGTTTGTGTAATTTATGGCACATACTGAAATATACAATGCATGTCCATCTATATGAATACTTGTTTAATGTCTAATATAAAAATTAGTTGGATGATCTGTGGCAAATATGCAAAAGTAGAAGAAATCAGGAAGGGGGCAAATACTTTTTTTCACAGCAATATATATATATATATATATATTTGATATTGTATATAAGTGACTATTTAACATGTGTTCTTCGTAACGACATTATAAAACTAAAGAGTTATTAAACAGTACATCTTATATACCTCCTTCTGCTTTTGCGTCTAACGGCTAAAGAAGTTTTTAGTAGACAGCCTTCATGTCTAATTCACTGATCTATCATCATTTATAACATCAATTACATAGCTAATCACTGGAAGCTATCATTTAATTCTGTTCTAGCTTGTACTTAAAATATAAATGCAAATTATTAAATTGAGCAAGACTGATAATTAGGTAATTTGAGGTAAAACAAAATACGAGCCTGCATATCTACATACAGCCAACCATAATAAATTAGGAGCAGGAAAAACATGGATCATACACTTTTGATTTAAAATCAGGTCATGGTTGGGTTTAGTTAAAAGTTAGTCTTATCCAGTGTTACTTTATTATTTTTTTTTAATAAAAACAATTAGCTGCTGAACAGGTTATTTTGCTTTTTTTTTTTTTTTTTTTTTTTACATAATAATTGGGTAATATCTTATTTTTTCCTATTTGCCTTTCTGAAACCTCCTGGGTCAAAATCCCTACAAATGTAGGAAGCTGAAAAGAAATTGTAAATTGCCTTTAGTAAAAACAAACCCACAAGGCTATTTTGTTCTGTACCTATAATCTAGAAGCAAGAATCCAAATGCTGCTAAGGATGCTTCAGTTGGTGACACAGTTAATGTTCTTGGACAGAGAGTGTTATATTTGGATAAAGACTGCAAGACTTAGGTTTCAATTCTTGGATGGAGAGTGTTATGTTCAAATAAGGAGTGCTAAGCCTTAGAAAAACAGTGTTACGATTAGATAAAGGGTGAAAAACCATAGTTATGAAATGTTTTCATTGACATGTTAGACCTAAACTTTAAACAAGATTATTGAACCGTTTGATGGGCTGATCATCCAAGTACAAAAAACTAAGTTAAGGGAAGCTGCTGCCTTCACAGTTTTTAGCAAAAATAAATTAATTAAATAAAGCTACATATAGCTTCCATTATTTGTTTGCCAACCAGTGTAATTGTTTTGAAGAGTTCATTTACTAAAGTGAGAGTTTTTAGGAAAGTTGCCTTGTGGACTTCCTTACTTCACTATGCATTATGAGGGGTCAACCACTGGAAGCACCTCCAGTCGATGCTGATCCTGTCCTGCAAAATGTAAAGTTAACATTGTGCGTAATCCAGACAGTCTGCGCTATACAGGGCAAGATCAGAACTTCACTCAGGGGAAGCTCAATGGTGTTGGTTCTTCATAATGAACAGGTGCCGTAATCTTTCGGGAAATGGACCTACAGACTCCCTCTTTGGTGAGTAAAAGCTTGGGTTACAAAGGAACATGCTACGATAACAGAGACTTAAATAATTACTCTATGTGAGCAGTTTTAGAGGGTTTGCATATTGTTTAAACTGGCAGAAGTGGAGAAGTCATTATGGGAATCGACTGTATCTTTCCTCTGACTATATGCACCAGTATTGCTTTATTAGAAGCACACCGGATCTTGCAATGCACAGTGCTGACGTGCAGGCCCACACACAATCTTATTTGGTTGCAGATTATGCAAATTTAATTACAAGAGAATTCTCGACGTGCTGTGCACAATAAAGTGGTGAGCACAGCAGTGGGCATTTGTTCTCAGTTTACATCACTTTTCAATCTTCAGTTTATGCCAATACTTACTTACCACTATGATAAGTAAAGAATCTACACTTCCTCAACTTATTCTATGGCTTCTGGTACCCCAAGCTCCACATATCTCTGTTTAAAGGAAGACACCGCTTAAATGGCAATCTATTTATTTGGTTCTATTTGAACACTGCGTCTATATTCTATTGTTAGCAGTGATTATATACCTTACTTATTTTATTTAATTTGTTCTTATCTCCTCCGGCAGGAGGTCCAGCCAGGCCTGATATGATAGAAACATGGCTTTCTTGTCTACAAGGCCAGCAGATCATCTGAGCAGAGTCCACTTGCTGCCTGGGTGCACAGCTGCCCCAACCACTAGATAGGGCAAGATCAGGGATTCCATATGGTATTCAAAATATCTTTCAGACTCTGAGCATATAATAACCCAGGCCTTATTTTTATTTAAAATTGCCCTGCATAAAGCTCCTCTACCGACTGGATCTACCTGGGCCTCCACTGTGTATAAAAGGTGTGAGGAGGCATTACTTAAAATATCTAAAGTTTCAACAAAGAAACTATTAGAACTATTAACCCCTTCAAGACCGGGACGTACCTGGTACTTCCGGGTCAAAGGTCACCGGCAGACCGGGACATACCAGGTGTGTCATCGATGATGCGCAATCCAGCGTCGCTATGAACGCTGGGATCGCGAGGGGCGGCTGCTACTGACCACTGGGTGTCCCCAGCGATCCGTAGCAGCCACTCCCCCTCAATTCCGTGCATGTGATCGCTTTGCAGCAAATCACTAGCAGGGAATTTAAATATTTAAAAAAAAAAAACTGCGGCCTTCAAGGGAAGACGCAGTTTGCCAACGCCGGTCCTGAAGGGGTTAATATAATTTAAGCCATTTGTTTCTCTTATTATTGATGGTGGTTGATTGACCCTGTCATCTGTATTATGTTTGCCCCTATAAGAAATAATGAGAAAACGCGCATAATATGAGAACATATGACTAGCCATATGAAACGTGTCTGCGACTTTCATTCCCCACATGCTTGTAATCTAGATGGGCTAAATCTACCTGAATGAAAAAGAGAGACTTGCTAGATAATCCAGCCCTAAGCCTTCATCTAGTAGCAAATGAAAAGAGTAAAGCCTCTTCAATGTAAAAGGTTTGAGACGTGCCTCCCTCCCATTCCTATGGAACATTACCTAACCATGTCATATCCACTAATTTCATGAGAGGATATTCGGCTTCAAAGACCTTCACTGCTCCTTTTCAAACATTAATGAGTGCAGAAAGAGTATGAATTATTTGGTAACGTGTGATGTAAAGCTGATTCCCACATTAGAAGGCAGCCGCTGAAAAGCACAGAAAAGTGATTTCCCACAATAAAAAGGCAACGTGTATCAAACACACTAGATGTAGCAGCATTTCACTTCTTAACTTTATTACTTTAGTGCAAAAACGCAAAGTCGAACATCAGAAAAAACAGCAACTGTCTGTTTCTATATAATGACGCTTAAGCGGTTGCGTGCTAGTAGGATGTTGGCCGAGACTCAAGAGAGTTGCCCATAGATCACCAGCAGCAGGAGATGACCTGTTGGTTATTATCTCACGGATCACTGAAGCTAATTAACTTTCCATATTCATGAATCTGCAAAGCGATCAGCATTTACACTTTGTGGTTCCTTATCCAGTAGCTGACTCCTGGTGGTGGGTGTTCGATGAAGGAACCTATTTCATCAGGAGGACTGGTGCCTGCATGTTTGAAGACACTGTGCATAAAAGAGCTACAAATGCATAGAGCTTACAAATAAAAAATAAGGTGACAATAATGTCTAATCAGTCTAAGTGGAACTGCATCTTAAAAATTTGACAAGCATTGTGCACTGGTATGAAAACGGCACAGGTACTATTTTTTTTTAAAACAACATAAAATTGTACAATTTTAATAGTCCTTTTATTTCCTACATTGGTGCCACTTCGTGCCACTTCATGAACATGCAATGATGATAATATTAATGACTGTTATTACTACCAGGCCAAAAGTTCCCTTTGTTTGCAGAGAAATAGAATGAAGTAATTATTTCCGATGTTTATAAAGAATTCATAAAGTAATTCCTATTATGTCCTACATCGAAATTCCAGGTTCCCACGTTCTCCTGTCACAGAACCTGACCGGCAGATAATGCAGGATCAATAGCCCATTATGTTTGTCTTCATAAATAAAAGCAGCCGGCTTCCTTAAGCTTGTGTACCAAGCCCCTATAGCTACGCCGTTCTATCTTTATATTTTAATGAGGTTTATTTTCTGCTTCCTTTACTTTAGGTTGCTCAGGTCTGCAGATTTTGGGCAGATATATTATTTTAATTGTGTCATTGGTGCTCAGAAATGTCCTATGTTTGTACAGCTTAATTATCTGATAAGGTTCATTGCACTTGGGTCTGTCACATCAATGCGTTGTTATGCTAAATAATTCACATTGTTACATGAAAAGAAACTTTTTAGCTGTGCTAGTAAATGTTTTTTTTTAATTAGTATTTTGTAATTTTACTATTTTAATGCATTCTGTCAAACCTACAAACTATGTTTATTTTTATTTTTAAGGAATGTGATAGGCAGTTTTAAAAATTATGTTTAATTAAAAAACACAATCGTAATTGTATATTATCAGAAGAAAAAACTAGCAAGGCGTTTTGTGGACATGAATCCACCAAAAAATCATAGATACATAGAATCTGACGGCATATAAAGAACAATTTGGCCCATCTAGTCTGCATATTTTTTTTATTTTTTGGCTTTAAAACAACAGATTTTATTTAGTCCTTCACCTCGTCCTATACTTAGGATAGCTTTTCCCATGCATGTCTAAATTCAGTTATTATGTTAGGCTGTACTACTTCAGCTGGGAGGCTGTTCCATTTATCTACCACTCTCTCAGTAAATTAAAACTTCTTTATGTTAATTCTAAACCTCTGACCCTCTAGTTTTAGATTTTGACCTCTTTTTTAATATTTGAAATAAACCCCCATGTAGTTTGTTAAATCCATTAATGTGTTTGAATCTTTCTATAGCATTCTCCTTCTCTTCTCTCCTCTTCCTCCTCGATTGACATCGTTCAGTCTTGCATGATAAGTTGCACTCCGCAGGATCCAATTCAAATTAATGTAAATTTGAGCTTCTACAATCTGTATATGCATCAGTATTACTAAATACATTACATGTAGTTATATAGTGCCAGCAGATTCCATAGCACTATTACGTATTTGAAATCACAAACAATAAGAAACTGGTACAAAAGGAGAAGAGGACCCTGCTACAATCTAGACGGTGGTTGAGGGGGAAGTGAAACAATAGGAGAGGACTGCTTGGATTAGGATGCTTTATAGTGTCCAGGAGATCTGTAGAGATTCAGATTGTTCAAATGGCTTGATTAGGTTGATGGCTGAGAGTGTTGTACGTTTCTCAAAAAAGATGAGTTTTCTGAGAGTTTTTGAAAGTCGCATACGAGGGTGTGGAGTTGTTAATGGCTCTGTAGGTCAGGGTCAGCAGTTTGAATGTGACTCTGAAGGATATGGGAGACAATGGGGTGATTGGCATAGTGGGGCAGGAGATGAGCAACGGTGACAGAAAAAAAATAATCTAGCTGCAGTGTTGAGGATGGATTGGAGCGGTGAAAGGCGGAGAAGAGTAGACCAGTTAATAGGGAGTTGCAATAATCCAGACGGGACATCACAAGGGAGTGGAGTAATATTTTGGTTGGACTGGGTTTACATGCCATTAGTATGGTATGTAGACCCAGTACACACAAATTATGTTGGTAATAATGTACCTTTGGCCGTTATAAGGGTATCTGGAAATCTATTGCATGGGGATATAGGATATATACCGTTCAGAGAACAACAGTATAAATTAGTGGTCCACGTTATCTGACTACACCAGTATGGGTTATAAGACTGAGCTGTATCTGATGAGATGCTGTCGATGCTTTCTCCAACTCTGTGGATGCTGCTCTACAGTCATGTGGGATTGTGAGTAACACACAAGATGAACTTTATTTTAAAACAGGCAACATATGTATTACATTGTCACCTTTGGACAATTACAATTTACGATTTAGAGCCTGCAGGATATATTTGTGATAAGTTTGCACACTTAAAGGTTCGGAAAATCTCATTGTATTAAATAGTCAGGATTTCTAAGAATGGCTTCAAATTCACACATATATCAGTAACCTGAAAATATACACAAATTGTGATATTCAAACTGGCTAATCTGTCTGGGATTTAAAAGAATTCTCTTCTTTTTCCTTTTTTGTTTGAACAATTCAGATAATATGAATAAAAAGAGGAATCAAAGGATTATTATTTTACATAGATATACATTTACTTCTGAGTTGAACACCCATGACCAAACAAAAGTAGGTAAAAAAAAATAACTTTAAAGGACCCCGATAAGTAGAAAAGCTTTTGAGATAACTGCAGTGCGATTAATGTAGCACATTACCAGGCTGGAAAGATAAGTAGCATTAAGAAAAATAATGTGCCTAATTCAAATTAACAGCATCCAATTGATGGATCCACCATGGCCAGGATTTGGAGGATTGTCAAGGGCATGTTATCACAGCAGGTTAGGAAAGAGAGCCATCTGCGTGATTTAACAGCTACAGAACCAGCCTGCAGTCAAAATCTACTGTCAGGCATGCATCCTGCTTTAAAGATATAGCATCAACGTATTCCAAGGCAACTAGGGCTTCCTCAACCCTACTGAGGTTGGCCAGTAGGATCTCAGATGGTAGGTTATTCTACAGAACACAAAAATACATATTTCAGGGCACCACAGTCTCCGATTACACTGGGTATAATGCTTACTCAATACATGTTGGGTTCATTATGAATCGGAACACGAGATCATGTATTGCAGTGATTCAATGTTTGAACCAGACAAGTGACTCATTTTAGAGCTGATTTCGGGTATTTTGTCTGCTGAAACAGTAAGAGGTGATCAGTCAGAAAACGAAAGCCAGGACAGTCTTCTAGTACGGGGTTCTACGAAGATACGTCTCATTTTGAGAGACACTAGGACAATGCGTTGAACAAAAGTATACATTTTCTGGGTTGGGATATCTTTTAAACTCCATATATTGCATTATGGTTTGTGTTTATTTGTATATGGAATTCTTATTGAGGTTGAGTTGTGCTAGCATAGACCTATACACCATTCCTAACCTCCAGAAGAAGTATGTGATGGTCTCTGGGATGCTATTCGACTATATCTAGAGAGCTACTTGCAGCTTTTGAGCTACCTGTTGGTGGCCCATGATCTAGAAATAGAAAAGAGTCAGACCCATAAACATATGAACATTCTAACCATGAAGAAGCTGTGTATCCCTGAAGTAACCGGTATTTTATTACCCGACAAATCAGATATGGGTTATTTATATCCCCTTTTTCCAGCAGGATGTACTAGCATTGTTTTCTTATTTATTTCTTTAAGAACAAAATCTTATTTCCATATCTTCTGTAAAGCTAATTTGCACTGATTAGCTATTTCTGTGATTGCTTGACATGGGGTACATCAAATATCCCTTAAGCACTGACAAGCCTATTAATTCCTGTATGTTATTTGGACAGTAATATATCTCAAGTGGTGATGACAGCATGCTGGCAAGTATAACAAACAAGTTAAAACACATAACACTGCCGTATCGGCAAATCTTTCTTTATTGTCATATTTTATTCAGCGTGCAAATATTGGTTTATGGCTGAGACATGTTTATTTTGAAACTGACTAAAAAATAATCTTAAATAAACACCACTTCGCTGCATCTACACAAGACTGGTCTACATTTTTTTTTCTTGCTACAACTCTATTGACAGCAGCTCAAGGAACGCACATTCAAGCTACTCTAACACATATATATGTGAAGAAATAGGCTCTTGTGCATTGAGAGGGTGGTGGAACAGCCTCCCAGCAGAAGTGGTAGAGGCTAATACAGTAAGGGAATTTAAACATGCATGGCATAGGCATACGGTTGGCTTGAATCTAAGAGAAGACCAATAACTCATTATGTATATTTAGATGTATTACACCTATCATAGACCATAGATATGTTCTCTGAAATGCACAATAATATATCATGACATTTTTTACATTACCGTCATAATGAGCCTCAGTATATAAATATATCTTATGCATGATAACTATAAGTGAAATAAAACAAGACAAACTGATTAATGTAAACTCAGCCAAACCAAAGTTTTCTTGTGCCCTGTACTAGATTTTTTTAATTTGTGGTTATAGGTTTTGTCATTAAAAATTAATTGTCATTGAAAATACGTTTCCTACAAAACAAAAGGAAATAATTCACAAAAGAAGCTATTAATAGAAGCCACAAAGGGCACTTTCAAACAGTACCTTTTTCTTTTAGTCATCATGTAACTATAAAATCATTACTAAACTTCAGAATGATATAAACTGTATATCAGATACCATAGTAAAGGGACACCCCAGCCAACATACACACTTGAAAGATTGGATGTCCAATCTCCAGCGCCAACTCCAGCGCTGCATCAGCAAACATTCCTAGGAAGCAGGGAAAGCAGCCTATCAGTGGGTCGAAATGGCGATGGGAAGCTGCAGCTCTACAGATACAGCTTATCCCTAAAGTAAGCATTTTTTAAAAACTTTGAACAATGCGTCTGAAACTACTTTACCAAATACTTGCCAAATTTAGCATCAATACGTGCAGCTTGTGTGACATACATTACAAAGCATCAATGTCACAAGTGTGTCAGTGATAATGGTGAAACGTGTCAGTGCTTCCACATTTCAGTGTCTATTAACATGTCTTATCAATAGAACTTCAAAAGACAGGATTCGGACGTAAAATTGGCAGGATATAGCAAGAGGGTAGACAGTGCCTCAATCCACTACATTGGGTGCTAAGCCGTCAAGCAAAGAGCTTTAAGGGAAAATCAGCAAGTTTGCATGTAATCAGAATATCATATGATCAGACGTGTTATCAGGTACTGTGTTATGCATTCATTACTTACAGTAACCACAGCGTATAGCGGGACAAAACAAATTCCAGAACAAAGCAAGAAAATAATTTCTTCTAACCTGCTGAAAAGCATTGCACAAGTAAAATACAAGATTTGACACATTATGTTCCTCTATACAAAAAATCCTCTACTAAATGACAATCACAACCTTTAGCTGTAGTATTCCCCATAACTGGGAACACCTTAGCCGTTGTGTACCCCATAGTTGAGCATACAAACCCTTTATATTGGGAGTCAGGGATGACCTCAGTGTTTATAGGGCCCTGAGGAAGAAGAGTGTATAGGGACTATTGCTCTCCTGCTCTCCCTCATGCTGGTGGTCTTGTCGATACTGAGAAAGTGGATCACTGGGCTATGACAGAATATCTTAAAGCTCCGCTTCACTCAGAAGTGGAGAGACCACTAATGTGAGGGAGAGGTGAGGCAAGCAGCGGCACTAACAGGACCTCCTAAGTGCCGGTCTTGGCTTATGTGCGCCCCACATGCCCTAGCATAAGAGCAGCCCTGAGGGGGCTTACGACAAACGTATCGCACAGGCATTTCTAATAATCATTCGAATTAAACACGAGATCAGGGCATTCTGCATATAAAGATAGTAGCTTTTTTTATTTTTTTTTAAATATGTTTCATGATCCATGCTGGAACACAGGAGCCGAGCTCTTATGAAACATATGTGCAGGCTTCCATTAAATCCACGCTCCCCAAGGTTTCGTTTGTTGCTGAGCAGGTTTAATTTACCATTCTGGGCATCATTTCACGCCGAAATGGAGCTTACAGCTGAGAGAAGCTACTTTTATCAGCACATTAGGTATTTAGGTTTCTTTTTTTAAAGTCATCTTTAAGTGGATTATAAGCATTAATATGCTGATATATTTAAACAGTACAAGTATAAAAAAAATCATAATAAGTACTACATTTGCATTAGCTTGAAAACAAAAAGAAACAAAGCAAAATCAAGGACTTTTTTGTTTAGGAGTATTATAAATACAATTTAAACAAACCCCTAAACATATTTGTATATTTATTATAGAGGGAATTTTCTATAGAAATTGTGTGTCAACAATATCAATATCTCTGTTGCTCTCTGCATTGATAATGTATTAATTTTCCGAACGCATTTATTTTCCTGTGAGAAAGGCCAGGTCCACCCTCTATAACATATACATTGACAAATTTAGTTGTTTTCTTTATTTTTTCTAATAATTTTTTTTTTCTACCTATAACAAAAACAATGCCGTTAAGTTCCAATCCTGTGCACAGGTTTAAGCCAACTAACATTATTGGAAGAGTTAATGCCTCTGAAGTCTAAATAGTAGTTGATACAGCTTCTTCAAGGACATTTAAACATCTGGTTTGGAATGAAAAGATTTACAATCCACATGCTGTATCAGGAAGCATACACGCTACATATTACAATACTGTTGCCTGCGGGAGCGCTTGCATTGTTATGATCATTACTAAATCTGCTTTTGTGCTTGCCAGCATTTTTTATCACGGCTGCTAAATGTTTTTCGGTGTCTGCCGTATGATTATTTAAAGAGTCATTTCATAAAAAGGTGCCCATTGCAATAATGCCCCCCATAATCGGCAAACATTATAAGAGAAGAGCATTGTCATGCAAATTGGTTATAGGAGATCTGCTGCTGTCATAACTGTTGGCATGACATCGGTCATTTATTAGCGTTACCTATAGCTTTTTTATTGGCAAACAGTAACACTCTTTTGGGGATTTCGAGTTTAAAAGCATTATTTAATCAATATTCTGTCCAGAAGTTCTCTCCCTTCTTCTCATCCTACCCTTCTAAAGGCTGCCTGAACCAATCAACAACAAGCAGCACCTTAGCAATGAGATGGAACTCAATGAGGAGGAATAATCATGCCGGGGATGAAACTAGGGGGCTAATGTAGTTGCTCCCAGCGGTTTACACCTTAAGTGGGTTTTAATACAAATATGTTGCTTATTATAATTTGTAAACACTATTACGTATGTCTATTTAGTGTAAGGGACTGATCCGCTTTAAAATCCCCCAATGGGGGGATTCTGCAGAATGACTGTATCATATTATATTATATTATTGTTTTATATACGCCATCATATTCCGTAGCGCTGTACAATGGTACAATGATGAAGCTGTTCCAGTGGTGTTTTATGGGAATAGTACACAAATATTTACCTATAGAAGTGGGTAAATTACTCATATTTCAAAAATGAGTCTGTGAAAGACAAAACCCTTGTAATCACGGAAAATAATGAAAGCAACACACTGTGATTAGTGTTTCTTGGGGATTTCTGGCTCTGTGTCCATATAACAAAATCTGTCCAAGAACCTAAAATGTTCCATGAACTGTTCCATTCTAATCGCGTGAATGCAAATGCTTTAAGTTTCACTCGTAGGAGCAGAAAATGTCTAAAGTGAAAGTGGTCTTGTAATTTCAGTTGTAGACTGAGCTGAAACAAACAAAACAGATAAATACCAAATGCAAGGTATCTCGTTAAAACTAATCACTAAAGCTTGTGAGATGAATAATCTCAAATGTAAAACATTATTCCTCTCCGCCAGGACTACAATAACATAGACACCCAATGCTGGGTAAGGCGCTTGAATACACGCCAGCTTTGACCACTATGGGTTCATCGTGCACATACATAATTATTAGCTAAGCTGGTGCTTTTCAGAACAAGAAGAGAGAGCGAGAGGATTGCTAGGATATTAACGGAGGGCAGCGTTCAGAGACAAATGCGCGGGGATAAAACAATAGGCATTCTAAAGGGAGGTAGGAACACAGGGCAAGGAGCAGGAGGACAATCGCAAGAAAAGGCAGGTAGGAGAATGGAAAAAAATGGAGGATGACAGACAGAAAGAGCCACGGCTTCTGAGACTGTATGCAAATGGTTAAACTGGCCTTTGTGGTCAAAGCACAACCTCCATTAGTGGATGAACCAAGGCTTCGGATATTTACTTCACTGCATTCTAAATGATCACAAGCTGATAGATGGAATAGTAAAGCAGCTCTCGGCCCATGGTTCACTGGACAAAGCAGAGCATTTCAGGATAATGAGTAGTGTGCTTTGACGCAGGGTAATTTTATTTCTTCGATGCCCGTGTTGCATAGAAAACCTTGGTAATTAATTGTGTTATTATTGATCCAGATCAAAAGCAGACAAAAAGACTGTATTGTCTAGGACAGAGATAACCATTTAAGTAGATTGCTTTCTATCCTGTAATACAGAAAGGGGTTAAAAAAAAGAATGACTCAAGATGTATCCAGCAGTACTTCCCACTGTTATTGCCAGCCGGCTACTCCAAGCTAAGCCATTCAACTGTCCATCCCCTTAATTCGGATCATTCTGGACCGTGTCTTCTCCATGCATTAAACCAAGGGGCCCAGAAAATTAGCTAAGGCGGCTGGAACACGAAGATACACAATAACATTTCAATGCTTCAATGAAAATAACACATTTTTTTCACATTAGCAAATGGAAATTCATATTAATTGGGTGTATTTACCAATTGGCAAATGCTATCACACCACACGAGCTACTTTTGAAGTACATCCCCCCATGATCCTATAATTTTCCGGAGATAAATAAACAGCCAGTATAGCGCCTTCAGTACCCAAATATGCGTAATGCGCCACAATTAATCAGAGCGAATGCTGGACTGGTCCCTTCCAGATTCTGCATAAGCCATTATGTTAATATCATTAACCAGCCACAAGTTGGGCTGACAAAACCGCATTAGCAAATATTCATTATTGCTAAGATTATGCTTAAAAGCCAATGCTGGCATGGGAGCAACAGAAAAATATGCTGTGGGATAAATTGGAGAAGAAAATGATTAATGCCGTATGATTAATTTGCACCTTGATTTTCTGGGACATCTCTTTTAAACACCGCTTTGGAAACACTGCTGGCTATGAGCTTTGATTTAGGGTCTTGCAGATGCCTCAGGAAAGGTTCTGGGCAGACTAATATTTAAACTCTGCTCATTTCATATGCATATGTTGTTCCCTGATTATTATTTTTTTTTTATAAATTGCATTTGCATAGGAACAGCTGTTTTATTCAGAATTTATCAGCACTGCCAGGTTTGTCATTCAGACGTTGGTGGTAACCATCTCTGTGACTCTGCTGATGAAGGATGCTAAGGCTGAGAGAAATGACATTTGCTGATGCTTGCAGGAGAACATTTTCCGTAGTAAGCATGGCTACATATGGTACACTGTGCTTCTTGGATACATTTTGAGAATTGTCAGAATCTTTTGTGTAACGAGTCGTCAATTCACATTATGCAAAACCAGGCTTTGTGGGACTCCCAGTCTAGTGGCAGCCAGGAGGTTTCCATCCTTGTCATATGCTCTTTACTAAGGAAGAGAAACAATGTTAATGTCTTTCACTTCGGGGTTAAATATTATTAAATAATAAGGCATGATTTTGGGGGCCATAAAATTAATGAGAAAAATATATTTTGACTTCATTTTAAAATAGAAATATTTTAATATGATGCATGGATGTGCTAAACTCTCTCGGCTTGCAACAAGCTGCTGATCGTTGTAAATTCCATTCACTAGTTTGTGACATCATGACACCTCATACCTTTCACGGAGGTAAATTGAGGGCATAAGTAGCAGTGAGAGGCCCGCACTGGTATTAAAACATGGAGGCCCTATCGCATGAGCACAATTCAGACTTAATGAATAGCACCAAATAAAAAAATATGACACGAGGGAGATGTAATCGTGAGGTGTAAAACATTTCTAATTCAGCTGTTTTTCCAAGTGAGTTGGCTTGAATTTTGGATTCTCTTTTCACATGCCTTAGCGTATATTGGCTTGGTGAATAGACCCTAGAAAGTTTATGACTGTAAACATTAAATAAAAAAATACTTAACTAATTTTTTTATGTAAATAAATTACATTTTTATTAGTTTGATCAAATTTATTTATTATTGTGTCTATTGCAAAACAAAATGGGGACCGTACAAGCTATTTTGCACCAGGGCCCTTAGCTCACTAGTTCTGCCACTAGCCTACATAGAGTGCAACCTCACATCTATGTCACAGCCTACAACACAACTCAAGATTTAACCAGAGTTATTGCAGATCCTTTACACAAGAACTCATTCAAGCAAGTTTAATTGCCTTATTTCCCCTTTACTACCTCAGAATTCCCACTAAGGTTATTTGGAAAGGTGGAATGAGTTTGCCTCTGCATTATCAACGTATTGGAAGGAAGACTCTTAACAAAACTGCCGGTCAAGCATTGTCACACTTTATGTCTGAAATCCTCTTGTTGACCTAAGCAGCTATTTCCACACAAAATAAGCAAAGCACACAACTTTCTCATATCTGTAGGAACATTTTAAGAGCAGCTTTCCTTACCGCATGCTTAATACTTTAATGCCGTTATGTGAGACCAAACGTCACAGGTCTACCAAACATGATAGTGCAAGTATGTCAAAGAAGTGGAATTCTGGACATTTTATACAATAAAAATTTAATATGTAATGGCAGCATGTTTCCCCAAATATTATACTGTACGCAGTGTACAGGAAAATGCGATTAAACTGTTAACTAAGTACACATTAGGGTTTTGTAGTTTGCATAATATACAGTGCACTCCACAAATATTGGCACCCTTGGTGAATATGAGCAAAGAAGCCTTGTTTAACCTTTCAATCTTTTCTTCAAACAATACAGAAAAAAACTCTGCTCTCATGGATATTAGACAATCACAAACACAACACAGGTTTATCCAAAGAAAAATATTAAATAATTGCAAAAGGGTTTTCTAATCAGTTAGCCTTTTAACCTTAAACTTGGACTAGTAACATAAAGTGCCATTGGAACACAGGAGTGATGGTAGGCCCCAGTACACTTATGAAGATATTCCATTAAAATCATCCGTTTCCAGCTACAATAGTCATTTACAACATCAACAATGTCTACACTGTTCCAGTATGACATTGCCCCTTTGAACAAATCATGGTCCATAAATGGTTAGAAGAGTTTGGTGCAGAGGAACTCCAATGGCCGTTGGGATTGGAACTGGAAAGCCGACTGCAGGCCAGTTCTTCTCGTCCAGCATCAGTGCCTGACCTCACAAAAAGCAATATGCAATTTTAACCCTAGGTTCAGATCACTATAAGGCAGTTACAAACATTAGCAAGTGATTTAGGCTGTATTAATTCTAGAGGTAGAGGGTGCAGAATAATTGGAAGAGGTTCAGTGTACTGCAACATTATTTTAGAGGAAAAGGTACGGTTTTGAAAAGTTAAATACAATGCAAAGGTCATATTTTAATGTAACCAATGCTTAAGGAACTGGTGTCACTGTTGATTTATTTAGACACTGGTAAATAGCCTGTTCAGCTATATATACTGTATATCCACATATAATTTTTCATTGATTCATTATGGAAGGAGCTGTTCTTATTGCTATAAAAAAGTATTAACCAACAAGGGGTTAAGGCATGCAACTACAAGGCTACTACTAGAAGAAACAAAAACCCACTACATTTAATAATAATGTTCATGAGATGGGTCTAATTAATAGATTGTAAGCTCACGTGGAAAGCGCCATGTTCTCTGTTTGTGCCATTGTGTGACAATGTGTGTTAATGTTATTGTTCTTTTTTCATATTGTCCATTTTAATGTTATTCTTGTTCATTCTCCTTTCGTAGCAGCGCTATAGAATCTGCTGGCACTTTCTAAATAAAATGTAATGTAATTCTCACTCCACAATGCAGCACACAGACCATCATTTGTTTTATAATGCAATTTCACTCACGCTCTTGTTAATCTGATCACTGGCTATTTTCATTGAAGCTGAAATAGACCTGGAAGCTGTGTTTATAATGAATTATTCTCTTTACAGGTAGCGCTGTATAATAGGACGCTAGACCATTGTGATGAGACTGATTAAACTGAAGGGTCTGGTGACAGACATAATGCCGTATTGTTCACGTTGCTGCATTCTCTCTCTCTCTTAAATTTTATGACCTAATAAATTATTCTATTTCACTGATTTTTTTTAGGTCATCTGTAACAGGACAAAATAGCTAGTGTTTTGCATTGTAAGAAAATTATAAACTGGAGTCAATTAAAAGTATCTTATAAAGCAGACAGATCTTTCATTTGTGTTTTTGGACATTTATCTACTCGGGTACATCCCATAGATCTCTGCAACAAATGCATCAACTTTCTCCCACACTGCTTCTTTATAATTCATTCAATCAACCTCTTTGTTAAAGGATATTCAGTTGGCCCATCAGAATAATCTGCATTCTATGTCAGCCTGAATTAAATGCACTGGGGAAAAAAAAACATTTCATTTGTTTAACTGGTAATTCACAATCCCTAGCATTCCTGTTAAAGACATTTTAACCAGGACTAAAACAACAGCTGCTGTGAACTGAGGCTACCATGAGAGGCCATGGTACTGAGGCTACCATCCATTAATTTGGATTTCAATTACAACAATTCTCAGGTAGCCCATGGCTCTGTCACCAATTTTAAAGGCACAATGTTTAATGTTTATTGGAGACCATCCTACATGGACTTTAGAACACGAGAATTCTGCCAGATTGAATTCCTCCCCAGCTCGCCTACTGAAAGCAGGAAGCATTCATGAGTACACTTGTTGCACATCCTCAGTAGAACTCCCATTCTAGGCAATGGACATTGAGGTCCTATTGAAATCAATGAAGATTAGTTCAGGTAGCCTTTGTAAAGGCCACAGGCTGCCAGCAATCTCAGTGTTCATGACGTCAAACTGTAAACTAATTATCCCTAAAACAATTACACTGCCCAATGAAAAGCACAAGCTTTAGTTTCAATAAATTAATTTACCTATGAAAATATATATGGTGGTTGCGGTTTACCTTGACAAGTACACACATTACTAACTCAGGTCCATGTATAATAACGAATAAACCTCAGATTATCTAAGAGATCCACATGAACCGATACATAAAGTATATTGCGAAGCAGTGTATGTACTAGCTGACGCGTGGCCTTAAATAACCTCTCACTCTAATATGTATATAAGTAGAATGGACCAGATCAATCATGCTTAATACAAACACCTATCAAATTAGAACACCACACACACACACACACACAACATGAATGATAATTGTGCACTAAATTCTGTTGCTAAAACAATAATTGCCAATGAATGTCTCCGTTATTTATTAGGTCTTTGCCTAATCTTGATATGTGCTTATTTAATTTAGCGAACATCTGAAAGCCACTTTGATGCAAAAAGTTTGAACGTGATAATCTAGTTGCCTAAGCTAATGCGATTGGCTAGAGAAATGTAGAATGCAATGTATTTTAATCAATCGCGGAATAATTCCCTGGACACTGCAGTGTTACATACTGGTATGTAGACATAGGCTTACAACTGCACATACTTATATACACAGGGGGGGATGTGTTAGCCTCCAGCTGGCTGTGGGGTTACCACATCTTAGACAGGTCACGTCTGTAATGTATTTTTAACAGTTGTGCAATAAAATTTCGTGGCTCAGGGGAATGTGCTTTGACATCATGACGGTCCAGGGATTGAAACCAAAGACAGCTCGTGTCTAGTAGAATAGACTGTGTTAAGACTGAGCTCCATGCCTATGGTAATCTGATGCATGGAGCTCTTCTGACACCTTCTATCACAGTAAGTCAATTGCTAAAGCATATTATGAGCATATTTAGAGAAATTTCTAGTAAAATAAAGATATCTCAGAATGCCAGTGAGTGGTGGAATTTATAGTCCAACTCAGCACTGGACTAGACAATTCAGGCAAATAAAATAAATACCTAATTATTACTATGTATGTTTATTTACATCGCAATTGACACGTTGCTTCTTATAATACATATATTCCAGGAGTATGACAAAAGCAGAATTGATAGACTAAGACCAACTGGTACATTAGGTAAAGGGGGCTCTGCTCGCAAGCTTACACTCAAGCTATTCAACATTATGGCTCTCACTTATATAACAAAATGTTAACAAGATAACATAAGCATGCCTTTAACCTTATTAAACTTGATTTATTTTTCAATTAGATATTTAAATCGTATATATGATGAATATTTTTTTAAGAATTAAAAAGCTTTAATAAGACCTTAATGGAGTACATTATGGTTCGTTTCTAAGATTGAAAAGGATAAACACCCATCTCATGTGCGTGCTGGGACATCTTAAGTTTAATACACACAAAAGTTAAATTAGAATAAATATATATATTTTTTGGGGGTAAATGAAAAATGAATATGTAGTTTTTAATGTTTTCAGTATTCTAAAGAACTTCAAGGTAAAAAGTACACAAGAGAAGAGGATAGGGAAAAGTATTGGTGCTTCGGGATTTTAATGGTTAAAATTCTGGATGGTAGTGTTTATGGTATTTCACAGAAGATTTGCTCAATGTTTTGATGTGAGCTGTCCAATTACATTCCACTGATGTGGAAAAATGTCTGAAACGTGCCTAAAGCATATACGTCAATTAAGCTTGTCTCATTTAAAACAAAATGCAAACAAATCTCTATTTTCATTTGCTATAGTGTGACTTCAAATGACTTATGGCAGACGTCTTTCGTCTACATGGATCAAATGCATTTTCCCCATTTTCGAAATGAGTTCAGAGTCGCTGAACAGATGCACTGCCCTTGTTCTCTACTTAAATCTCATTTCTTTTAATCCTCCTCTCCCTTTAAAATCAGCAAATTCAGCTTTAAATATCCTCCACAGACCAGAGGTCAGCTGCTAATGGCAAAGATGTGTTATGGGGTGCACTTATTTTTCCTAAGTATTCAAAGAGATAATGCGGATGCCATAAAGCTTCAATTGCTGGCAGATTATACTTTCATTTATGAAAACAGATTGTCAATTTCATTTAGCCAAAAAAATATTAATAATGATAGTAACATTTGATATTGTGTAATTACAGGAAACTTTTCATTTTGGCTTTATTATGTACCATGGAGACAAAGATGCAGCTTCCCAGAACTATTTGCAATTTAATTTGAAGCTTAGCATCCAGGCAGGAGTGGATAAAAAAAATTCTTTATGCTGTCCAGCTCTGACATACACAGACAAATATACAGAAAGCTGGATAGATGGATAGATAGATAGATAGATAGATAGATAGATAGACAGACAGACAGACAGACAGATAGGTATGAGCAGAAAGAACGTTTATACATTTGCGTGCATTTATGTGCATGTTTATTCATTTTTTATTTACAAAGAGATGAATGAAGTTGTGATATAATAAATTGAATACATGTGGTAGTTTGGGATTCCAATGCCAAGGAAAGTCAGATTTGAAGTTTAATTGCCTTATCTCAGGCAATTCAGTCTGGTCCCTGATAAATGTTTCATTCGGTACCCTTCGGCTGTGATACTTTATAAATATCCCCCTTTTACGCAACCACATTTGTTGTAAAAAATATCATAACATAGAAGCATTATGGAGCGTCTGCTAAATGTTCATGAGTAGATGTAGCACCCCACATTAAACATTTTTGTAACATCTAGAGGCTACATCAGAGACATGTTTTTTTTAGGTATGAGCCTTTCTAGCGAATCACCTTTAAATAAGTATTGGATATGCAAGGTAACCAAAGGATTAGTAAACTAGAGACATAACTCACTCAAGGACGCAAGAAAAGAAATCTATTGAGACATAATATAGGGACCAGAAGGTAAAATTGTGAGGTCCTTTGTATGGCTCTTCATCAGGTCGAATTTGATGGGGTAAGCTCCTGTATGTTCTTGCTCTTTTGACATATGAACGCTTTTACTGTTGGAATGACTTTTCTTTATTTAAAGAGAAATGTACTAGAAGTCTAAGCTTCTGAACTACTTGACGGTGACTTTGCTTGTAAAAAATCAGAATGAGAGCTGTGAAAAACAATTTTACGTACACCTACCGTGCTCAAGGCTTTTGGACAGAGAAGTTACCAGTAATTAGTAGCTTCATAATGAACTGAATACGTCCTTTGGGATTGAGGAGGAATGCACTGAGATGAATGGCATGTTCATAAGTAGTCTACTGTCATCACTGAATAATCTAGCCTTCATATACTAAATGTGAGGCAGCAGTCACTGATTTATTTATCTACCTGATAGAACGCACTCCTCATTCAAACGTCATCGGTTACCCAAGGAATAACGCTTATGACATATTACTTGGTAAGCAAAGTAAAGTACCAGGGTAAGAAGACACAGTGATCAATATTGGGTCTATTTTCTGCCTTACAGCTAAATCTTTCTGTTCTTATATGGATATCATCATCCAAATGTACGTAAAAAATAGATGAAATGGTTGTGTGGACCCAACCTCAATGCACCACTCTCCATCCTGAGACGTTGAATACTGCATCATGGGTGTGTATGCACAGACCACTCGAGTGGAAAAGAAGAATACCTTACATTAACATACCTATTGGCCCATATGTTTGTAAAGACCGTAGTTAGCACAATGTACATATCAATTTTCACTTTCCGCTGACAGCTATCCGGGTAGCTTGGATGACACACATAGTTTGTCATTGAATATTAAGGCTCAGCAATCTGCGAAGAACATTTGAATGCCTGCTTTAAAATCCACTTTGTCTTAGGTGTCGTTTTTTTATTTGCCTAGCAATTCTGCATCCAAAGAGTTTATTCCCCTTGTTTATTCACCCCATGTCTGCCATATTATGGTGTGACATACAACGGGTTTAGCTTCTCTCACTTGCTGTGTTTACAGTGCTGCAAACTACTCATATATTTCATATAAAGTGTTGAAATGCCAGATTTAATAGCTGCAGACATGAAACAAATGTAGCAATAATGCGAAGTCATAACTGAATAGGTAAATCACACACACAAGCTGAGAACGTGCTCCAGTTAATACGGTAGTCAACTACACTGAAAATGAACAAATAAAGATCATAGGTGGCAGAGCACCCCAGTGGTAAATGTATATCTCAATGACACTCTGCGCTGTGAGTTGGAAGGCATTACTGTAATGGTGAAATGTCTCCTAAATGTAACAGGTTGTAAAGGCAATTGGCAACCATTGATTATGGCTCCAACATGGACCAATATTAATAATGTTGGCTGGATGCTTCAGCAGTCGAAAAGCTGAATAGCAAGTGCCCCAGCAGGGCTGGTACCATATATTAAAACATGGTTACTGCCTAAGGGCTTTGAAATAGTGAATAGTGAACCACCAAAACCATAGTTTACCCACGGCGCTAGAAAACTTGAGCCTCTCAATGCTGGGGTCTTCATATGCCAAGTTTAATTGCACAGTCCGATTTTAATTATAGTTAAAGTTGACGCTATCCAGCTGAAGTGCGAGAAACTCAGTGAATTCCGAATATGAAGTTCACCAAACTAGAATTGGCACTCAGTGAGCAGAGCATATTACATATTACATGGTCATAACATAATGTATCAGAATTAAAATGCATAAAACATGTCCAAATTTCAAATGCAGTACGTCTCTGTATATCTACGCCCATAGGCACCAATTAAGTGTTCAATATATTGCGTACACTCCAGCCTCTGAGTGGTTAATACATTTTTACACTAACTGGCTTTCTTAATGATACAAAGCAAAACATGGCATATAGGAGGCATTGCAAGCAAATGGAAACTCAATGGGGACACGGAATCTGGAATACCTGCACAGGTTGTAATATTACATCTTACCGAAACAATGTTATATTTCTGCCGGCAGTAAGACGTGAGTAATAGTTTGATTAAAGCCGGAGTCCTGCAGCCATACAGTGGACTCAATTTTCTACCGATGTTATTCCTCAAAGGAAATCATTTAGATTTTTTGTGCTGCGGGTACTTTAACCAGTCATACACTGCAGGCTGTCATATACTACGTTGATCCTTTAGGACAGCTAACCGGTCTAATTTTACTTGTAACAAGTAAACCAGCCAACAGCCAAGCCACCACGTATCAGTCAAGGATATGCTAAAGACCACACACTTCATCCATTCACACACACATACAGCAGAAAACAGAGCCCAACCAATGTCCTACAGACAGTAGTTCTGAAGGCATTTCATACAACACACTGTATTTAAACAGAAGAATTGCTGCTCGGCTTTCATCACCCTTCCAAGTTTTGTTGCGGTCAAAAACACTTCTGTGTTAAAAGGGAGATACTAACTAATTTATATTAATTTATTATACCTGGCTATAGCCTGTGCCATTTGTTTTACAATCACATTTAGTTTAAAATGAAGGAAGCTGAGTTCTGCGGTAAAGCTGGCCAGGATGAGCCTGTTCTTCTTGCTCAGCTCTTCACAAGGGTTTCCTGAACCAATCAATGACAATCAGCAAGATAACAAAATGGCATAGATAACTTAACAGAGGGGAATAATCAAACATAATCTGGACGGTTTATCTAGTATATAGAAGCTATATATGTAAAAATTGGGAAAACTGCCAGATTCGTTTTAAGTACGGAAACAACCAGGAAAAGGAGATAAGTTCAAAGGTTTACGACAGACACCTAGGGTAAACAAATGTATTTGCAGAAAGATAATGTAAGATCTGATGTGTGCCATATGTTAAGTACACCAGATATATCTTGAAAGTGTTCTGAAAGGATAGAAAAGTAGCAGCTCGTTGTCGTTTAAATACCCTTTTTGTCACGGCAGACAAAGGTACACTTTCAAATGATCTTGTTGTGATGAGTGTCTGGGGAGCAGCTATAGTGTGCGGTGGTGTAATGCTGTCAGTCAAGCAGCTCAGCAAACTAATAGACAATTCAAATGAAAATATGCCATTTTACTTTACAATGTGCTATTGAGAAAACAACAAAGTCTCTTTTTTTTTTTAACCAGCTCAACAATTCTGCCATTTCTGAACTAAGTGCCAGATGTAAGCGAGGCAATTACACACTTTCATGATGAATGTGTATGATTTAGAAAGTACATTTTCCGTATTAATAGAAACAGTGCTTCTTATAACATATGCCTGTTCCTGATGACACAACACATCTTAAAACTTGCCAGGCTTATGTTTGCTCCACCGGAGGCCTATTAATGCAGAAAACGAAAACAAAACGTCAGCAATACTGCAAGATCGCATGAAAAGATGAAGTCTACTCATGATTACAGCATTCCCTTGCTACTTGGTTTCCAACCTGATCTACAAAAGCTCAAATTAAGAAACAAGGTGGTAATTAATAAACAACATAGGCACTTTATATTCAGAGATGCTCTAACTTCACAGGTCTACCACGTATTAACTCAGGAGATCATTTTATGCTTAGGAGCCGATGAAACTGGCTCCAATATCCGTGATTAAGTTGATGTTTGGATATATTTTGAAGTTTGAGGATTAATGGGTTAATCATTATGAGATGTACCATATTGCCTTTTTCCCTACCCCCATCTCTTTGTATTGCAAGAGAAGTGTTTAGCTGAACACATCTCCTGCGGCCTGCACCACATGGTATCCTAACCGCCAGCCAGCTCTGAGAGTTCCATGAGAGGGTCCAACGAGACCCCTGTTGCACATGCACAGAAATCACTCCTTTGATTTTAATGTTAACTCTTTCCTGCCGCCAACTGACTGCTTCATTGCTTTAACTGATTGCTTTGGAGCTCTGGAGCTGCAGCATCTCCCGAAGGACAGTTATTTAATTTGATTTCATGTATGCATATTATAAAGTACTCTTATATGGATTTTATGTTGGTGAGACTGCATTGGACATTAGGTGGCCCCTTTAACAGGTAGTCGCCATAATGCATGTGAACCGCTCAGAACCAGGAAAAAAGAAATGCAATCTCTAGACAATAAACGTGTAGTACGAAACTGAACATGCTTCATTGTAATAAAAGACATGGAATTGTAATAGCAGGTGAGTATGGCTTATAGTGGTGATTAAAAATTACTTGGCACCCCTTTTTTAATCTTAGATGCCGGGATGGACTTGTAATGGAAAATCCAGCAGTGCTTTTAAATAGTAACCCCAGGGATGCTTTTGAAAGACATCCAAAGGTTCCTCTCCACTCTTCTAAATTATATTGGACAATGATGCCATAACTCAATAAAGCCGGGTCAAAGTCATCAGAGTCTACCTTACTTCCACATCCTTTTCCATGTCAGTCAAACATAATTTTCATCAAGGGCACAGAAACATATATGGCAAATCTTGATCAAAGCTTGTTTGTGCCTCTGTCAGCATGA
Source organism: Spea multiplicata (assembly GCA_009364415.1). Lineage (NCBI taxonomy): Eukaryota > Metazoa > Chordata > Amphibia > Anura > Pelobatidae > Spea > Spea multiplicata. The sequence continues at coordinate 25,444,414 of VKOC01000001.1, forward strand.
ATTGTTACATTTGCACTATCCTGGTGAAAATAAATTAGGAGGCATCATTTTGTCAATGAGGTGTTCATCTTTAACAGGCATTAAACAGGTTTCCTTTTTCCTCGCTGTGTCTAATGTAATGTGCTATCTGGAAAAACAGCACAAACCCAAAAATATATGTGGAGTACGGCATCTATGCGCTCTATCAAGCACGTTTAATTCGCACTAAGAGGTAAATTATTTACAGAGGAAAACCATAAACATGAAAATGAAAAAGGTAAATCAAGATTATCATGGCTTTTCTTAGCATATGTTGGTTTAAAAGGAACAGCAGCCTCCCAAATGTTCATGTTTTAGTACATGTTGGAGTCCATACTGCACGGTCTCCACTGCCTTTTATTGCATGGAAATTGGAGAATGCATTGTTATTTATTTATTGTTACTGGAGTAACTGATCCATTTACCCCATTCCCTGTCTGCCTCTCATGAAAGTGAAACGCATTGGCATCTACACTTCCTGCACATGCTCAGTTTCACCATCATCGTTTCATGTGATTGGCTGCTGCTACTCCCATAGACTAGAATGAAGAAAGTGTACCGATGAATGCTCCTTGCTTTCAGCAGAGGCGCCTAGGGGCAGGGGGAGTTAAATGAGTCAACTAAACAATGCTTGGGCTGATCTGCATGGAATCCAATACAAACTTAACTCCGATGCGCATTTAACATGAAACTAGAAAACAAGAAAGCGGAATGTCATTTTTTTGATATCTGCCTATCCATGTTATTATTTATAGAGTGAACAAAGCTATTTCTACTGCACGCTTATTATGAAATCCATATAATAATTTAAGTGGATCAATTTCCTGCCAACATCTTTTTAACCAGAGGAACCTTTAATGTGAATTTGAAAAACATTATTAACTTCTCTTCTAACGCTTGATAGATAAAAAAACAAATAAACAACAAAGCAGACGGTAAACAACTTTCTGTGTTTGCGGAATTGGGCTTTTAATTCATTGTAATATATGGTGGATATCAAAGTATTTCAAGGGACTGTAAAATACATGCATTGAAATATCATGAACCCTTGGCTAGTGACATTCGCCTACTTGTAGAGACAGCCACGCCAGAGACTTGATTTGGTCTCTTAAATCCCCAAAACATTGTAAACACAGCAGTATACAATCTTCTTTTTTGGTATTTAAACACAAACAAAGCCACATGGTGCAATTATTGATTTTTACCAAGAATTTTTTTACTTGATGGATTCTGCTTTCATGTTATTTCATCCCTTTATCAAAAGCAGGTAATTCTTGGAATTGTAATTGCGTACATAAGTGTGTGTCAAAATAATCTGTAATTTTGGGTTCTTGTAAGAACTTAGCACTCTTAATGAGGTCAACCACATTACACGAAAACTATTATTTCTATATTTTCCTTACGTATCATTTGTATTTGGATATCTAAATCTGGTCAGCCCTTACAACACAAATTAACCATTATAGTGCGGTTTGACTTGACCCTTGTATTCAAAATCGAGTCAGTACCTTGGTACAACCCTTAATCTTATCTACTTTAAACTATTTAGTGACAACTGTTTAAAGAAACCATTACAGTACAGAGGATTTTAAGTCTATGTTATTGTGTTTAGACTGCACTTCATCTGTCACACCAGTAAATGTCTTCATGGGTTAGTTTGCCTGCAGCTAAAATGCATGGCAATGTTTAAAGATTATAACCTTTAATGTTAAGGTGTTTCTTTCTTGTGGTAAAATGGAGGTAGATTCCAAATAGGCAAGGCAGAGCAAAGGGAGAAAACATTCTGGTATGAAGATTTATGTAAATATTCTCAGAGCTTGGCTCAGAGCCATTGTGGATCCTAGAGTGTTTTAGCGTTCCGTGAAGAAGAAGCCTGTTCAAAGGCCCTTGGCGGTTGCCAACCAAAAACAAAACTGCTCATTATGGTCAGGAACTCAAACAGAACAAAGCATAAGACTTACTTTCAGCATCAGCATGGAATAGGAAGCACAGAAGTACCACAACGGGCCTGGCGATGTTCATCATCTGACAGCGTGCCACCTGCATGCTTAGGAAGCCTTGGTTTCACCGGCTCACCAGCCAAAGAGTGTCTGACCACTTAGATGATTCAATGTGGTATTTTCACAGCCTGAGGAGGAAGAAATAAACAGATAAGACTATTTTGTTTTATTCGTGTTTCCTACAAAACCCCCTCTCTTCACGGGGTAAAAGTGTTGAAAGCAGCATATTGCACATGTGCCTTTTCTCATTATACTAAGTGAAGCCCATTACACACTTTGTATCTCTGCCAATTCTCACTGTGCCAAGAATAGTCCTGGCAGAGTTAGTAATGTGTTTCTCAATAGTGAGGCGAGGAAAACCTATTCCCAGATGGCTTCTTCCCTGGTCAGATCACCGCCCGAATAATTTATCATCATAATTAGCTGTCACTTCAGTAAGCGATGTATCAGCTTAATGCTTTTTATATGTTCCATCACAGGCCCAACTGCAGTGCACACCTTATTCTGAGTTTATTGGTAACAGGTATCTGAATCATATTTTTAAGTCTCTGATATAATGCAACATGACAGTTACCCAAATACAAATGATTTACAGAAAGTTATTGTCACTGTAACAAGATAACACAATAGCAGAAACGTGAAAAATAGGGGAACTGTAGAGGTTTTGTGTAACTCAGAAAAGAAGACCCAACAATTCAATCAATTAACTGATGCTTTAGGATTAGTAAGACTAGTAAGACTAAGTATGGTTTCTATAATAACTAAGTCTGCTCCCCTACAACCATCATCCTGGAGGTAGACGAAGAATTATCCCATAGAGCTATGATCACTCTGGTAGAGATTGATAGGACACAAGTATAACATAACATTATATACACATGACCCAATAGACTACTGAGAGGCCACTTCAAGACACAGGGAAGGCATCCCAAACCTCAATGACAGATGTAGAAAAATCAATGACATCAGTCAACACAAATGGTAAAAGGCCCATGCAAAACACAGGGGAACTACGAAACCTGTTAACACTATTGCATGAAATGATGTTGTGTTTTTCCACAAACAAGTGTTTGGTTGGTTTAAAGAAAAATCCAAGGTGTATGGTATGGTGATATTTTTGAAGATTTTTTTTTTGAAGATGAGCAGATTATAAGGTGCTTTAAAAACATATGTATTGTACACATATCGTTTGTTAAATTTGAGTTGTATTACTTTTTATGATCCAAAGAAAGCACATATTTACATATTCTGTAGCTAAAATCAACAGTAAAATAAAAAGTTAATATCCATGCTCCCTGATTTTTTTTTCAACATAAGCTTGTCATTCTCTGGGTGTCTATAGTGAGATTGTGCCAAAGAAACGTCAAGCTCAGTTCTATGTTAGACTTTCCAAGCTTCAAGCCTTCTTAATTTAACTGTATCCAGATATGCAGTTCATTAGTGAACCAGAGGAAGTGCCAGAAAACAGAGGTGAGGAATCCAGAAAGCAGCTTTTGGTATCAGGATGTCACTGGGTAGCTTATCTGTCTTCTTCTCTAATAAGTCAACAAACATCATTGCCTTCTTTATGAACATCACTCTTTCATATCACTTATGTTCTTAGGAGTGTCAGACACACTAACCAACAGTCATAATTCTAAGTTTTAGGTTTTTTTTAAATACCCATCTAGCTGACCTTGACAACGCCCTAAGCTTTAATAAGGTTAATACATTACACAACTGAATGGAGCAGTGTTGCATACATATGTACTGCATAGCCTTGTGGTGAACAAGTGCTGTTTTGGCCAATTAGGAATGTATTTATTTGGATTTGCTATTGTCTGTATTTTTGTGTAATATGATATCTTGATTCCCTGGCCAAAATGTATTCTCTAATAGCCTTGAAAATGACGTTAAAATCCCATAATACAGCAATGGGTGGACTCCCAGCACATTTCAGGAAAACAATGGGGCACAAAAACAATGTGACTGACAAAAGGGTACGCACTCTGGGTCATTTCAAAAGTGATAGCCATTACATATATCAGCAGTCTCGTTCTTAAACATCATGCTAGTGTACTTCATGCAAGATGATCTGTAACCACAGATATAAATTAAAGCTTTGGATATGCACAGAGCTAAAGAATTAATACATAAAATGTAATTCAAAGAAGGACAAGTGAGATGGGCTTATTAGTTATTCTCTGCAGTTACACCTACATAATTTACCCAATCCTCGGCTTCATCAACTCGTTTGGCCTCCAGTATCATCTATATGCAGATTATACCCAAATCTACCTGTCTTCTCCTGATCTCTCTCCATTTCTCATGTCCCATATTACCAACTGCTTGTCACAACGCTACCTAAAACATAATCTTTCTCATTATCTTCCCTCCTTTCATCTCCAGTGCACTACCTGAATTCTCTAGCACCCTTAACTACATGACTACCTCTCCTACTAACCAGGCCCGATGCCTTGGGGTCATCCTTGACTCAAACATCTCCTTCATCCCTCACATTCAGTCCCTCGCCAGATCCTGCCTGCTTGCACCTAAAAGACATCTCTCACATCTGCCCATTCCTCACCCAAGAATCCACAAAAACTCTGGTTCATTCACTTATCATTTCCAATCTTGACTACTGTTACATTCTTCTGGTTGGCATTCCACTGTCTTGACTCCTCTGCAGTCTGTCCTAAATACAGCTGCTAGGCTTATCTTCCTTGCACGTCGCTCCTCTTCTGCTTCCCCACTCTGTGAAATCCTCCACTGGCTCCCCATTACCTTTAGAATTAAATTTAAAATCCTGGTACTAACATATAAGGCCCTCCTCCATAACACTGCTCCTCCATACATTTCTGCCCTCATGAGCAAATACTGTCCTACTCGATCCTTATATTCTTCCCATGGGCTAAGGCTCTCCTCCTCACTTATCACCTCTTGCTATTCTGGTCTACAAGATTTCACTCGGCTGCCACATATCTCTGGAATCTACTTCCACCGAACCATCAACATTCATCCTCCCTCCCAACATTCAAGAAACATCTAAAAACTCACTTCTTCAGAGAAGCCGCACCACCTTACCAGCTAGAACTTCCTTGTCATTGATACAACCACCACACTACCTCCCACCCTTTCTCTGTGCCTTATGTTTGTCACCCCATTCCCTCAAGATTATAAGCTTGCGAGCAGGGGCTCTCTCCACCTAATGTATCGGTTTGTCTTAGTCTGTCAATTCTCGTCTTGTCATACCCCTTTGAATATATTTATTGTATTAAGTGCTGCCCAAATTGTTGGCGCTATATAACTACAAGATAATAATAATCAGAAAGGTACATTGAATATCTCCCTTTCTGAAAACTAAATGGCACATGACCTTAATGATGAGGCACGGTAGAAGCAGAGACGTACTGTAAATGTGGAAACTGTTAAGCATTTGGGATCTGCATCCAGGTATGCAGTAGGTATTAGGTTTTTACAGAATAACATCTGTCCTTTTACTGGACAGTCCTTACATTCCTGCTCCTATCGGCATAGAGAGAGAGATTTACACATTTATCTAGCAGCAACACACACATATAAATTGGTGATTTTTTTTAATGCTAAAAAACTGCTTTTTTTGGCACAGATCATGATTTGCTTTGGCACAAGTGAAGATACATATTATATCTGTTTCATTACTATGCATGACTGACTTCCATGCAGCACAGATTTAATCCAGCCGCAAAAAAAAATCTAATTCTAATTACTAGTCCAAGAGATAGATATTTCTAGAATTGCAGGTGGTAGATTCTGTTCAAAAAAAGTACTGCCAAGTCATCTCAGTGTTCAAGCGTCTCTGATGGGAATGCGTATGAGAGAGCTGGATTATTCAGAATAGGATTTTCCAAACCAGATCTCAAGGACTGTAAACCTACCACGATTGTGCGGTTTCTACGATATGGAATAGGCCACAAACCTATCTGTAACTATGGACTTTTCTAAGTATTGCCAGGAAAAAATGGTCACTTTTTTAACAGATCTGGACTTTTCTCAAATTAAAAACAGGCTTCCATACCTGGTAACACAAACTGGTAGAATATGCCCAATCTCTCTCAAATTACTTATGTTCTGACATCTCAATTCTATTGTAAAGATCAAAACAGTGCCATCCCTAGGTTGGTGTGGAGACCCAGGTACCCCGCACATTGCTTATAACCTAGCACCTGGTCATCTAGAGTGACATCTAGAACAATGAGTAAATGAGCAGGTGAAATCACTTACCTGGGAAAATGCTTTTTTCTGTGAGAACACACTTTTTCACATTTAGTGTGGATGGATTAGCACACCTAACATTACTCAGTGGGCTCAGGAAACATGCCATTTATTTGTTTCTGACCCGATAAATGAATCAAATAGCGACCGATCGATACACAGTTCATACATCACCATGCAGACTAAATGCGTACGATTCTGATCCAGAGGACTAGGATTTATAACACTGGAGGATATAGGCACAGCCCTTGATCTGTATGTTTTATTGGCAATAATTTAACACAGCCCGAATTTTACAACAGTGCCGGCAACCTGTGTCTCTCTCAGTCATCATAGCACATGTTGTTTATCCTCTGATGGCAAGTACTGTGTAGTGAAATGAATGAAAGCCGCAGAAATCATAGTAGGGCATGTGCTGAGGGCACCAGCTCACTCCTATCATCGGAACCATCTTCATGCCAGCATTTCAAATAGCAGCAACATCCATAAGACATCAGTCCTGTCGGACTCAATTTGTGTCTGTGCAAGCGTATCCGAGCCAACTGCTACATAATGACTCTGATGCTATCACAGAGATGGAGATATATAGAATGTGCTCTCAGAGGAACTAAAGGTTGCTTTGTCTTCGCTTGCTGTTGGAGAGCGACAATAAAGATGCAATCCATACACACATAGTAATACACACACGCACACACACATATATATACACACACACACAAATACATTTTGGTTCATAAGACAAACATCTTTTATCCACATGGGTTACAGTTATATACCAAAAGGAGGTACTGAGTGATATTGAGATTTTGAAAAGTGGTAACACGTGTAGGATATGAGTTTGGATGACCCTGATGAACTGTGGGGAAGCAGAACGGTGCCCGTGCTATGACCATAACATTCATTATAACATCAGTTCTTTTGATCCCGTCGTATAATACATGTTTCCCATATGTTTGCTGTATAGTTCACTAGAAATGAAGGTGGCATGTAGGTTACTGGCACACTTTCATCTTAGCAGCTATGCTCATTGTGAAAACAATCCTTCCAGGTCCACGGGAATGCAACTAACTAATCACAATTAGCCTTGGGATCTCATCTCCATATGGTTGCATTAATTAACACCTATAAAGGATATATGTTTGCTGTGTTGTCAGAGGCATGTATGATTACCTTTTTATTACATTTCATTTAGTAAGCGCCAACAAATTATGCAGCCCTGTACAATTCAAATGGAGTGCTTAACACATACATAACAAATATTCATTAACACATACAGACACAACAGGAGTTGAGAACCACATGTAGATGACAGAGTGGCTCATAATTAATGGTCACAAGGCAAACATTCCTCTTGTTCCCTACTATAATGTATATGAAGGGGAAAATACAGTCCCGGTCTTGTCATATACCCTGAAAATATGTATTGTAAGAAGCACTGCATAAATTGTTGGCGCTATATCAATAAAAGATAATAATATTAATAATATTAATATTATTTATTTGTGTGGGTTTTATTAGAGGGCACATGCTCACTCAATTTAGTAATGGGCATTGGGTACTATCTTTTGCACCTAAAATTACCAAATTTCCCTGTGTTTATGAAATACAAAAAATTGACTATTATACATGTACAGGTGTACTAGGGTACAAAACACTGAAATGAAGGTAAGTGATGACTTTTCATTCCAATAGTCATATCTTTTAAGATGGTTACTTATTTTGCAAGGGAGATGCATTCATTTTGAACATGCCAGTCAAGACTGGTGACGTAGTACTTCTGGGGCAGTTGTGAAGGTCCTGGCAGGGCAACACATATAGCTAAAAAAAACACTGGCAACATTAGAAAAAGTTTTAAAAAATATATATCAGACGTTATTGCTAGTGTATATTTGGAGGCACTCCAACTACGGAGGGACTGGGATTAAGCAAAAGCCAGGATAAACCTGTAAAGGTAGGCAAATTGCTGTAATGCCATAGACTTCATTCCAGCTGACTTGAAAACTCTGGTTTGATAGCGTGACCAGTAAGTGAATAAGCTTGAATAAGCATTCTGAGCGCTGGTTAGAGAGAGAATAAATAAATAACTCTGCTCTGCTTGGATTTTGAAATTTTCAGGTCCTTGCTATAGCAGGCAGCTTTTTTCGAAATCGCAAAAAGGCGATTAGCAGAGACTGAACATTTCCAATTACTAGTATGCATCTATTTGTAATGGCCTATGGAGTAAGTGCACAAGGCTAAAAGATTTCACTACTGTGGATATGTAAACGTCACAGAAATAAAAAGCGCCTACTGAATGAAAAAAGAGAAATATTTATTTTGCTGCATTTTTTTTAATTTTATTAATATTTATCTATATTATATATGGATTTTACTCTGCGGTCAGTTACATAGGGCATGGACTCTCTCTTCACATTTGAGAACATTTTTTTACTTTATGGTGGAATGAAAATATGTCCAATAATGGTTCCATGACGTGTAATTTATACGCAACGCATCCCCAACTGATGGACTCTTTTTTTTTTCTTACATTTTGTGGTTCTGGGATGGAGATGGTCGGATAAAATGGAGAACAGCTGTCCAAGTGAAATCTGAGCACCAAGCGGCTTAGCTACTTGCCCAGAGGCTGCCTCCTGACATCAGCCAGGCAGCAGCGCAGAGAGGGTATATTCGTGCATTCCTTGTACTATTTGTGGCTGCGTTCAGTAAAACTCGGTGGATTCCCATCAGTGCTCAAGTCTATTAGATGGTCTGGAGTATGCAAAGGGAGGGTGGGGGTCATACGCACAAAACATAGTGGTGCTGGCAGAGACAGTATACTTTTCGTTAGGAAAAATTACTGGGACTTCTGTACTTTCACAAAAAAAATAAAAAAGTAATATATATATATATATATTACTGTTTCTTTAAGGCTCAACACACACGCATGCACACGCACGCAAACACACGCGCACAAACACATATGCACCGATGGAGACTTAAAATGTGAATAGAAGAAGCTGATCTTATGCAGCAACGTAGAAAATAATAAAAAAAAAAGAATTATGTGGAAATGCACCATCAAGCATTGCTAAAGCTGTAAAGAATGATGCTTCCAAATACAGACAGAATTAGGTATTCAGGCAATCTTGTGCATAATTCATCTTGATGCCTTTTAACAGACAGAACTGCAACTAGGGATCTAAACCACAAAACAGAAAAAAGACTTTGACTTGCACAATATAAATTCATTTTGCGATATGGCGTATATTTCCACGATCTAACTCGGTCAGCATTTTTAACTCTTGCACGCTTGGATTTGGGTGTTAAAAAAAAAAAAACAAGCTGAAAAACACAGCCTATTTTGTTTCTATGCTTTTTTTTTCAGGGCTCATTGAGACAAAACATTCTTTTAGTCAACAAGTGATAGGTAAACAAGCTCCCGAAATATTGGATAAGGATAGACGTTCAGGAAGAAGTATGAACTAACCCATCATACTGACAGCTGAATGAGCTCCTTCAATTGAAAGCCTTCTTTAAATTAATGACCTGCTACAGCAGGATGACTGCTTAGAAGGAAATATTTATGGTGTTTCTTCTGGCTTCTGACCCTTGAAATTAAAAGCACTTTCTCCTACTCCCATAGTTCCAGTTAACCCTGAGGACAAATGTCTGGACTCCATGCAGGGAGTGAATGGTTGAGCAGATTAACACATTTGCCCTATTCTTTCTAATGGTGGCTTCCAAACATCTGAACACCAGTTGGGAGGTAGTGATGAACCCAGTCAAGAACTCCTATCTAAATATATAGTGCAGGGGCTCCTATTTTGTACAAAATCTTTTTATGCATGCGTTTTTGTATTGGAGTTTAAAAGCTTTGTGTCTAAAGGGCAAAATAAAATAAACTTGAAGAAAGTGTCCTACTTTGCTAGGTTCCATCTATTCACTATTGTCGCTTTCTTCTATTATACTCTGCATGATATTTCCAAGAGAATAAAACCAGCAGCTTCTGCTTCTCTATACATAACCTCCTTTAAACCAAAGCAATCTGTTGTTCACAAAAATGATGCATCGCTCCTTCTGTGTTCTGAAGGTCTGGAAAAGACATTTAATTTAATTTAAACACGTAATTCTAGAATACAGTCTAGTCTTGTCGTTTGTGCAAAAAAGAAATTGCCAGAAAATTCTAAATAATTAAAAGCAATGTTTTATGTCAAAATTCCAATGAGGCGGGGCAGAAAACTATTTTTTTTTTCTTTTTTTTTTACCTTTGTTAAATGTTTAATTGAACATGCTGTTATAAATATTCTAACAAGCCAATAACAATGCTTCTGGGACGCATCAGCTAACGGAAGACATTAGAATAAAAATTCCAGCCATTACAAGCTCAACAAAAAACCTTTTTAAGAAAAAAAAAAAAAACCCCGTGTGGAGAAGCGGTACATCGTTACAAGAAGAATGTGCCACTGTACTCTTATAGACAAAATGTTTCCCACTGAGGTTTCTATTTTGACTGTGCGCTCAACAACAGAAATCATATAAAAGTCACAGATAAAACAGCTGTAAAAAGGTTTGTCTCTGTAATCAGTCAAGTATGCATGAAAAATATCTACTGGGAATCTGCAAAATTCACTGTTATGGAAACCTGGCTTTTAAAAAAAATAATAATATGCGACTTTCCAAATGAAGGAAGAAAAAAACCTGTGCCAAGTTGACTTAGCTCTTTGCCGTTTGGACTTGTAAACCAGGTTCTCTGGTTACTATTATCTATTGACTTATATAGCCCCATCATAACCTGCGGCACCGTACAATGTGGATGAAATCCTTATGTTCCTAAACTTACCCTGGTCAATGGTACATTATGAAAAATCCTGTGCTTTAGCGTGCCAGATTATTATATTTGGTGGATTTACTTGCTAAGTAAACGAAGCGGCTAGTGCATATTTATTAAGTACTTTAATTCTTTTGGCATTGACAATTCTTGTATATTTACCTAAATTTACAAATCCTCTATGTATTAGTACGTGTTTGCAGAACTTGAGATGGATAACACTGCCTAGAATGGCACAAGAAAAAAAACGATCACCTCTTTTTGATTTTGCTGCATCAATGTTGCGTTGCAAGAAAAAGCCTCATGGATGAGATGCTTTCTTAATGATGTTAACTTTTCAATAACCCACGAAGATGAGGAACGCAGGCAAAAGATGTGTGTTTAATACGGACGTAGTTATGGTACAAAGTCATTCACAAAACCAGCAGTAACGTCTGATCACGCTAAATAATGTGATGTTACCAAGTTTACCTGTTCACTGCGGAAGAAATGGCGAATGAGCCAAGTGTTTCTGTCATTCTGGTAACCAGACACGAGTGAAATGTTTTACCAGATAATAATACAATCACAGGGAATTGGGGTGGACCCAACTTTCTGCCCACAGCTACTTGACTTCTTTGCTATGTTATCCAAGGCAAGGTTGTCCATAAGAACAACCCCTTAACTGCCAAAAAGACAAGTAGCAGATCGGATGGTAAGGACACTTACCGTGGCACTAGATGTTGAAACCATTGCGTCGAGTATTGGCATTATTGGAGAATTGGGATCATACAATTTTAACCCTTTGAGATCCCAGGCTCAGAGGAACTTGCATTGCTCCTTTATACTACTGATGGCAACGGGTAGTAATCTGTTATGTCTCTTCACAGTTCACAGCACACAGAGAATTGTGACATAAATCTCCATCTGACTGTTGCTGTAAAGAGCCTAAGCTCCAGTACTTAAGTATATAATACTCTGATTCTTTGTTTCCTTGTAACAATTCACAGAATATTCCGAATGCATTGTGCCATCATGATGGGTTTTGGCTCAGTTACTGTTCGGTGCCACCACTAGAAGTCTGGTAACCTGATCCATATCATAAGTGCTTAAATCTACCTAGCGGCTCCTTAGAGCTGCTAAAATAACTCCCAACCACATGTATATTGTGTTTGTCTTGGCATTTCACATTGGACAAGAAACAAAGCAAGTGTAATTTAAGATACAAGTTGTTGGGAGAAATGAGTTTACTCCGAGGGGCCTTGACTTACCCAGAGACAAGCAGTACTGTCGTAATGGTAACCTAAGCATGGCCATAAGACTGGAGGTGATTTATACAAATGGAACAGGTATCTCAAATCATTAAATGTTTTTTAACCCACATGGGGATGTAAAAGTAAGATACAAGGTTATTTAATATACAGATTTTTGCTTTGCTTAAAACAAGCTTAGATTCTCCCCAAAAATTGAATTTCGATTTTATGTATCTGGTGATGCTCTAAATTCTGTAAAGTGCTGAGTATCGTACGACAATACGTTACCACTGACAGAAAGTCTAAATAAATGATATTTTGCACTAAAAATGTAATCCAATATAATTTATGCATTGTACTGGTATACCTTATCATCTCTTGCATATTAATTGTGCCAGTATTGGCCCATGTATATGCTAATTTACACAACATTGTGAAATTTACGCAGAGTAATAGGCCATTAGTAATGAAAGTTACATCACGCCACACACTAAAATAGACAGACGCATTTAGTGTTGTCATTTATTTAAAACCTATCTAGCAAAGTGATCATTTTTAATATCTTTATTACCCTATACAGACTTGCCAGGAAATGAGTCTTAAGAAGTCTTAAGTAGCAAACTATTTATTGGTATTCCGGATGATGATGATAAACAACTCTACCGAGCACCTTTATATTCTATTACTTAAAGAAATGTTATAAACCGTAAAAAGTAACTTATCCCAAGGGCCAAACGTGGGGCAATGCAGGGTTCACTGCATTCAAGAAATACGTCATCATTCACTTTAAGTTACAGAACTACACTATTATAAAATATTGTTTTATTACAGACCTCATCATAACACTACTGCTTGCATTGGCTTTGTAAGGAATGATTTCACACACAAAAAGGAGTTACTTTTACATTCTGAGCATGCCATAAAGGCAGCCAAACAGCTTTAGTTATATAATGTGTGTAAAAAGTGCTGATAGGCAAGAAATACTAAGGGAAAAGAAAAGGAACCAAGGAACTAAGGGAATGAACTTCCCACTGGCTTAGCATATTTATATATTCCATAGGAATAGCACATAACATAAATCTGTATGGATGCTGGCAGGACACATACATATATGTTATTTCTCGCCTATTCATTGTGGCAGGACCCTCTGAGTTTTGGAGTTATAACTTATCCTAAAACATGAGAGGTTGCTTCCAATACTATTACATAATTAATAGATTTCTACAGTTGTAAAATGGAGGCTAATTTAAAGCTTCAATGAGTAATTTTAGTGTGACCAGCCATGAAGCTATCGTATGGATTTCTAATGTATTCTCTATATCACCGCAATGCAGAGGAGTGCACCAGTGACCATTAGTGGTCGCCTGGAACAGCTTTCCAAAGAAACACATCACAGTAAAAAGGAAGCACGGACAAGTATATCATTAAAAATGTTATCCTTTCAAACATGAATTTGCTATTTCAAATGGTATACTCTCAGAGTCATTTTTTTCTTAATTCTGCCTGCAAAGGCCATAAATCTGTCCTTAATATTTCAGTGAGTGAACTATAAGGCCTAGAATCTACTCCACCATTATGATCAGATATTTTGTGTGAGCATCAGAAATACGTTCTGGCACATGAAAATGATCCAGTGAAGAAGAGCTCTACAAAAAAAAGACCTGAAACTCTGGAAGCTGAGCTAAAAAAGAAATCATGCTGTGAAAGATTAATCTTTTCTTGAGCTTACACAATATTTGACATACCTAATGTTGATGCCAAAAGCAACTGCTATTTTAGGTCCGTATGCAAACTTTCAAAAACCATCTAGCCTTACCAACACGTCTATCAGCTTTCAAAACAAACTATCCCTGACACCCCTAAAGTCACCACCTGTTTTATCCCAGAATACTGAAACCAGCCTCCAAGGAATGGCCACCAAGTCAGGAGTTAAGTCTGTTCATGTTTTGTTCATCTTTACAGTAGACGACTTATAAATTGGAAAAAAAATCAACTTGGATGATACATCACTATCAATCCATCATATTCCATAACACCAAGAAAATAGCTCTAAACTCAATGACCTTCATAATATGCTCCTCCAGCATGAGGTATGAGTAATTCGCCAAGAGAGTCAGGGTAACACATGGACACATACAACAAACATGCCGATCTTACAAAATACAGATGTGAGCTGACTGTTGCATCCTATGGGATAGGATCCCGTCTTAGACCCAGTTCTTCCGCCAAATATACAGGGTCCATGCAAAGACCCAAAGATGGAAGGGAAGGAGGTATTTCAGCAGAACTGGCTTCTGTCTCATGATCCTATCCTCCTGACAAACTTGGCCAAGTCAGTTATTGGGCTCATAAAGATTTGTACTATGATCATTTCAGGTAGTTCTCAGCATACATAGTGGACTTGAAACACACAATGAAATAACACATCATTAAAGCAACATTAATGTAATTTATAGTTGGGTAAAAATATCACAGATATTATTTCCCCTAAAGCTACCGATAATGGAATAAATACCACATTAGTTAGTTCATTATTATTTCATGCAGAAAAAGCATGGCATATACTTCATATGCCTGAATTAATTAATTAATTATAATATAAACCACATGCTAGCGTAATGTAATCATCTTAGTTAAGAGACCACGGAAGGAAGTGGACCATGTATTACAAGCAAAGAGGTTCAAATCAATTTTTATTTTTAAATTTGTGCTTCATATTTTAGTCGAAAGTTCGGTCAGCATAGTTAAAATGGTATCAAATACCGATTTACATTTACAACTTGTGAGTACAAAAAAGTCTGCTCGTACAAAATAAACCTTTATAATTAGATTTGATTAGTACTATTTTACATACGTATGCGTTTGGGTATTCTATTATTGCCATACAATGGAACTTGCTGGGTATGGCATGGTGCCTCCTGGTGAATCAATGCTTCCCTGGAGCTCTCATGTATTTTTCTTATATTCTAGGCAGGGGAGCTGTGTTTGATCACACCCGCTACTGCTTACAGCCACCTTCTACTATCCAAAAGAGTTTAACTGGGGCTAACCGTGCCCCTACGTGCAGCTAACCCCAGTTACCAAAAACCACAGTCCCGGTTGAGGAGTCCTCTATGTTGCCAAACCCGAGAAGTTCCCAGGTGTGATGATTTTACTTTACTGAGAGGGTGGTAGATAAATTAAACAGCCTCCTATCATTAGTGGTAGAGACTAATACAGTGATGATATTACAAGATACATAGGCATAAAGCTAGCCTTAATCTAAGACGAGACCAAGGACTGATTAAGGTCTGAGCCTTTACATCAGCAGACTAATTCTATGTTTCTATGATGATGATCATTAGTAGATTGTAAGCTTGTCTGAGCAGGGCCCTCCTCACCAGTTGTCTCTGTAAGTAAATTTGTTATGTTACATACTACTTGTGTCCTGTCCACCCTTTGTACAGCGCTACAGAATTTGATGGCGCCATATAAAACAATAAATAATAATAATTATTATTATGTAGCAGAATTTCTGAAAGAGAATACACTTTATCGCCATGTGGCCTAAGCTCAGATGTGTATCGCAATACCCTGGTCTGTCAGGGAATGTTTTATATCCTTAAGGTCAGTCACAAAGCTAGAAGCGATAAAGCAAGTGATTTAACGGTGTCTTGTCACAAGTCCCAATTAAATAAACACGAGGCACC
This sequence comes from Spea multiplicata, assembly GCA_009364415.1. Lineage (NCBI taxonomy): Eukaryota > Metazoa > Chordata > Amphibia > Anura > Pelobatidae > Spea > Spea multiplicata. The sequence goes on from VKOC01000001.1 coordinate 25,460,393, forward strand.
ATGTGAAATTTGAGAACTGTAAAGACAATATTGGTTGGATGACACAAAGGAAGCGGCCTTGTTTACAGTAAGCAGAGCAACCTTCATTGTGCATACATCCTAAAGTGAATTAGTAGCAGGGCTGTAAAACACTGCATTAATGACAAATCCCCCTCTCCGTGCCCCACGGCCCTTGGAATTTAACTCCTCTCACATTACAGTATTTATTGAATTTCCAAGCCAAACTCTGTTCTGCTCCATAAAATTCTGACAAGTGGACTCTGCCAAGCTAATAATGACTTCATTCTGCTGAAATAAACTTATTTCACTGCGGCAAACAAAATGACATGACCTCCAAAGGTTATTTTTAACGGGGTTAATGACTGCGTTCCAACAAAAGCGTTCTCACAGGACCCCCTGTTAGTCACAATTTGCGTTAGTAAAACATGTTACTTTTTTATCCCGGTCGTTTTGGTGTAACAAAGTAAAGCCATATGATGCGAAATGTGATAGAATGCGTTACCGTGTTGGGTTACATCATCATATCTGAATTTAGCGCTTAAAAAAACAGAGAGAACCTAAAAATCCACCACAAATGGGAGCATTTGGCAAAAAACAAAGCCAGCCAAAATGACATACACCCAACTGGCATTTCTAGAGGTTTAGAGAAATCTGTGCTAATTAAAGCTGAAACGCAGCTAATAAAAGGGATTCTACTTTCACCCTAACCAGCGGGAATTCAGGCAGCTGAAGTTACATTTTAAACTCCTACTACCACTTGCATAGTGTGCTACTAAATACACTTAAAAGATTGCTATATATATAGCAATCTTTATATATATAAATATATATATATATATATATATATATATATAGTGTCCTTATACTGTTATCATAATGCCCAGATCCACAATTGTTTTATTGTATGGATTATTAAAATATCAGACAGCATTGACAGCAGATCAATCTTCTAGACACGGCCCTCCTTACACTTTGTCTTTTATAAATCCAAATTGTTATTCGATGCACTACTGTCCTGTACAGCGCTGCAGAATATGATGGCGCTATATAAATCAATGCATAATATACCAATATTCTATTGACGTTTAACCCTATACATACTACTGTTATGGACTGTGCGTATTGTGTTGCTGATCTGCTGGAAAAAGAACTAGCAGCACTAAGGGAATTTAAAAACCCTCTCTGATGTGCCATTACACGTTCCTATGGTGTCCAATTAACTCCACGGAGTTAACAGCTACCGTAGTACCACCCTAATCTCTCCGGAGATAATGTTCTCAAGTTCAACAGTATTTATAGGAAACAATGTATTCAAAACCACACAACCTCAGATTTTTAACAGAGCTTTTTCCGCTAGCCTGACGCGTCTCTAGAGAAGGCAGGTTATTAGTAGAGAAAATGTTTTAGTCGAGCCGTTACAATGAATGAATAAGACGTAGCCCCAATGCCCCCTGTGGCTGTAAGTGAAACAGATGGTCATAAAAGACCTGCCAGGTGAAAATCATTACAGTGGACCCTGAGACAGAGTGGGCTCTCACGATCTACTCCCGTGAGCAGCGGTGGATCCGTCAGCTTTCCTGGTGTTTGATTTGGAGGAGACGCAGGCATCGTGGGCATTAAAGTGATCATATGATGGCTAGAGTAACCCTTAATCCAATGTGTATAGACACTGAGGTTTATATATCGGGGCTCCTGGTAACAAGAACAAGGTAAAAGTCACTGTATATAAGAGACTCACAGGAGGTGCTCTGACCTGGGTCAGGAATGGATTGCCAGTTGCTTCCAATTCTGGTTTCTGTATATATCGCTACTTGTTTTATAGAGCATCTCTCTTATCTTATGCAAACCTGTGTATATATACTACTTGTTATGTTTACCCATACAGGGCTGCAGAATACGATGGTGCTAAGAAGTCCGACGAGTTTTGTCTTTAATATCTCTAGGAAATTATAACTTCAACGTTTCAAGGTAGGAAAGGTTCATGGAGGCGCCAAATTAAAAATGTTCCATTTCAATAAACTATATGCCATACATATTTTTATCGGACACGCTGGTTTGAATTCAGGTCCATTTTTATAAGTTAACGTTTCTACGGAAATTCCAACCTTGTGTTACATCACATTTATTTATATAGCACCAACAGATTCCGTAGCGCTGTTACAATAGCAGACCTTGACAATATTGAATATAGACAAGTTAAAGTCACAATATTAATGCATATTAAAACACTGGTACAGAAGGAGAAGGGGGTCCTGCCCTTTTGGGCTTACAATCTATTGGGTGGCTGAGGGTAGTGGGGGTTCGACAGTAATAGAAGTGTAATACATATGCTACTTAACACTGGTAAACATGGCAACATTCATCCGATACCCATTTATATTTTCACTGCCTCATAAGTCTGGCAAGTCGGTGGGGATTTGTTCTCTTTATATCCCTCTTCTGTCGCCCGACCCATACTTAGTTTATTTAGTATCTGTACAAGAAGTGGAATACAACAATCTGCAAACATTTAGGATTAGGGTGGGTCGACTAAGAATGGCAACCATCCCACATTTCAAATATTTTTTAATCAAGATTACATGCTTAATGAGATACATACTCCTATGGGAAATCTGGCCCTAGACCAGCAAAAGACTGAAGAGATTTCTGGAAAGTCACCTCATTGATTTAACTATCCATAAAGCAGGGCTGACTCAGTTCTTCTTAGAAACCCATCTAGTCTGTCCATTTTTCCAACTGTAAAGACTCAAACCTTAATCAGTCCTTGGTCTTGTCTTCATATTCAGTGTAGCTTTATGCCTCTCCCATGCATGTTCGAATTCACTCAATGTATTAGCCTCTACCACTTCTGTTGGATGGCTATTCCACTTATCTACGTCCTTCTCAGTAAAGTATGACGGGCTGAAACGCACAGGAAAAAAAAGCTGAACCTTGTTAAGAAAAGTTCAGAGAATCGTAGCCCGTGTCAAGGTTTTAATAGTGAAAGCAGAATGGCCACTTTTAATAAACCTCTGCTCCTTTTGCTTAAACTGGAAACCATGCCAATACGTTTCCCCCGAGGCACTTAACATTAGCTGACCTTACACACACTGCACGTACTTCTGCATTCATAAATTTGCTGTTTCGGTGTTTCATTTTCAGAACAAAGGTAGCTTTCTTTTGGCTCACAGACTTTCTTTCACCTGCATCTGTAAGCAATACATATTATTTTTAAATTGCCGGGCTCCCAATTATCAGTGTAATATGCCACCGCGCCACGAACAGAAAGCCAGGGCTATGCACAGGAGCAGGCTGTTCTTCTAATCTCAAAATCACCGGTTCTCCATTATAGCAGCAAAACTCATTTTGTTGCTAAATATTTATTTATTTATTTAACTTTATGTATTTTTTACTCTTTTGGAAATGTTTATAGCAATTCTATAGCAGCAATAAATGCAACAATACACTGATTTTGGAGGGGGGGGGAACGTATAACATGTAATGAAGTTACATCTCACACACAAAACAAATCTAAAGTTTAACCAAGTTACTTAAAAGCTAGCTAGCTTTTTGTTGGTAGCAATGATAGGTGTAATGGGAGCAGATAGTTAGAATTGATAGATATAATGTAAAGTTACAACTCTATTATATCGTACTAGTGGATTCATTAACTAAACAAAACAAAAATAGATGAATGGTTCCATTTATTCAGTAAGCAATACATCAAGGTCAGATTTCTAAATGAGTTTGGGTGACAGTTTCCCTTGCTGTCAATAATAAGTCTATTGTGTCTGTGTCCAACACAGCTTCTATTTTCTTTCCTTCTATAGAGCCGATTCGCACATCCAGTGGTTGTCAGATTAGAAACACCTTTGCGCATTTATTTGAATGACAACCACCAAACAGGACAAGAAAGACATAATGAGAAATGTTGCCCAATGGCAGCTGTGTAAACTCAGGCTAGGGAGACAAATTGACATGACAAGATCACACACATAGGCAAAGCTTGATCTTATGACCTTAGGATACACATTCAGAACTTAGAACATCAAGTCTCAAACTTCTCATTATCTTGTCCCAACATGCACAATCTACCAGTCTTGTAACTGGCAAAATGAAGTCCCTATGGATATGGTCAATAAATATTTATGTCCTTCAACTCCTTAATATTTCTAAACAAGGTAATATGGTTCATTTAACAACCATCACATCACTGATACAGAGGAGGTTTTCAACAGTTGCTGAAATGCAATAGAGTAATTCTAGTATGTCACACAAAGTCCATTTAACGAATTGAAAAAGTTCAAAGTTAAACATTATTGGATGCATTGCATGACATACACCTTATTTGTATATATCATTAATGGATGAAAAATCTCATGGCCAGGTTGGCAAATGTCTTTTGATATTTGTCACAAGTTCTAAAGGACCCAGCACAAGCTAGCACTTCACTTGCACCCAAATAATGATTGGTACACCATGTTTTTAGAAAAAAAAAGATCTACCATAACTCCTGACCATGGCGATGTCACCATCTATGATCTGCAATTACCAGCACCAATCAACACTCTAGTGGCATTCTATTCTACATATAGGATAATGGTGTTCTTGTATCTATCTGATCAGTATACTTTACTTTTTAGGATGCAACTGAACCAATACAGAAGATATCCAGGTGTAGTCAGAGATATAATAGAACCATTTCTGACCAGCAGACCTCATTACTCAAAACACTTCATCTCCATAACGATGAAGGCTTGTCACATATTTTATTAAAATATGTTAAAAAATAACTATGTTCATCTCCTTCCAAAGAAAAGGAATACATTTCAAAAGGCATTGTTATGTATCTAAAGAAAACGTGTTTGCATTAAACATGCAGCTTACATAAATTCTGCACACCATAGCAGTTTATAATACATTTTAATAACATTTTACCCTCAGCAATTCTGCGTTCAGTTGCCTTGGTTGGATAACGAAGCAGTTTAGGAATAAATTGTATATCTTCCCATCAGAATGCTTGGATGTTTTCCCTATTCTAATGCTGAACAGTAAAGGAAATACACACAGGAATGTGAGCACCAAATTTCTTATTAAACTGACTTTACTCATAAATAAAGGTAAAAAGGCTGTATGTTGTTGTGCCAACATAGCATGGTTTCTTAAAGTCAGGATGAGAAGATGTTTGATGTTAGCACAAGAAACCAGGAGGGCAATTGACACCAGCTACCCAGCAAGGAACTTGTCACTGGATTAAAGCAAATACCAACCAACATTTACTCTCCCACAGCCAAGAAATTCTTGGCACAATATACACATTTTGCAGTTGAATTTTGGTCCTTAGGCATTATCTGCCAATTTACGCACTTTAAAGAGTAAGACGAACTCCCAGCCGTGGCTCATGACGTGTTTTCAACTCCTGTAGTTTGCAACCTCTTGTGAAACTGCAAAGAGGTCCAGCACATTACAATCATAAAAAAAAATTCCTATCACAATTTAAAGAACGTTCCTTTCAAACTCTGAGGAAGAAGGATTTTCATTAAAAATTCACCACATTGGATTAAACAGGCATGTGAGCCTGTGACTATGTGTGGTCCTTACTGAATGTAAGAAGAAAACATGTATTTGTATAGAGGGAAGCTAGTAAGCAAGCCTAACATCTTGTTCAAACATTCATGATTACACAGGATGTGGAATGCCACCACTGAGATTACCCACTATGCAAGCCGAGGACTCGCTCAGCTCTTTCTCACATCACATTTTGGAATACCCAAGTGGAATACCCAAGTGAAATTCCTGATCAGAGGAAACCAACCGGTTAGATTTTTTCAACTTTTTAGAAAGCCTGTTTGGAGCCAAATATTGAAGCAGTATAATGTAATTGTAGTTCAACACCACCAGAACTACTTGGGAAAGATTTGGCTTCATAGTTTGAACCAACAAGAACATAGGAGACCTTACATAAGTAACAACAATTGTATATCTAATGAGGAAGCAAAACACTGGTCTGGATTCAATGTCAGATATAGATCACAAGCAATTAAATAGCAAACTGGACATCCATTTAAGGGGTCGAGCCCTGATTTAAGGGATTAAAAAAATCTTCATAGTGGGAGGAATACGCACTTACATTATTATTATTAAAGGGAACAGCCCCTAGCTGCCTCTCCATGGCGCCATCCTTGATGTCAGACCCCAGGTGAAAATTAATAATGGAGGCAAGTCCTCCATAGCGTTAGTGGACAAGTTGGGGAGATCAGTAATCTCCTTTTGAATCACCCAATTGAGCATTGGCACTGAAGAAAGCGGGCTTCATGTTATGCGGCAAAGGGACTGTTGTGCCCCTGGACCTGCCACCCTAGATCTTGTCGACCAAGCTCATTTTATCCACAGGACTGGCATATGACTATGCTGAATCTGAGACTAATCCAGATAAAATTTGAGTTTTGAGCAACAGATAGAAGCAATATTTCTGCTAAACATGGATACATGTATCAAAAAGTGATATCATAATGCCTGTTTTAATTAAAATATAGTCCTTTCTTACGCAGCCCTTTCCATTCTTAGAGTGATTTATTAAAAATGGCTAATCGTTCGTTTTTTGTCTTTTCATTGATTTTCTGTTTAAATTAAATCGCCGTACTCACACCTGTAATACAGGACACAATGCGTATTGCAAGGCCAGATGTTTAACATTATCACAACATTCATTTTAATGCAGTCGGAATTAGCGAGGTGATCAGCCTTTCCCTGCCAATTTACTATGACAAGTGCTAAAGAGCCAACACTGCTAGCGCTCTTGCTCTCTTTAAAATAACAACCGTGGGCTTCTGTGGCGATCCAAAAACCAAATATCAAGGTCACTATCTAGATTAAACAGAAAACAGAGCTCCCATCAACAGATGTCAAAACAGATAAATCCAGATTTGCCGTATACTTACAGGCCTGTGGCCTGTTATCAATGCTTGCTGAGACATCTGTGTGCGGTAAGACAACGCTGAACAGACTTACAGGGCGCTAAATACTGCACCGAGAAGGAATATATGTCAAAGGAACATTGTTACGATTGTTACGGTTAAAAAGGAAGCCTCTCCTATTTGGGGGTCAAGCTAAATAAGCCCTTTCATCTTAGTAAGAAAACCAAAAAAGATATCGCCATCAGTGTAAGCTAAAAAATATGTTTCTTAGTTATCTTAGCCATGAAATTTGATATGACAAATGACGAGAGATGAGTTCCAGTCATCGTAGCAAACTCGTCAGGTTGCCGACAGCCTGTGTAGGCAGAGTAATAAAATGACAGGTACAAGAACTGGAACCTGGATGCTTCATTTTTTATCATTTACGATATTTTGAAACATGTTATGAAACATAAGAACCTATAAGCAACACGTATCTATGTTTGTATTTACAAGCATTGAGTGTTATTGACAACGAGGGACTATGCCATGGAGGTTTCTACTTGACAATACTTAAACAAGATAAGTTGCTTATACTTAAAATGATTCTATAGGAGGAAAGTCGTCTTACTATCCAGGAATGGAAGCACAAAGTGTGTCTCATACCCTTCAAGCAACGCTATATGCTAGCAGGGGAGGTGTTTCAGAGTAATGGATGACTACAATTTTGGGGCAGTCGCCTGTTTGAGACTTATGCCCCTGATTGTTCTTAGTCTCCTTCACAAGTGTCTTCTGGATGCTTATACCTAAAAGAAAATACTTTTTAAAGGACAGCTGATCTCTTGTTATAGGTTCTATGAAGTATATTACTATATTTACTATTTACTATTTACTTATGTCATCATAAAAAAAAAAACAATGAAAAACAATGAAATACTATATACACTAAAGCAATATCCCAGGATTCTATTTTAAAATGCAATAGCTCATAAGGTAATATATGCAAATCCCTTAACCTTTAGAGAGAATACTACTGGTTTCACCTACTTCTCATTAACATGACAAAGGTTGGGTTTTAAAAGATACTAGGAAGGGTTATTTCACATTACGTATGTTAATCCTGCTCCTATCATCACAGTAATTATAATGGTGATATTTCTAATTATCTGTTTTGTTAGCCTCTGACATAAATACGTGAGACAATATAGAAAGCTTACGATATTATATCCTGAATTAGCCGTGGAAATGGGTGACGCTATACAAACAAGAATGAGATGCGGGCAAACTCAGAGTAATTTGTGAACATCATTATACATAATGGTCCTTAATGACTTGAAGAAAAGAAAAGAAGACAGCAGCTATAAATATTGAGAAGTGTGCAAAGATTTTTTGTCACTAAAAAAAAATACAATGGGTAGAGTCTTCTTTTTTTCCCATTTCCAGGTAGAATACAGATTGAAAATCATTGGAGTTGGTTGGTTCAGTTGCACAACAAAGTGGATTCTGTCTTTGATAATCAGAGAAGAAGGGAACAATGACTACATTCATCATCGCTCTAATTTCTTTACTAGAATTACTTAAATATTCAATTGATACATATCCACAATGCTGGATTTTGTGGCTTGCTTCTAAGTGTAAGATCGAGTACATATAATTTTTTTTATTGTGTGTTGTAGAGAAATTATAAGCTGTACAATGGGGCCGGGCACTCTATAGCAGATGTCAACCTGTTGACCAGCAGAGATACATACATTTTTACTGAGATCATGAAAATAAACCTGAACAAAGCTTTTCTAATTTGATTCCTTTCCTCTGCCCAAACATTGTTTTGTTGATAGAGAAGACATTTACAACTTAACAAAAGATGTCTGTATTCTGAGCCCTGTGCTTTAGAAAGATTCCAGAATCTTAAACACCAGAAACAAAATCTAACAGAGCATTCAACTGTTCTACTTACTGCTTGATATTTCACTTTTTCCCAAGACAACAACACAGTAGAGAATAAATTACCGCTAAAGAGCAGAACAAAAGCCAAAGGAAAACGCGGACATTCTTATTACGGGAAACTATATCCATACATTTTTTTTATTAACTATTTCTTAGAGAAATAATTTTGATTGTGTATTAATGCCTGTTAAATGGTACAGATATTTAGTGCTACTTACATTACATAAAGTGGCTATTTTAATTAAAGGAACAGTCTAGCTCTGATTGTGTGTAGTGGTGTTTGACTCAAATGCCACCGGACGTTCACTGAAAGACAGGAGATACTCAGTATGGCTTTTCTAGATCTTGCAGAGATGTCTGATTGCTTTCTCTGCTGGTTGATCTTGTGGGCTCCAGCTATCTGGGGACTACCCTTGAAGGAAGCAACCAGGACTGCCCACAGATGTCAGTGGGTGCCGTTCCCGCTGATGCCGCTGAGCAGTCCAACTGACATCGGGGCATTCTCATTCACATTAGTGGGTGTTCATGCTGACATCACTGGAAACACCAATTTAAAGGGGTGGGATAGTGGAGTGTGTCAGGACCCTGCGACCCGGAGGATTCGAATGTCGACCCGGAGAACAGGAGAAGCACTTTCGCAAAATGAGAAAAAAACATTAAGGGAAAATGAAATATAAACAAAAAAAATACATTTATTGTGAGCCCAACGATGTCACCATGACATCACTAGTATGTCTTCAATCATCCTGCAGAAGCAGTAAAAAATTTTTCTTTTTTTTTTTAAAGTGCCCCTTAGCACCACCATTACAAGTAAATCACTACCCCCAAACCCCTTAAGCCAATTTTATTAAAAATATATAATATGGGGTAATATGTAAATGTTGAATAGGGCTGCAACAACTAATCGATAAAATCGATAATAATCGATAATGAAATTCGTTGGCAACGAATTTCATTATCGATTAGTTGAATCGATTATTATCGATTCAATGAGGGTTTTTTTGCTCTGAAAAATCCCCCTCATTTTATAATCCGTTTTACTGACTCACCGTCTCACAGCAG
>VKOC01000001.1:25479743-25508127 GCA_009364415.1 Spea multiplicata
TGAATTAATAAAGAAAAGTTTCTTACAAGAATATCGTGAAGAATAATGTGATCACTGTTTGGTTTCACTGAATAAAATGGAACTTTTTCATCAAATTTTTTTTGCGGTAGCAAATGTTTTGATTTAATTATGTCTAATGTATTTCATTTATTTGGGCCTTTTATCACTTTTGCTTTCTGGCATTTTAATACAAATAATGTGATAAAAAGAATGTTTTATAGTTATTTGTATGGCAAATAGAGTGACTCGGGTATGTATAAGGGGTGCATGTGGGTATAAGAGCTCGACCGCGAGATAAACTATATGGGACTGGTCTCCAAAGCTTTCCAGGGCTGCTTTTCATTCCCAGTCCAGCCCTGGCTGCCAGCCCTCCCCTGACAAGCACTGTGAGCTTGCATCATACTGTCGCTTGCTCACAGTGCTTGTTTTAATGTGGGCCTCTATGTGCCCCACAGTCAGATTCCTAGAGATGCTGCTGAGTGTTTCCTGGAAAAAATGATCTATGTACCCATGCTACTGGAAATCCTTTATCTATATAAGCTACAGCTTTGACAGGACCTATGATATTAAACATATGAAAGAGGGCTTCTCTATAAATATTATTTTAAATGCAGCGGCAACAGCATATATCTGACTATATTATGTTACTTGTATTGTTTCTGCTAAATGTTGGAAGAGAGAAAGAGGCCTGCATTGTACGTCACTCTGGCTCCAAGGCTAAACTGACCAGACTTCTTAAGCAAAATTGAGGGACATGTTTATGCAGTAATACAAGTAATATAAACATAGCTGCAAACATAGTGTGCTCGTTGCTCAGAATAGACTGAGTATTTGGATGGAACAGAACAGTCCATTACATTTTGCCAACATAATAGTTAACTACATTTTAATTTTAACTTTTTAAATATTACATTTAGTTTTGATATTCAACAACATGTATTACAGGAATTTATATAATGAATTTTAACGCAAATGCCAAAAAAACTTCTGAAACAAGATTCACCTTTTTCTTATTTAGTAGACACTTCCAGGGCCAAATAAGAAAAAAAGACTCATTATGGTTACTGTCTTAAGTTGGAGCTGTCTGGCCACACTATCCAAGGTCGTAGGCATAATGGAAGGCTTCTTTTTAGGAACATTCACAATATGTCATTCTACTACGGTCTACTACAAAAGATTTCTACGTTACCTAACAAATATGTATTTATGGTGATAGCATGAGCTACCATTAAAAGAAATTTAATAATTTATTAGGTCAACCAATATTACTTAACTCAGTACTACGTGCTACTAGAGCAACTCTCATAAATGATATTTTGGAATGACATCTCTCCTGTAGAATAGTATGGTTTATCTGTTGATTCTAATCTTTTGGCTTCTCGGCAGCATGCTGACAGGCGTTTTCTTAAAAAAACATTTGAGAGCTGCTGCCGAGAATGAGCTAATCAGCGTTTTTCAAATGTATTTGGTAATTTAACAAGAAATTTATATCTTTATCAAGTGTTATTTACAGTAATCGTACCAGTCCAATGTTTATTTTTATGTCCGGTAATTGTCTCAGCGCCTTTAAGATGTACTCAGTTTCCAAAAAAAACAGGACGCTACAATGGTCACCCGTGGATAGGCCATCTCAAACAATCAGTCCACAGTGTGTTTTCAGTATGTAGATATAAACATACATGCTTGAATCAATATTTTCTTTACGGTCTGTTAAGCTGGCCATGCACATCCCAACGCAATGCATTTATTCCAGTAAAAGAACATTAGAATGAAAGAAACAGTCATACTTATTAGCTTATTTAAAAAATGTATTTATTAAATAATGAAAGATCTCCTACCTTTTGTTAGTCTGTAAGAAAGGCTATATGGACATTGAGTCCTTCCTGCTGCTATCACTCCCTAAAGAGTTGAGTGAGGATTTAGAAGTGCCAGATTCACTTTTCCCCACTGAACGTATAGGACAATTTATATAGATAGCACATACCACAAGCCATTGAGAAAAAGAAAATTGAATAAATTATATTAGGGGAGGGCTGGCACAGGGAGTCGAGCCCAAGCTAGAGACCAAATATAGTGTCCCGAAACATTGGCTAACAATCAGGCAACAATGTTTATTGCACAAAATTGGCTCCTGTCCAATATATATTTCTCAAAATTGACTGCATAAAAAGACCACATAAAGTCAGGGTTAAAATAGCATTTGTCACTGTAGACATTCTTGTGGTTGTAAATGAAACCCCAAGGAAAACATACAGAAAAGACCCCTGGCAGTTAACTGGGCACAGAACTCAAAAGTGTAAAGTGGGCAAGTTTGGCCCATTGAGCAGCACTGCAACAGGGAGCTGTTCACCCATTTCGTGGGACCTGCCCCCAGACCAGCCTATAGTAGATGGCCTGGGCTAGTAAAGTTACGCATACTTGGCATGCTTATAGGGGCCTTCATGCTCGGGAGGGGGGCAACGCTAATAAGGTAGATGGAACTTTAGAAAGATGCAAAAGGATATAACAAGACATCCAAGTGCAGTTAGTACTGTTTAATCACTTAATTAGAAGTGGAAAATTCAGGGATCTCTTGATACCAAGGTCAGGTAGACTTCAGCCACAACCCCCAGAATAACTGGGATTCAAATAAAACCCACAGGTAACCTCAGGAGTAATATAGGCTGTTCTAGAAAAAAGACGGTGTGGTTGTTTCAAGGGGCAGAATACGACGATACTTGAACAAAAATTTGCTGCATGGTCGAGTTGTCAGAAAGAAGTCTTTCCTGCACCAATACCACCAAAATATGCCTGACCACCTTGACATGCCTCGAAGCTTCTGGCACGCTGCAATTTAGAGTGACAAGACAAAAATAGAGCTTATTGTCACAACCAGGCCTATAACGAAAGGAGTTCAATCCCCACTGTGAAGCATGGAGGTGATTCACTGATGTTTTGGGGGATGTGAGCTCTAAAGGCACAGGGAACCTTGTGAAAATTGATAGCAAGATGAATGCAGCATGTTATCAGAAAATACTGGCAGATAATTTGCATTCTTCTGCACAAAAGCACATGGGACACTCTTGGACTTTCCAGCACGACCTAAGCACAAGGCCAAGTTGGCCCTCCAGTGGGAGAAAAAGGTTCTGGAGTGGCCATCATTGAATCACTCTAAGGAGATCTCAAACATCTGGTTAATGCAAGACGACCAAAGACTTTGCATGACCTGGAGGAATTTTGCCATGACGAATGGGCAGCTATACCACCTGCAAGAATTTGGGACCTCATAGAAAACTATTACAAAAGACTGCACGCTGCCATTGATGCTAAGGGGGGCAATACACAATATTAAGAACTAAGGGTATGCAGACTTTTGATGTATGCTTAGGATGGTGAATGGAGGGTCCATTCTTCTGACAACCATTGATCAAGTAAGATAGCAAAAAGAGGAAGCATCTGTGTTAACCTTAGGAGAGGTATCACAAGGGAGAGGAATGAACATAGGACATCCATTAGAATTTCTAGGAAACCTGGACTATTTGCCTACTTGGCTGCCTTGTCAATACTAATGACCTGATTAGCTGAGAGTGAGGAGATAAAAATGAAAGCACTACCCTGGGAAGTGATCTTTATGGCAAAATTCAAATGACCCAAAAAGGATTGCAGTTGTAATCAAGAGCAAGTAGTGGAATTCATAAAATAGTGAATTTGCTCTTTGATCCTACCGAGTTTAGCTGAGGTGACAATAGGGATACCTAACTCAGCAAACAACTCTACTAAGAGATCTAGGCTGGAAGGAGTCAAAGATCAGGAAATCATCCAAGTAGTGAATGACTATAGGACAACACAAAGTCTTGGCTAAAATATCAAAGAACTTTAGACTGCTTCTAGAACCAAATGTCAATTTGGTTTTAGAAGTCAAAATGGACTATAGACTGAATGGCTTTATAGATTGAGGTGTATTTTAGAGAAAACTTGGGTATAAGAAACTTAATACTGGTAAGGATATTCCTCATTTCAGTTAGGTCAACGGAGGCTGTCTGAGGGGAATTTAGGATCTAGGAAACAGTAAATGGAACAGTTCAGCTTTGCTAGTGGTAGCCGGGAATGGTATGCCTTTCGTCAACAATTCAGCAATGAGTTTAGGCCTGGTCCATGTTCTGAGCGATGGTGTCAGAAAATGGAGCAGGTGAACGTGGTCTGACAGATTAGACATTTCTATAATTTACATAAACAAGGGGGCTAATTAGTATATGATGCCAAGCCTAAACGTCAACCTTTCATGTATGAACATATACAATACCTGTATCTGAGAATACTTTGGCAAGAATAGTCTGCTACTGAATAACAGTAAGAATACCTAAACTGTAAAACAACATAACACACGTAAAAGAAAGATCACAGAATGTAAAAAAAACTAAAAAAAACACCATCTGTACTAATGGACACCAACCTGGTAATTAATTGGAAATCTAATGAACCCTATACTGCAAAGAAACCTGCAAGAGGAGTATCCAATTGCCACTAGATTGCATAAGAAAATGGAACATAGGTTTGCTGCAGAATGTTATACACTGCTGTCTATGGGGCAAAGTTCCATATGCACCGCAAGTACCTTAGCAAACAGCTCCAGAAGCACTGTCACCCAGAATTGTAAATTATATATGTTATATCTGCACAGTATATCACCAATATTCTACAGATGAACTTACATATTTGCAGTATTTGTAACTTGGTACATTTTTTTTTTATACTTAATTTGATGTAGAACTGGATTTGTCTTATTTCTGTTGCTTGTCTTAATGCTCTCTAGAGTTAAATAACCTAGCACAGCATGAGTTACTTATTTACACAGTAAATTCCATTAGTTAATCTTCATAAACTTTGTAAATCCTTTACACCAGACACCCAGCTACAAGATTAAGTAGACAAGAGCAAGTTTCCAGAGTAAATACAGCGTACAACAGTTAAAAACCTTCATAAAGAAATTTAAGATCATTACTATCATGGCAAAGAGGAATCAGGCAATAGTATCATCCATTACAGTACTTTTTTTTCACTGACCGCAGTTGCAATATAATTATGTCATCCCTGACATTTATCCGTGTATTTGGGCTGTTTTGTTTTTTTATAACAAAGCAGTTTACTTACGAGGGCTGCATTTCTGCAGTAACTGTGGCTGATGCAGACTCTAATACTCATACCTGGAGCTCAGGTACTTCAGTACTGAACCCATGAATAGCCCACAAGGTTCTATTGTATTGTCTCGCCAACAGTGGCAAGCAAATGGTGCTAATGATAAAGGTTCTTGTGTAGGACATTACTTGCCAGATGGTAAATATACTGTGAACGGTTTATTCAAGAAGGGGTTCCAAAATTGGTATACCAGTGGGACATGTACTTATTGTTAGCCTCTAATAGCATCGAAGTAGAATATGAATGTCAGCTCCAGATTGCAGAGATGTTTCTAACATGTAAGCAGAAGCTAAGGGCTTCCAATTGTTCAAGGGACCTACTCAGAGACAGATTTGTCATAAACTTATACTATAAAACTGTCACTACACCCCCTAAAAGAACAGCATTATCAAGGAAGGCACGTAGAGAATTAAGTGTGCTCTAATGGCCAGAATGCACCTACCATATCCCCTTTTAGTCTCAACACCTATGAAATTATGCTAATGCAGGGCCATCTAGCCCTTATTGCTCTAGAAACTTGCTAGCATTGGCCTTTCAAAAGAAATAGTGATATGAGAGTGTTTAAAACCACAACACATCTTCAAACTCGCCTCTTAAGGGAGTAAACCTCAGGATCTCCACTCATTTTAAGTCTTCTGCCCCCTGATCCTGCTACCCAAGGCCTAGGCAAAGATACATCTCTGTATATAATGTCTGAAGGTGGTAAATACATTTCATGACATTTATTGTAAATACCAAATTGCTTTTGAAATATAATTTGTTGTATGTTTATGGGACAATTCCAGAGACAAAACGGGTAAATGGACACACATTGTCACCCTATAGTGGATTTACCCATTTGTTATACTGGTACATCACTGGTAGGTTTATTAGGTAAACACCTAATAAAACATTCCTGTAGAAATTGGTTAAACCTATTTTCCCATTTTCAACAAATCAGAACATTACATTAGTGTTTGTTACACTTAGGCGCCTGTGGCAAATTTGAGTTTGTTTTCGGGGGGGGGAAACTTTCTCTCTATTCGGCTAAATTTGCATTTTCATTTTTGGAAATCCCATTTGGCCATCCGGTTGCCATGGAAACAAGAAATACACATATAGAAATTGAATTAAAATGGTGAGATTCTCCTCCTCTTAGTGTAGTTAAAATGGCAGCTGCAGCAATGAACGAAGATTCTCGTATCACACACTTTTTTTCTTGCTTTTTTCCGTCCAATGTTGCATTCATCCTTTCGTTATTCGGACTAATGGACGGAAAGGTAAAATTCGGCAGAAAAACGCATCTGTACGAAAAATTATATGCAAGCCTAGTGTTTGTTTTTACTTTTACGCTATTGCTAAAGACAACTGTCAGTTTTTATACCACTCTTTCTATTCATTTCACAAAAAATACATAAGCAGAATTATTTTTAGATTTGCACAGTGATCCCAGCTCCCCGAGTCATTTTTAAATGTGTAGTTTAAATGATTGTTTTTGATCATCAGAGGACCTTACAGAAGTGGAGCAGCTAAGAATAAGAACATAAAAATAGTTTCACCGTACCAGATGTACTGTGCATAAAATCGGTGTAATCTAAATTAGATCTAGTGAAACCCAGAAAAATTTGGAATTAAGCTCCAATGGGATCCAGCAGTATCATAATTTCCAGGGTGCTGACTGGGTTTAGCACTTCAGTATGCCTATGCAACCTATCAAATTCATATTAAAGTACTTAAAGTAACCAGTATCTGCCTAATACAGCACCTACAGTAGCTGGTCTGATTGTACCTCATACCAAAAGATGGAGGAGGCTTTGTCATCTGGTTAAGGGTTAATAATGATGGCGAGAGGTAGTTACAAGTGCTAAAAATGGGGAAGCAGGCAAGGGGGGGCAAATGTGAGATGGTAACATGGATAAGTTGACATACAAAAAATACAAAACTTTACTCAGTGCTGGCATAAAAGCATTGTTATATGTACAGTAAGGGTTAAAGTCTGATTTGGATAATAGTTTAAGAGCCACACAAATACATCAGTTCTCATGGCTGGTCCTTTCAGGCATTTCTATCAGTGGTAAAGAAATTTGCAGGATAGCAATTCCAACTACCTGACTTATGCATAAAATACCAATTGTGTAACCCTAATAAGCTTCTCCTACAACAGGACTCAACAACTTCTGGAATCTTCTGTCCTTGCCTGAAAGAAAGTAGTTTAAAAAATAATTGAGATGCCTGTGCTAAAACTGGGATATCCAGAATGTGTGACCTGTTTACAGCCCTTGAGGAATTGTGCAGCCCTGTCCTACAAAACAGCTGGAGATGGCTTTGCCATACTGATATCACAGCGTTAAAAGATCAACTCTTCTACCAGTTTAAATGAATACACCCAAAAGGCTTCACTATGTATTTTGAAAAGCACACTCTGTCAGAAAGGTCATCATGTTGGGCTAACACAGTCCGTTGTTGATTTGTGAAGCCGAAATTTAAGAAATGACTGATCATCCAATTTATCTACACATTGTACAAGAAAGTTTGCATCTGTCTCGAAAGAGTAAACGCAGGGCCGGCCCTACCATGGAGCAGAGTGGGGCAATTGCGCTTTTTTTTTTAAAAGCGGAGGAGAGAGAGGGCACCTCGGTCTCGGTGCCAGCTTGTAATGCTGAGCGCCGGAATATGATGTCATTTCCGGTGCTCAGCAGTAAAGCAGCGCGCACCGTGGCAGTGCAGGGAGACTCGCCTCAGGACTGCTGAAAGGTAAGTACAAAGGGGGGTAGGGTAGATAAGGACCCTGGCGTCGGCAGGGGGGGCGACATTTTAAACTTCGCCCCAGGAGGCATTATGTCTTGGGCCGGCCCTGCGTAAACGTGCTGGGGTTTGGTCCCTCCTGATGCACAAGGGGGCAGTTATGGTTAATGGGGTCTTTAGGGTTAATTTAATGCTGATGACTGAGAGTTAATTTAATTAATTTAATAAACTTAACTGAAGGTGCAGTTAGAGGTAAAGGGGGGAAAACTAAGGGGAATCTAAATCCTGGGGGCAGTGAAGATTATTAATGTATTTATTTATAAATGTATGGTGTCAGTGATATTCTCTGAATGATGCGAATCCCTGTAAGATCCGAATCTTTGAACGATTCTCTGCCTTCAGTAACATCACTAGAGTAGGCAGGCAGGAGGGTTCAGGCGGGGCCAATCTTTAGTGTGACTGCATGGAGGGACTGGGAAACAGTAGCTCCTGTGAATCACACTAAATGACCCGAAGATTCGGATCATGAATCGGATCAGAACTTCCCATCACTGGTAGAGAGGCAGCAGCGGGCAGCTCCCTCACATTGCAGACAGGACATGAGATAAGGGGGAGAACAGTGTATGTGTATGTTATGTTATGTTATTTAACATGGAGGATGTTAACTAAAGTTAAAAAACAAAAAAACCCAGATGTTTTAATTTCAGTCCCGGTCGCTCGTGAAGTTTTCAGCAGCCGCTCAGCGCCCCGCACTCTCCCTGACTCCATCGCAATGCCAGCGCTTCATGCTGAGCGCCGGAATATGATGTCATATTCCAGCGCTCGGCTGTGAAGCGTGCACCGCGGCAGAGCGGGAAGACAGACGCCTCCCACCTCAGGACTCCAGCAACAAGGTAAGTAAGGATAATGAGAAGTAGGGAAAGGGGGTAGATAGTGAGAAGGGGCAGAGGGGGCAGTGAGAAGGGGCAGAGGGGCGGCAGGGAGAAGGGGGAGGGATAGAGAGAAGGGAGAGGGGATAGATAGTGAGAAAGGGGGAGAGGGGATAGGTAGTGTGAAGGGGGACAGGGGGTACATAATGAGAAAGGGGGTACATAGTGAGAAGGGGCAGATAATAAGAAGAGGGGTAGATGGGGAGAGCGGGTAGTGTGAATGCGTACGAGAATGAATTGTGTGGATGAATTGTGTGAATGCGTACGAGAATGAATGAATTAATTAATGTGTGGATGAATTGCGTGAATGATTTGTGAGACTGCATTAATGAATATGTGTAAATGATTCGTGTGAATGAGCGAGTAACTGTATGTGTTTGTGTCTATCATGGATGTCTAAGTGATTTGGGGAAATGCAAAGATGGCACATGAAGGGTGGGCTGTTTGTCGACAAAGATGTCTTTCATTGGGCTGTTAGGGGACAAAGTTGGCTCAGGCTGGGCTGTAATGTGTGTGCAATTTGCGTGCCGATCAGGTTCTATGTGGGCAATGTGGCTGGCTTTGTGTGCAACCTGTGATCTATGCTGTAATTTAGGGGGTTATCTATACCTTTAATGCTGAGTTTATATGTGAATTCCAATTGATTTATAGCTGCAAAGCTGTGTGTGTGTTATTCTGTTGATCTGTATCTGGTACGCTCTGTTTCCATACATTATTATTGTATACCTACAAATAGAGGGTTTGTATGTCTGAGTCTGTTTATTTGATCTATACCTTCAATGCTGGTTAACTTGTGATTTTCAATTGATCTATACATGCAAAGCTTGGTTTTTGTGTTGATTCTGTTGTGCTATACCTGATATGTTGTTTCCGTACACCATTTATGCATACCTGCAAATGTAGGGTTTTGTATGATCTATACATGCAAGTACTGTTTATATGTGTTGATTTATAGTTCACAGGGAGGAAGCAAAGGAGAGGTATGGCTTAGTGAATGAAGGACAAAGGGACTGGGAATGATTTCAGGGGAGAGGACCTCTCAAAGTCATGGTCAGGGTGAGAAGGGGGGGCTGCACTGACTATCACAGTCTTTCCCTAATCTGCAGTCAGTGTGGCAATTTTTTTTTTTTTGGTGCGGTAGCGGAGGGAATGATTGCGTGCTTGGGAGCATGGAGCGGGGCCCAAGGAAATGCTTTTTGGGGTCCAATTTTTTCAATATTTAAAAAAATGTTTTTGCTGCAGCAGATTAGCTGTTTTTTTTCTTGTATTTAATGTATATTATTGTTTCCAGTTATATATTACCGTACTTGTTTGCACTTGCACTTTTAAAGGAACACCCCACCGCCCTAGTATCCCTTTCACCTGCCTTAATAAAAAGACCTTCTTTGTTTGATACAAAGACCACCACATGTTCCCTCCACTTCCCCTCCAAATCAAATTAGCATACCTGGGAACTTCTGGGTTCCAGCTACTTCCCTTGATGTTGGTGGGAGATCCCGCTGACCCTCATTGAAAGGCAAAATGGGCGGGGAGGGTGGTGTGTCAAGACCCCCCTCCCGTAACCCTGAGAAGAGATGCTTCACCCGGAGTTCCCAGGTATGCAAATTAGGGACCTTTTAATATCATTTGCAGCAGACAGAGGCGATCATAGCGTGGGTCTGCAGTAGATACTATGACCAGCTGCCCCCTACCAGTGCACGGCATTTCCAGACTGCACAGAGGAGCTATGGCTAGGTTTCAGGCTCCCTGCAGGCAGTTACTTGAACACACAAACACGAACACACACACTTTTCCAGCCGTGCACATTATTACAGATAATGTAGGGATGTTTCTTCTGGAGCGGCTGCACATGAAGAGCTTTTTTAGGATTTTTTTTTATTAAATACTTTCCAAAAAACACACTATATACCCCATACCAACTCATGCCTGCCCAAAATGCTAATCCAAATCAGTAAATACAGCGTGATCAAACCTATATTAACAGCAGAAAATAACCACCAAAGCAACCCCTCCACCTTACACCCAAAAGAAAAATGAGACTAACCCTCTACCACCCTTGCCCTACTTCAAATCTGCACTGCAGCCTGAGAAAAACGAGCAGTAATCGGAAGGGTTGGGGGGGAGCAGCAACTCCAGCAGCAGAACTTACAGAATATGCTACTGCCATCCTGTGGTGCAAACGCAAACTGCAGCAATCTCACTCTACAGCAGATCGTGAAAAATCATGAATGCTTTGTTATGGGAGATACTAAAGCCTTGAAAACTCCACTCTCTCCAGCTCCTCCCACATTCACCAGGTGATCTCACTTGCTGCTATTTTGCTCAAGGAAATAAGTGGAAAATACAGCGTCTGTTTTATTGTCAAGGAGAGAGGGAAAGTGTTTAGGGCTTTGGAAATTGCACACTGCGTCAGGATTCCTCGTTGCCTGAATCATCCTGGTCTTCATAACAGCTGTCCCCTTCTTCCTCCATCTCATCGTCCTCATAGTAGTCATCATAGAACAAGTCAGACCCTTCATCTGGTGCTGGGGCCTTTGTCTTCACACAGTATTCTGCCAGAGTGGTAGGAACCTTGACTCCATCATGCTCAGCATCTGCCTTGGTGGAAAGGACTTGTTTTCTACAAAATGTTAAATTAAATTTATAACTATTGCATTTGAAAAACAATGGTTCTGCTTATATAATCCTACTATAAGGCACTACAAAACTGCTATTAATTTTTGCTTGTACAGAGCTTCAGTTTAAGAATTGTAAACTGTGGTTAACTTTATACAAACTGGTATGCATCAAGCTACATGAACGGTACAAGATATCGATCACAATACACCCAAAACAAAATCACTATGAAGCAGTAATAGTATTATCATCAAGGTTTACTGTTTAAGTATAGTTCAAGGTTTCTTTCTGGTCAATAGCGGATGTAATTAGAAAACAATATTTAAGGGTTATGGAACCTAAGTGTACAAGAATTTATTCCATTCTTGCCAGTGCTGAGCTCCTACTGCACAAAGTTTCAAGGCAACCTGTCCCTTTCTCAATGCACAAATCTATGGAGACTCAGAGAAAGTACTCAAGTTTGTTATAAACAGGCATATTGATCTGACACTTTTTGCTTCAGTGACTTCCAAAAGATAAGAAACATTCAGCCCATCTAGTCTGCAGGTATTTCCTGCTGTAAAAACCTCAAATCGTACTTAGTCTTGTCAAGAATAGGCTTATGTCAAAACTCTACGCACTCTTAATTTCCCTTTCCAACTTTGAAGTAAACATCTCTCTTGAACTTTGAGAAATCCCTTTGTATATTTAAATGTTTATCACATACCCTTTTTCTCTTCTCTCAACCAAGCTATACATATTGATATCTTTCCTGATAAAATGTTGAATGACTTGTAGGATAAAAATTAACAATCATGCTCTGAACTCTTGTCAGAATAACTATTTCCATCTGGAGATAGGGTTCTCTAGACAAAACACTCTATATGCCAGGCCTGACTAGAAACCTGCAAAACAATATTACCACATCGCTTTGTTTGCTACAAAAAAGCTAATACCCTTCTGTGTCAATCTGTGTTACGCCCCTCAGGTTAATCCTTGGAAACAGAGTCAAGAACCAGGCCCTAGTTTCTAGGATCTTACGTACCGGATAATATCCGTGTATTCTCTGTCACGCCCCTTGCTGTCCTTCCATTTCCGGTACATGACAGATGCATCCACATTAGCTGGCGAAAAAGTGTTTGGCTCATTCAGAAGAGATATGACACTGAGAAGGATCGTTCTGTGTTGGAATAAGACAGGAAACAAGAGACTTAGAAATAAAGCAATTTTACAACAAAACTGCAATCACGAGAACAGTGGTGTTCTGAGTAACAGACGTAGCTGTAAATAACCCATTGCTTTCGTGGTTTGATTACCCATCAGACACACCAGGCAAATGCTTGCTGGACCTGTGTGAGGTAACACCTGCCATGTAACCTTATCGGTACTCATGTGATTGAGCCCATCCTTTATCAGATGCTAGTCTTAATTTAATACTCTCCTGAAATCATCATACTGCCTTGAAAGCCTGGTGTTGCTCTCAATGCAACACCCAATGACCAGCAATCCAATGCCAAAAAAAAAATATATGTGCCTTTACTATGCAATAAAGGGCCACTCACAGCAAGCCCCTCCTCCAACAAGGACTGAGCTAGCCCCGCATAATGCATATTTTAGATGTAGATGTGCTTAAAAATGTCTGAGCTACGCATTATGTGGGCCCAGCTCACTACTTACGCAGGAGAAATGCCAGAGTGGGTGCTTTTTATTATTGGTGTTCAGGCAGGGATCTTGGATGAATGAAAAATCAATTTAGATCTGCTTCGTGGCCATTTGTGCTATATACTATTGTAGAAATTTGGGAAGATTATGGGGCATGTGGAAAACGAGAAAACTATGCAACACGCCACGCTTAAAGAAAGGCAACCACATTAAGGTTGCTAGGCATGGTAATTATGGACATTGTGGTTGCCTTAAAAATATCTAATCAAAAAGCATGTTTTTTGAAGACTTGTATAAAAACGGCAGATGTCAGCAGTGGCTTATACTGTTTCACTCCCTCCTCAACCATTAGATTGTAAGATCACAAGAGCAAGGCACTGTTCTCCTTTTGTACTAGTTTGTCATTGTGTGTGTGATTTTAGATTACGGACTAACAGTTGTAACAGCAATATAGAATCTGTTGGCAATTTATAAATGTAATGTAATTTAATAGTGTAGCAAGAATGGGTAAATATAGCAAAAAATGTATATACATTAATACAGAGGAGCAATCTATGATACTGCAGTTAGTGAAAATGCAAAAATGACCACTATAATACTTTAATTAGTGTCGTGTTTAAGGAGTAAACCTGCATACCGCAAGGTCTATGTGCTGCCTTACCGTACGTTTTGTGTAGGGTTCCATCTCTCAGATGGGAGTTCTCCACTCTGTGGATCATCTACTGGAGGGTGCAGGATAGAAATACACACATCTCCATTCTGCAAGAGACAATGTACTTAGCCAAAATGTTCAGCTTTAATGGGTAGAGATTAAATCATGGTATTACATGAATAAAAACATGACTGTTTTAGACAGTATGGCTATCCTGTTTGAAGAAAGCTAGCCATATCCTAAGCTTTACTCATCTTGTTTATAAGCTATGTACCTTTCTCTAAAGGGGTTCACAGACTGGATTATTAATATATACACTATAGGCAGCTCATTATAGCCTGAATTTTCTTGACTGTTGTACATTCATAATACATAAAAGAAACACCCAGGTAAAAAAAAAACAAAGAAGCTACGTGATGAGGGCGAGACACATTGTGAAAAAGAATAGTATACCTTGTAACATGCTGTAATGCTGCAAATTTTCCCTTTCCCCTCCTCCTCAGCTAAATGCCATGGGGAGTACATACTCACCTCCAGAGCTGGCTCAGAGAAGGCTGTGCACAGCTTTTCTGCATTTAAAGTCCTCCCATTAATTACAATAAAAGCACTTTTCTGCCACTGATTGAAGGCTTCAAGCAGGGAATACGTGGCAACAATAGCCGGACTATGGAGGAGGACTGCAACTTCTACAGAGCCAGTTGACTGCTTTTTCTGGCTTTGTTTCGGAAGATTGCATATTAATAAAGTACTTTGTGAGTACTTCAATATACATTATTCTATAGCAGAAGTGTCAAGAACATTATACCATCCATTTTACGTGGTCTCCTGGTACTGGCAAAGCTAACATAAAGGAGACAAAGACTCAGCACATTTTTGTAAGATGGTGTAGCGCTCCTTAGCAAGTAGAAGCTTTTTAGGGTTTAGTATTTGAAGTTACAGGCGAGAAGTGGAACTTCAGAGGACAATAGCTTGACCCACAGTTTCAAGAGCTCAAGGTAAGATATCGCCTACCTCCCATGCAAAGACCAAGTTTCTAACATTAATTAGTGAACATATTCCTCTTAGTAAGCGTTTTAACCCCTTAATGACCAATGACATCCCAAGCATGTCAAGGAAACGGTCAGTTAAAGACCAATGGCGTGCCAGGCACGACAGAGCATTAAATAGCTAACTTTTTTTGCTTAAATGTGTTGCTGTAGTGTTGAGGCATTTAATAACACCAAAACTTGCTGCAGGTGCTCCACGTGGCCAGCTTCAAATTATCTACCCTAGCCCCCACTTTGTACTTACCTTTCAGCAGTCCTGCAGCGAGTCTCCCTGCTCGGTCTCGGTACCGGCTTGTAATGCATTACAAGCCGGCACCAAGACCGAGCTAGAGGGCGCGCAGAGAAGAGAGAGGGGCGCCGAGCGGGTTCTGACCACTTGGTAAGCGAAAACCACTCAGCGCCCCTCTCTCTTCTGCTTTAAAAAAAGAAAACAAAACAAACAAAAAAAAAGGGCTTTGGGCGGCAAAGCCCCGCCCCTTCAAAAGTCCTGCCTGGAGCAATTACCCCACTCTGCTCCATGGTAGGGCCGGCCCTGGATATGAACACCGGATTACCAGATTTGAATGAATGGTTTTCAAATATCAAAATGCTACCTGTACTTATTACCCTATAACTTAAAAAATAAATAAATATATATATATATATACATACACACACACACACATATACACACAAACATTGCATATTTCTAAATTCAGGACAATCTGTTTGACACATTTTTATTAGTTTTTGAAGACAAGAAAATGATAAGTAAAAGTGTTTTTTTAAGAACTTTTTTTTTTATAATATATATATTATATATATATATATATATATATATATATATAATGTGGTATCTAAATAAATCCCTTCTTCTCCAGGGGCGAAAAAAATGACAGCTAAACACAAGCACAGCAAAAATGTTAAAAACACCAAGAGTGTGTTGTTATGGGTTTGCAGCTGGGTATCCGGTAAAAGAAGAAAGGAAAGTATACGCTGTAAACACCCTTTTTCACACTGGTCTTCACATTTTTTCAGTCCTTAAGAGGTTAAGCAAGCACACTTTTCAGTGAGATGACCAACCATTCATTTATCACTATAGCGCTCATAAACTGTAGCGTTCTTCCATACCAACCTGTGGATTTGTATCACTTACCTCGTAGATGTTTGGATGCCACATTTTTGTAATGAACCGGAACGCAGGTGGAGAGTATGGGTAATCTACTGGGAATTTTAGGCGAGCCTGAAGCAGAGATAAACACCAGTTAAAAATAAACACCAGAGGCACAATAGATCTACTCAAGGAAGGTCTGTAAAAATATCCACTCTTATATTTCTAAAAATCGGCCATAACACAATCCAAGGACAATGTTTTACTTTACCCAATTGGTCACCTGGAAAACCATACACAAATTACCAGGCCTAAACAGTGGGGGATGGGGAGTATACAGATGGAACTTCCCGTTCCCACCACAAAGAGCAGGCTTTGTTATGGAAAAACCTGCTTTCTAAAGCCATCAGATCATTACCAGCATATAGAAGGGATAGGTGAGGAGACATGTCTTACTTTACAGTTTAAGAAAATTGATATGTTTTTAATATATATATTATATATATATATATATATAGCACCCATTACGTAACAAGCATATGCATAAATTGTTTTGGTTTTTTTTTTGTTTTGTTTTGTTGTTTTTTTCAGATACTCCAATAGTTTGGCCTACTATGTTGTGCGCCAAGAACTTTTAATATGGCCATGGATGGGAAGGCAAAACTCCCACAGAAAATGCAACATTTTAACAACTATTTCATTGTTTTGCTTTTCTATTACACCGG
Source organism: Spea multiplicata (assembly GCA_009364415.1). Classification (NCBI taxonomy): domain Eukaryota; kingdom Metazoa; phylum Chordata; class Amphibia; order Anura; family Pelobatidae; genus Spea; species Spea multiplicata. Next base: position 25,496,342 of record VKOC01000001.1, read on the forward strand.
TACTTTCATCTGAGAATAATCATTTTATGAAGATGAGCACATAGTAATTATCTCACTTTTGTATTTTTTTTTTGTATGTAAAGGATTATTTCTACATCTACTCTGATGTTCGCTATACGTTTCTCTATCTCAGATTTTAAAATCTTGTTTAACCAGCCCAAACATCAGAATTAGAACAGTACTTATTTGCGCAACGTTATACGATAAATTAAAAAAAAATGTTTTTCCAAATACTCCAATAATTTAGGCAGCACTTTACACAGTACAGAGGCTATAACAAAATACTATTAAAGCAGATAAAGCCACAATGCTTCGCCATATACCTACAAAGACTTACATACATAACAAAGAAATATTTACCAGCACAAGCCTTTTGTTTACACATCCTGCTTATACAGCAATGCTGAACATATATCCAGTCCAGCCCCTGAGCCCTAAAGGCATGCACTCCATGACAACTTCCATTCCACCAACTTGAACCCCCCAATCTCACCTTGAAGTAACCCCCCTCATAGAAGGTGTTGGGGGGACCAAATATGGCCACCTCCCAGTTGTACAGGTCCCCCTCATCCACAAGGGTGACTCTGAAGCCCTCCACCGGTTCCTCCTGCAGCCCCTTAAGCTCCAGCAGCAGCGCTTTGTGTGAGCTGGGCACCAGCATCACGGGCCGGGCCATGTCTATTCCACTCCTAGCCGGGGACTCCTGCGGCCTGCCGAACCGGTTACACCGAACTTGATACGGTCTTACTCACTAAGGCAAAACGTATGACCGCTGCTGCCGCGACATAACGCTACAACAAAACTGCCGCACAGTTAACGGGAGGAAAAGATAACTCGCGACTGAGCGCTGCTAGGGAGGGGAGAGAGATAACGCTGAAGAGGAGGAGCAAACTACAACCCCCACAAACCACTGCTCCAGGCCTGATGTTGACGTCACTACTGAGGACCTATTAGCAATGTTTGTAGCATGGCCTGGATGAGAGAAGTAGGAATAATATGGAGTATTCGATCTGTGTTAAGTTGTGTTTGCCATGAGTTTGTAGGGAGGCAGATGGCCCGTGCACTGACCGCCAATAGTACAGTACACATATTGGGCAGACATTTGTTATAAAACCATATACAATGTGTCTTGGTACAAAAACACCTTTGTTAGTATGGCCTCCTCTAACAATTCATTTTCCCAGTGTAGGGTGCAGGCAGAGCCGGCCTTAAGTGTTCTGGCGCCCTGTGCGGACTACTCATTTGGCGCCCCCCGATCCCAGAAATAAGAAAAGAAAAAAATTTTCCCCCTCTGCCCTTCCTATATCTACCCCCCCCCCTTTCCCCTTCTCACCTATCTACCCCTCCCCCCTTCCCCTTCTCACTATCTACCCCCTCTCCCTACATCTCATTATCCTTACTTACCTTGTTGAGTCGTCCGTCTTCCCGCTCTGCCGCGGTGCGCGCTTCACAGCTGAGCGCCGGAATATTCCGGCGTCCAGTGTAAAACGTCGGCACCAAGACAGAGTCACGAAGAGTGAGGGGTGCCGAGCGGTTGCTGAAAACTTCACGAGCGACCGCTTGGCAACCCTGCCTGGACTTGGTTTAACTTTATTTAACATCTTCTTTAAATACAGTTTTAAAACTGTTTCCTCATGCCAACCTTATCAAAAAAACCCTGCTTCTTAGTGCCAAAACCTTCCCATTGGCAACCTTATACCAAAAAACAGCTTCCCAGTGACAACAATGTTTTTTGGTACAATTGCCAGTTTCCCAGTGCCAATTGTAAAAAAAAACAGCTTTCCAGTATTAACTGTAATAAAAAACAACTTCCCAGAGCCAACTTTGTCCAAAAACAACCTCCTGTCTCCTACCATCTTTTCAGTGCCAACCTTGTCCCAAAACAGCTTCCCAGTGCCAACCTTGTCCCAAAGCAGCTTCCCAGTGCCAACCTTGTCCTCACCCTAGTTTGCAAGCTTATCTGGCTGAGCCTCACTTGTTGGTTTCGGGATCCTGCTGCCGCCGCCGCCCGAAAGATTATCGAGTTGGCGGGATCAATTCTGTTTCAGACATAAACTTTAGGTCGGTCTGAAAATGAATTGAGCCTGTCTGCTCAATAATATTCAACATTAAGTGCCACCCGAGAGCTCTCATTCCGGCACAATGCATTGTACTGGATTGAGGCTGCCCAGGACTCTATGTGAGGTGCATAGGCCATGTCTGCTCACTAAACTAAAAGTGCTTGTGAGTTGCCAAAATGTGAGCTTGTAGTAGCAAACTTGAACTTAAAATGATAATTAAAAAAAATGAAAGCAGGAGACACAAGTAACATGCAAGTTTTAAAGCAAGCAAATTAGTAAAACCTTTGTCCCAACTCGCAAATGTCATCTTGCGAACCCAGAGGGGTTAACCCAACTTCTGAATAGACCCAATGAGTAACTGATTCAACCCATGAGTTAATAAGGCATCATGTTACCCTCACTGGTCAGCAATGTGTGAAAATTATAGGTGTCCTGGAAAATATGGCCGATGTGCATACCTGGGAACTCTAGGTGTTGCCCAGAGACTCCAGGAGAAGCACAGAGACTCCAGAAGAAGCACAGCTTCTCTGGGTCGACACTCAAATCCTCTAGGTCGACACTCAAATCCTCCGGGACGTGGGAGTGGGGTCCTGACATCTCCCACTCCCCTCTCATTTTACCCTTAAATGGGGTTGTGTCTCCCAATGTCGGCAGGACCACCCACTGCATCAGTGGGAACACCCACCCAGCGGGACTGCTTTGGGTAGCTGGAGCCCAAAAGTACACAGGTATGCCGATGTGGTCTTCCTTGATCATTTTTCTCTGACTTCTTATTTCCATACCATCCCCATGGACCAGCGTCCTTGGTGGTCTAGAGATGATAAGGAGCAGAAACACATGTACCTATTATTGTCACCCCCTGCCCTTCCTCCATCTTGTTTTTGTTTTCACATTATTGTCACAATGGTTTTCTTGCACCACCAACACTGTCCTGGGAGCTTTCATGAAGGACCACCCACATTGGTTTAGAAAATCTAGTGAATTAATGCTTATTATCTTGTCATAATTACCTGCTAGTTGTCATAAAAGGGATGTCTATTCACTAAGCTGTGAGAGCTTGCAGACAAAAGACCAATTTGCATTTAGTTGATGTTAGCAGAATGAAGCAAGGAACTTGCAAATTTAACTTGGCCCGCCAAAGAAATAATAATAATAATCCATGTGGGTTGGAATCCTATATAATGTTAAGTCATTGAATTTGAAGGATCCAAACAGAAAAATTTGGATTCCTGTCCTCTGTGGTTGTAGAAGAATAATATAAATCTTTAGTGGTTATCATACGGAACTGAGGTTTTGGCTGAAAGATGGCTGCAATAGTAGCCAGCTAGAAGCTCTGAAACTGTGTATGAATACCAGTACTAATTTGAGCCACCCACCTTACCCTGATCAGAAAACAACCAGTATTTATCCTATTTGTCCAAGCCCTGATTTTTGAACAGGGGTTGTATTTTTCAGCGAATAGAGGCCCGAAGGCACCTCAGAATGGGCAAATTTGTTAAATTTAGCACCAGAGGAGGGAGCTGTGGGACAAGCAGAACAAAGAGATGCAACATTTAATTTCCCAGTAGCACAACATACCAGAAAATCACCACCAGTAGTCGCAGGAATAGGCCATTTGGTGGGGGGAAGATTTATGTAAACTGAGAGGTAATGTATATTTGACCCCAAAGGCAGCCTTCAGGGGTGTCACCGGAGAAAAGATAGAAGTAGTTGAGAACTTCTTTTCATTTTCTTTTGTGGAAGCGGTAATACTAGGCCTTCTGTGCTTCTCTTCCAAAGAGTTTATGGAGGTTACAGGAGGTTCTGATGCTGGATCTATATGGTCCGCAGAACGTGTCGGAATAACTTTAAAATCACAAGTACCCCAGTATACCCTACCGAAGGCGGCACTTTCAGTGGCTGCATCATTTCCAGAATTTCTCGACATTTATTTCACATATATACCGTAACATATACACATTTATTAATACATATACTCAGATATGCACATTTACACGTATGCACACATTCTGACACTTCTACATATACACACACACACACCCCTACTTTTTAGGAAAGGCTTATCTAGCAGCCAGTGACAGCTCTCTTCTGCTTCTCACTCACGGTCCACACTCACTCTCTGAGTTTAGATCTGGGAATGACATGCTGGTGCTCAGACTCAGTCAGTGTGCTGGGCTGAACGAGGCCTGATGAGACTCAAAATATTACATTTAATCGGCAACAATTTGAAAAATTCTTTGCAGGGCTGTAATTTTTCCTTTACTCCAAGCAGCAGTTATGTTGTTTGGCCGTTGTTACAACGCATGTTGTGGCGTAATTACGTGATACAGTTGCTTACTGCTTATCTGCATTTTGATTTGGGCGGTTGTTCATTTGCTTTTAGTCTGGGGAATTTAATTGCTATGTTTATACATAGAAAGGGTCTCCTGCATTTCTAAGACTTGATTTATTCAGGTGTCTTTATGGAGCCCACTGTTTGTCCCTTGCTAATGAGACACAGGACACAATTCTCAAATTTGCAAATTACTAAATGAGATCATTCCGTTGTTAAGCCCATGTAGGGAGAATGATAGACCTAGGAAAATAAAGCCATGGGTGTTTTTTTTTTGTCCCTGAAAAAGAGGCTGACTAAAGCAGGTTCTCCTACATCCCTGGCTTCATATTGTTCAGCTGAATCTGCCTATTGTGCAACTGGGGGAATTAAGCATTGCCAGGATCTTATTGTGTTAGAATCTTAAGTGTTGTTGTCAGCGTATACGCTGTTCCTGTGATGCACTTAGCTTTCCCGCTATCTATGACAAAGGGAGGAAACTATTTTCAGTCATCAGTTCTTTTCCTTAAGGGAAAGTTTCATGGAAAAACAAGTATTTGTCCCTCAGCATTAAATATAGTCCCGTGCACAGGACTTTATTTACTTGCAGAACTGGAGGCTGCTACCTTGTGATGTTCTGAGTGACTTTCCCTTCTCAAACATCACACTCAACCGACGGCAACCTACTTGCCGTGTGATTGGGCATTCTTTACATAACATTGTATGCTGGCTATAATAGTTACCCCACCACTCATGTGTCACATACCCGGTGTTTCACATGTTGCTATTTTCAACTTAAAAACAATGGAGGTGGACATATCTGTTACAAAACACATTTTATTATTATTTGTACACACGTTTGACACTGTCTATAATTCATAAATATTAGTTTATACTTAAATACAGGGATTGACAAAGGGGCCAGATGAGTTTTTTATGCAAAATGGTGTATCATGCAAGAATTATGTTAAGGCAACACCTTTTTTTTCACCACATTGTTCATCAAAGAAAGTGTGTGGGAAGAGCCAGTCTTGGAGAAAAATCTGTGGTATGGCAGGGCCATCCTTAAAAAGCCAGTCAATTTCTTTTCTCGTAAAGACGGTTACTGAATGGGTTTCACCTTATCGAGGAACAAGACAGATGCTTCCTTTAGAAATTCCCTACGACTCAAGTGGACACTGGGATCATTATTGCGGAAAGCCCCATCCATGACTACAGCCAAACAGTCCGGTCCCAGTTTAGAGCCAGCTTCTAAGTAGCTTGCTGGGACACAGAGGTCACTAGCAACCAGTGCTTCCTCTAGAGTGGTCAGCACGGCATGGCAAAGTCTTTGGTCAGCCTGGCTAGGACCATCTAGAATAGCGAATAAAGTATCTGCTTTGCACATAAACTCCAACATCACAAAGCAGGTTAGCACACCGTATCGGAAGACATCAAATGGTACAGCCTCATGGTCTCGGCACTGTATTTTCTTTAGAAGTGCGGATGATATTTCCTCAGGAAGGTCACCGTCTCTGCATATCCTACGTAGCAACTCTCCGTAACTCTTCCCGTTCAGGCCAGGCATTCTTTTCTTCCCTCCTGCACTCAGGCACTCATACGCAATGTTTAGGTTATTGTTAAAGGCCGTCCTGTTAGAAGACACGGGTACAGTCACCATTATCATATCTTGTAAAACATAAAACATTAAAAATGAACAATCCTTCAAAACAACATAAATGTTGAACAAAAATGTTTTTGTAACCCCAGCCCCCCCCCCAAAAATCCCGCAGCCGCTTCAAAATATAGAAAGTGTATGCATTAAAAAGCCACCTAATGTGCATAACATTTCCTTCTCTCAGGTCAGCAAGATTATTCCACCCCATTTAAGGTATATTTGTTGGTTGTTGATTTGTTTAGACAGCCTTTTTAAAGGTGAATGAGGAGGGAGGAGAAAACTTTAGGAAGGAAAATGATTAGACAATTCTATCTCAGCTACAGATCTAAACTTAAAATGAAGGGAATGATCCCAAAACATGTGATGGTGACAGAAATGTGCTAATAAAAAAGGTACAAAATGGGGACGAACATAATTTTAAAGAGACCGTGCAGCTATCATATGCTTAAAAGTGCATACAATAGCTTGAGTGCCCCTTTAATAAGGACCCATGCAATAGCACTTTCTTATTGGGCAATCTAAATTAAGCACCTAGCCAATGCATTTATTTTCATATCTCGACATATGGACCAATGAATGTTAACAGGATCTTTATTAGGGCGTTTGGCCATATAATGAACCAAGGTAGGGAGCGACGGGTGTACTGCATTATAAAGGTGTGTATTTCAACTTAACAAGCGGATCACAGGTTAACAGGAACACTGTTTTGTGTTAAACACCAACATTTTCATTTGACATCAGGATAGCCACGCAAACTCACAATAGGAGTGCCAAGAGCCAAACACAGCACATCCCCACTCGCTTCAAGAAATCGGTGTTCCCCATTGAAGGCAGCAAAGCAAACCTACCACACCCTTTCCAGAAGAGCCAGCATTAACCAATCAAAAAGCAACCGCCCTCAACGGTGTTTAGCAGACTATGCCTTAATAATCGAACGCCTTTAACCAGGATAACAGCCATCCATTCTAACCCGCAAAACCCTACATACAGTGGATCAAATCCACTGGTGTTTTCCCCACCAACCATAAAGCCTGCAGCCTCCCCAAGCAGCCAGGCGCCACTGGCGGTTCCCGGACCTTTGTGAGTGATGGGCTAGCCTCAGGTACCACATGGCACGCCCGAAACGCTGCTGCCCCGGCAGGTGTGATCCCTGGTCCCCAGGCACCGCTCGCCCTTCTCCCGACACCTGCCCCATCTTCTCGAAGTAATCCGCTAGGAAAGCAACGGGCTCCTCTGGCCTGGCTTCCAGGAGCTTCAGCACAGCCTCCCTCAGCATGTCACGAACCCCTGTCTGAGCTAGAAAGTCGGCCTCGCTGGCAGGGCTAGGGGTAGGCCGAGGAACCGGGGAGCCTCCAGCCGCACGTTTTTTCTCCGTCGCCATCACTACGTTCTAATGAAACCGGGCAGGTGCCATCTCACGTGATGGCAACAGGAACCTATCGTCAACAATCGAGTGTCGTGTAATCGCCATCTTGACTACGGGATTTGTCGCCATGGCAACACACACTTGCCACTGTTGCTACGGATGCAGATTTGATGTATTAATAGGCAGCCTGTGAATACCAAGACGCTGGCTCTATTTTAATTAGTTCTGTTAAAAGGCAATATAACTAGTTAATAATTACGATTAGTTAAAACTTTAAATACATATTGAAATATATTTATGGTTATTTCATATTTTAATTCTACTTGTAAAACTATACATTCTCTGGAATACCTCTCCAGTCTCCACCATCTGGCAGCCCCCATTCTCCCCCACTACCATCCTTCAAACACAACATGATGGGCAACCCAGATCCGGCTCTCATCCTCAGCTGTGAGAATAGAGTTAGTGGTTAGGAGTATTTATTTGCCCCTCCTAAATAACATGCACCATACGCCAATACATACTAACTCTAAAACCATATACTCATGATCCCAGAGTCCTTGTCCTCTCCTTCCGTGTATCACACCTATCTTTCCCTCCCTCATGTAGCAACCCCCGTATACCGTATAGATCAACTGAATAACACATACAAACCCTCTAGTTTAGGTATGGATATCTAAGCAACACATGAACACTGAATTGCAGGTATAGATCAATTGGAGAAGACATACCGCGGTCACACAGGTCGCACACCCCTGACACTATCCGCTAAATCATGCTAACACCATACATGCACAACCTTGTAAACACAACGGGCAAATGATGTGGGATGCTATCTGACAAACACACACTATCCCGATCTGCTGCTTCAGCGTGTGGCCAGCAGTTGGATATGGCTGGCCCCACACAGCTGGTTCTCGAACATATACGTGGTGTATATGTTCGAGAACCAGCTGTGTGGGGCCAGCCATATCCAACTGCTGGCCACACGCTGAAGCAGCAGATCGGGATAGTGTGTGTTTGTCAGATAGCTTTGACTTGATCTTACATTCCGCTTTCCTACAATCTGCAGACTATCGTTGGCTTCTTGTATAAATCTTTTGCATTTGCATCACTAAAGTATTGATTGCTCACTGATTTACTATTAGGTATTTATTTAACGACTTGGAAGTGCACGCATGTAGCTCCCCATTACTGGAACCTTCTATGTTAGTTTATCCATTTTTGTATTTTTTTAACATTTTTCATACAGTTTAGTGTTTATTTTTTCTACATTGCAAAACGTTTTGCTCTCTCGTTTCCTGGAAAGGTATAGTATACTATTGGATTATACCTATAATCTGGAATCAGTCTTATTTTTGTAAATTCAGATTTTTTATAGCACTATTGGGTGTTTTCGCAGCGTTTCTGTATCATCTTGTACAGGGCTATCTGGTTTTGTGTTTGTATGCAGTAGGTGTTGCGCACTATTGTTACCTCAGCTGCATGATTTAACATCCTTTTTGGCCACAGCTCATCCATTGTTCTTCCGTCTGGGATCTCCGATTGCGCCCCCCTTTTGGCTGATTGCATGCATTGTGATCATTGCTTGCTGATCACAGTGTGATCAGTGCAGGGGAGAACAGAGGAAGAGTGTGAGGACAAAAAAACCCTAAGTGTTATTTTATTTAAATTAAATATTAACAAAACTTAAAAATAAAATAAACAATGCAGTCATGACATCACTGGCATACATAAAATGGAAGATTGTTCGTTGGTGGCACCTACTGTTTAGAAAAAAAATCTGCGTAAAATTGCAAAAAATATTGTTAGTATGGGTTTTTTTCTTAACATATTAGCACTCACAATTATTATTTTTTGTGTGTTCTGAAAAAAACATGTACAATTTTTTTTCCAAATATGGAAAAGAGGAATCTTGATTAAACCAACATATGGGAAAAAAATGCACGGTACATAGGTTATTAAAAAACCACAACTCAGTATTGAAGGGGTTAAATCCCACCTTTTAAACTGTGATTATTACAAAATAATGTCTTATGTATGTGTATGTATATATATATAATGTGTATGTGTATATATATATATAATGTGTATGTATAATATATATATAATGTGTATGTATATATATATATATAACAGAACTATGTTTTATGGCTCGTTCCATTATCTCAGTTATACATTTATAGACCGTACTGGCATCAGCTTCAGTAATAGTCGTCCCTGTTTAGCAGTCATAAGTAACCGCCGCCATATTTATCTATAATATAATATCTTATTGCTGTCTAAAACCGAACTTCCTGGTGGGAAGAACTAAATTCGTTGCAAGCCAAGCAACAGCTAAACCGGAAATCGCCTGGGTCCGGAAGTGTTTGTGATAACCTATGAAAAGCTGTTTAGCCGATAAATATAAGGGGGAGGAGACAGGCGATGGTTGTGTTCCGGTTACTGCTTAAGCGAAAAGAAGGCTCCCCGAAAAGATCCGGCTTGTGTATTCGGTGCTGGTAAAATATTAATATTGACTTCATGCGACTTACGTGCAATTACTGCAGTTATTAGTATTGCGAGGGTAATTAGGGCCTGGATATCACCGCATAAGGTTTCTCTTAGGACTCGTGGCGGTGGTGACTTGTTTCACAGCCCGGCATCTGTTCGGTAAGTGAGAATGTGCCGATATATTGATATAAATATCAATTAAATCCAGTGTTGGAATGAGACGTCTTATAGCTGAGCATCGTGCATTTGCTATAAAGGTTATATTAATGGTTAATCTTTCCTGCGGTAGCTACCATGCCTGCAGCTATATGTTTAACGGCAGCTGCTCTTAACCCCTTAAGGACAATAGGGGTTCTTACATTGTATATTGTGGGACAATGGCTCCTTTAACATTTTTCAGTGTTGCTGTTTAGCTGTGATTTCCTTCTTTCTCATTTCGTGCTCCCACACATTACATATTGGTTTTTTTTCCAGGAAAAACAGGGCTTTCTTTAGATACCATTAATTTTATCATCACCTAATTTACTATTAAAATGATAAAATATGGGTATTTTTTGTTAAAAAAATTACTTTTTTCTAACTTTTTAAACAAACTTTTACTCTTCTGCAAAAATGAATGAAAAAACCTGCTAAATAGATTCTACTATTTGTCCTGAGTTTAGAAATACCCAATGTTTTCATGTTTTTTTTGCTTTTTTCTGCACGTTATGGGGCAATAAGTACAGGTAGCATTTTGCTATTTGAAAACCTTTTTTTCCAAATCTGGTAATTCTCCCCTTATGTGCCATTTCGGGTATCTTTGAAGCCAGCCAATGCAATTTACCCCATCAAATCATATATTTTTAAAAACTAGACACCCCAAGGTACTTGAAATGCTGGTATTTTATCCTTTTCCATGCACTAATTCTACCACTAGCCTTTGTCAAACTTCATGGTAGTAAAATGTTTTGGTATTTTTTTTTAGGGATGCAACAACTAATCGATAATGAAAATCGTTGCCAACAAATTTCATTATCGATTAGTTGAATCGATTATTATCGATTATAAAATGAGGGTTTTTTCAGAGCAAGCGCTCTGAAAAATCCCCCTCATTATATAATCCGTTTCAGTGACTCACAGCAGCAGCTCCTACTTACCAGCCCTTCCCTGTAATCACTGTGACAACTGGCCCTGCCCCTTCCTTCTCCAGGCCAGAACCACATGGCTGTGACACTCATCTAACTGTAAGTATAAAATTAATATTTGGGCTGCTGAAAGTTAGGGGAGGTGGGGGTTAATTTAGGGCAGTTTTATGGTTAATGGGGTGTTTAGGGACAGCCTATGGTTAATTTAGGGGCAGTTATGGTTAATGGGGTGTTTAGGGTTAATTTAGGGGCAGCTATGGTTAATGGGGTGTTTGGGGTTAAATTAGGAGCAGCTGTGTAGTGTTACTGACATGCCTCGATATCGAGGCATGTCAGCAACACAGTTTGTGCTTAGGAAGCGATTCTGATCGCTTCCTAAGCTGTTTTCTTGTGAGGCTTCCGTGGATGCTGCAAAGCCGCCAATCGTGGTGATGCAGCTATTTAACGGCAACCCTGTACATGTACGGGCATTGTCGTTAAGGGGTTAAACATTTCCATATGCTTTCCTTCAAACATACATCTAGGGCTGAAACAACTAATCGATGAAATCGATAATGAAATTCGTTGCCAACGAATTTCATTATCGATTAGTTGAATCAATTATTATCGATTATAAAATGAGGTTTTTTTTCAGAGCAAACGCTCTGAAAAATCCCCCTCATTATATAATCCGTTTCACTGACTCACCGTCTCACAGCACCAGCTCCTACTTACTCCCCCTCCCTGTAATCACTGTGACAACATGGCTGTGACACTCATCTAACTGTATGTATGT
>VKOC01000001.1:25508227-25526571 GCA_009364415.1 Spea multiplicata
CCACATCCTCTGTGTATTAGCCCATGTGTAGTTGTGCCCCCAGCCACTCCCCATTGTGCATTTCTGCCCCCACACCCTTGTGTATTGATTTATGTTCTGTCCCCAGCTAGCCCTTCCCCCTTGTGTATTGATGTTCCCGTTTGTACTGTTTAATGTACCCATGTGTATTGCCCCCAGCCACCTACCACCTTTCTGTATTAATTTATGTGATGCCCCAATAGCTGTGTACTTATACCCCCAGCCCCCTTTTTCTATTTAATTGTTGTCTCAAGGAAGCCCCCCCCCTTTGAATATGGGTCCCCCTTATACCTCTCACCCCAGCTATTTTTTTAAATACTTTTTTGCTGGCTTCCTTCCCCTGCAGACTGCTCTCATCCGACATGTTCTTCTAGCTGTCACAAGGAACGGTTTCATGTGAGCCCACCTCACTGAGGCACTGGGCGGCATGGTGCAGGCAGACTTTTGCTTCACATTAAAGACAGCCCTGGCGGTCGTGTGGCCGAAACAGCCAGTTCAGTGCACGGCCGCATGACTGTTTACTTTAGATTTAGGGCGGCCCAGCCTTCCCCTGGTACTTGTGCAAATGCATTAGCAGCCACCAAATCTTGACAAGCTGCCATTAGGTGAATGACAGGAGCATTTTTCACCCCTCGTCTTTCTCTCATCTTTTAAACTTTTTTCTCATTTCTGTTTTAAAGTACTCTGGCAGTTAAGTGCTCTCCTTGCAATCAATGAGCGTGTTCTTTGGCATACACACAGGGGTGTAGGTAAACCCCCTGGAATTTTTATGTGAGCCAGTGCTAGTAAGCAGGAGATGAAAGCATTTACTGGAAGCCAAGGGGCTTTTGAACATTAATTTAAAAGTGACACTAAATTGTTATAAGCATTAAAATCAATATGCTGGGTAAAGTGCCCTTTTCAGGACTAGACCCTTATGATAGTCTGGGCCACCATTGGTCTACGTAGTTAAGCCACCCTACTTCTGCTCCTATCTGATGACTACCCTCCCTTCTTTTCCCTTCAACATTTCTGTCTCTTTTTCCTTTCTCCAAGACAGCATAAACAATTGTGCTAACGCCACCTATATAATGCTTCTCTAAGATCATATAATAAATGTAGAAGAGAAGGATTGTTGCATGCCCTACCTGTACCACACGTGATTAACTGAGTATTCTATCCTTGACCACACACATCTTCCTATCAGCATTTGCCTGAAAATGTTGCAATGTGCAAGATTATAACTCAACAGTATTAAAAAAAGAAACATGATCAAGCCAAACACTGACTAGTTGGTTCCCTTCCATAAGTCAGTACATCCCACATACTGCAGGGCATTATTTTATCTGGGCTGGTGAGCAAACTGTATAAATGATATGTGTCCTGGAAAACATGGCCAATGTGGTCAACCAAATACACACACACACACACACATTTCTATCTGTAGAAAGACTGTGAACAAATGTTTGCCTAGTCACTGCATTAATATTGCACTAATAGACTCACTTTTCCCTTCTGTATTATCATTGAAACTTGTGTAAAATGTGATGTGTTAATCACTGACAATGTTTTTTTTCTGTACAATTAAAATGTCATTAAAAAATTCTAATAAAAAGAATATTGAACAAATACACACACAGGGTCGGACTGGGGATCACAAAGTAGCCCTTTAGGACAGGCTTAAAGTTCTAATGAGGCTCTCTCTACTATATATCTTGGGGCTACTATGGAGGGGTAGGCACTGGTATTATTTGTGGCAGACATTTCACTAAAATACCCATAGGCAGCAATGACATACGCTAACCTTCTTACACTGGTGCCCTAGTGTGGCTATTTTGCCTGTTTCTGTCCCTATACCCCTATACAACTGGGGTAAAAATAGTAAGGTGTGAAAAAAATGAGCATGTGTTTGTGTGCCTGTGTGCATGTAGCAAAACAAACAGCCCTTAATAAACATACATTGTTAAAAAAAAACACAACAAACAAAATTTGGGTAAAGGTTACATAAAACTAGAGGAACTGGTGAATAAAACATGCAAATGGGAAGAACCAGGGTAAAGGTGGTTAAATAAAACAAAAGAATGGTGCCATTTTTAAGGGTGTGTATGCATGCATGTGTGAAGGGGGTTGCAGTCTATTGTTGCTTGTTCCTGCATTGCAGATGTTCAACTAATTATGGTTACCAAGTCGTATTGATTTGGTATTCTTCTATAGAAATGACTAATGAACCCTCACGACTTCCATGTAAAGTAGCGAGTCTCAGAAAGGTATTACAGCCTAAAATCCTGCTTAAATAGAGTTCAGGATATAATTACAGTACCTCTGCACAGGGTTGTTCATAGGGACCACAGTTTGTTCACAATTAGTGAGTCGCTACAATAAAATATTGTGATAGACCATTAAAGGGTTAATACATGAATATTCTCAGATATATTTGTCATTATACGATTTATGAGGGGCCAAATTTAAAAAAAAATTATTGCACGCCACTGACGCGCATATGCAAAGAAACTAAACCTAAAGCCCCCCAAAATGTATATATGTGTAAATATCAGAAAATAACATAAGAAGGTCTCACAAGTGCAGATTGTGAACCATAGTCAGGGTTGCCACCCAGTCAGGATTTTACCTGCACAGCCAGTAATAAACCCTTTGGAGCCGGTGCTGGCAAAAGTATAATACTGGCTATACAGAAAAGCAGAACCCGAGGCACTGGCGGGCGAGCAGGTAAGTAAAACAACCTTGACCATAGTGGCAAGTAGGCTCATGGAAATAATAGTTTAATGGAAAGAATTAAAAATGTTTTATTGGGAGCCCAGTGATGTCACCATGACATCACTAGCATAAAAAATATAAGAGGTGATCTCGAGCCATACTGCACTGTGAACAATGCAAAAACCAAAAAAAAAGAAGGGAAATTAATAAATGATAAAAAGTGAATTTAAGATAAGATACTATATCAAGTAGCACAGTTGGGAGTGGATTTAACTTATCTGAAGGATCAAGTCCTTTCTTCTAATGCTAACTATATCCACAGGGTGCGGTAGTACTAAATTGACAAATGTAATACTGTAAATACATATCCTTTAACAAACATAGCTCATAGAATCCGCATACTCTTCTGTTATAGTATAAAACGTTTATTTCAAGTCATTAAAACCAATATTCAGGAGGCATAATAGGATCTCAACACCACATAGTTCCAGTCCAGCATACGATGACGGGTTTCGCATTTTTCACGGTGAGTTATAAAGTTAGACTCCAGCACTAGGGATTTATAGATTTTTTCTTTAAAGTGCCCCCTAGGCCTTTCCAATATAAGTAATAAAAATATTTTAAATATCACTACCCCAAACCACTTAAGCCAATAGTATTAAAACATATGTAACATAGGGAATGTATGCAGGGCATGACTGTCATGGTACTGAATATAAATTGGGTCATTGTTCAGCTGTGGAACCCACAGTATAGAAAAGTATATTTCTTTTGATCTAGTATCACTAATAATTATTATGTTTCACGTGTTTCTATGGCTTTAAAATAGGACCCCAACAAAATGATGTATAATTTGTGCTAGTTTGTCAAATATGGAAAAAAAAGGCAATTGTGGTTTAACATATGGAAAAATAAAATCTGTTCCTTAAGGTATGAAAACCCCCAGGCCTGAAGGGGTTAAGTTTCCTCACGATTTTAGTATCTATCAGTTCTGCTGGGAGGTAGGAAGGTAATTGCACTTACTTATCACCTTCTTAGTAAAGTAAAACTTCCTTTCATTAAATATAAGCCGCTGACCTTCTATGTTTAGATTATGACCTCTTGTTCTAACATCCCACTTGGAATGGATAAATGTATTATAAATAAATATATTTAGAATGCATATAAACCAGGACAAAAGCCCGCATTAGACTTGCCTGAGAAACTAAAATTTACATAAAAAAAACCCAAATTGTACTTCTGAGCAGTCCAATAAAGTTATTTAAAAAAAAAAAAGGGAAAAAAATATAAAACAGTCAGCTGATGTCTTGAAAACGAGGCTTCACATGCCGGGGCGGTATCGAGTCCCGCCCCTTTTGCTATTAGTAACCTGCTTGCTCTTGAGGTCGGGGTTAGTTGGCTCGTAGACATTATCGTGGGAAGGTAGCCCGCGGTTGCGTTTGGTAGCGGGCGAGCGGTAAAATGAGGGGCTTCGGGCTGGTCACCCTGTCCGCCGTGCTGCTGATAATATGCGGGAGAGAAACGGAGGCATCAGGTAAACCACGGAGCGGTTTATGAAACAGCCTGGGTTCTAACGGGGAACAGCGCTCGGTCAAGATGTATTCTGTGCCAGCAAATCTAGGCGGCGGTGGAGTGGGTGGCTTGGTAGGCCCTAGGTGCGCTTCGGTGTGTTTGGGGAGTGTTGTTAATGAGTGTGTGTGCTGGGGCAGTGGCACAGACGCGGCGGCTTTTATCTAAGATTGGATAAAATCGAGGTTGCCTTTCATTTTTTTTATTTTAGATTCTAATGTACTTAAACATGGCCTATTATGAGGACGACCCCTTTTGAATTGTCTATAAACTGGAAAATAGGGTTTATAGCCCCAGAATGTGTAATCTATTTTTTTTTTTTATATAACTTGAGGTTTATATGCAGGCTGTGACTCACGAGCTGTATTTCTCTTGTAGCAATAGTAGTGTAGTTGGGGCGAATTTAGTAGATCTTCTCCAGAGAGGAAAACTTTCCTGTTTCATATAAACTTGTTACTCTGCTCTCAATGGGCCGTTTCTTTAGGGATCATAAAGTGTTGCATGCGACTGTCGAGGATCTGTTTCAATGTAAGCTCCTCTAAGTATAATCCTCTTTACTCTGATCTAAGATGTATCAATGCGTTGTGTTTTTTCTTTAGGACTGTTTCTCATGATATTTTCCACTCGTATGAATGTCTTATGTACTTTTATGGGGTGGCATACTATAACGTAACATGTGACTGACGTGTTACAGGGATATGTCGTATCGTGATTTCATGAACAAAAACCTCTTTTTATATTTTGGTGTAATTAGTTGTGTAAGAGATCCAGGTTCTTTATTATTACCCCCTTCCCTAGGACAAGCAGTCATTGTGTCTTACTGCTTAAGGGTAACTAAGCAGCATTAATAAGAAACCTAAGGTCTGAGATTAAACTGATTAAGCTGTTCTGGATAGCGTTATAGTTGTATGCTAGTGTAACGTTGCACACAAACCATGGCACAGTGGGGAATAAATTGGGCAATCTCTGTACATGCAAAGCTGTGAATAGATTTTTTTCCATGGCTATAAAGGCACAGTAAATTTTTATATACACAATGGTTTTAGACTTGCAACCTTTTACAATCTCCTGAGTGGCACACCTTTCTATATGACCTCGGGTGGGACTAGTGCAACCTGCAGAGCTGGCGCTTGGGTTTAGGCAACTTGTGGCGCCAATCTTGCAGCTTCCTCTGCTATCGACTGGCTGATTTAGACAGGATTGGCTAGCAAATTCCCAACTTGCTATGCAAAACTGTACAACCTGCGGCATGCATCCTGAAAAATGGTAAGGTGCTGTCAACATGACCTTTGACTGATGGCTCATGCTTATGTGAGGATCCTGAAAAACCTGAATTGTTGGGGTACAGGATCTCTAGGGCTCTATTTTTGGTCTGTTTTGACAACTGCTGTGTGATGGCAAACATGCGTTGTCTGCTATATGTTGGTAAATGGTAATTTCCGTACCTCTTTGATATGGCTTTGTATTGGCAACAATTGGTTTTTAAAAGTCTTTAATACATAATTTAAATATCATGCGTCTGCATTTTTACATTGAAAATCTGAAATGTGCACCCAGAAGAAATTCAGTGACTTCCACTAGCTGCGTTTTATATAAGCCTTTATTTCACCATTTCAAATTTAACTCGTTTGCCAGATGTTCCCTCTGTGTTGGTATGACGGCCCCAACAAGAATTCATTCGAATCAATCTAGCATGTGATAGTACTTGATGACAAGATTTTAGTACTCGGACAGTTGGTTACGTGCTGTCAGCATATTCCTCTAACTCATGGAATACATGGACTAAGCACGTTAACTGAAGAGCAGTACTGTTGTCAGAAAGTGTGTGTGGTCTTTGGCCTGCCTCTTGTAGATATTTGTGAATCGGGGCTAAATAATGCTCAAGCCAGAGATTAATAAAATTACTTCAAACTTGGAATCCTGGCGCTGCTGTGCTGTGGACTATGCTGAGGGGCACATGGAGAGGAAAATATGCCTCTACACTTACTGGCTGAAACGGTAGACTTTATGGTCCTGTCCCTTGTCACTGTAGTAATCGGTTACCTGAATTGTGGCTTAAGACAGCAGTGAGATTTTGAAACACCTTAACAACCTCCTCCTTTATGAATTGAGACAAAAAACTGTTCTTTGGGAAGGATTCTACTGTCCTTCAGCAGCTTATGATGCTCTTTTTTTGAATTGCTTCTAAGTAAGCTACAAGAATATGGAAATTTATACTTAAGCCATTGTAGCTGCACACCAGACAAAATGGTATGTATAGTGAACGATTAAACTAAACATATTCAGAAACTCTGGCCAGGCTTGTGTTTCCATTGTTTAAATCCAGACTGTCACTGTGGTGTACGTGTAAGAACTTACTCTACCGGCGTCCCAGGCTTGGTCTCCTGCTGGTCTGTTTCCAGTTCACTGCAATGTCCTGGTAGAAATCTATACAAGCTATCCGTAAATGTAACGTTCAATCTTATTCTGTCCTGCCTCAATGGCTCTATTGCATCCGTCCCCTCGTTTCACTACAGGCTTCTGTAGATTAAATTGTAGTCAATGTAACTGGTGGTGCTGGGTGGGCATGCTTGCCCCCTTAAAGAGTAGATTAATAATGTGTGTTAAACGATCAAGATGTACTAATTTCATAACTTATTGGGCCACAGTAATGCCTTGGAAGTTTGCCGTATAAAAAAAAAAGCTACAGGGTTGAAATACAACTTTACGGATACATGTTTTTGCTAAATATGAGATCACCTTCTACATGAGGGCATCCAGTGAAATGTGCGTATTCGGTATTAGGCTTCTTATGCCTTGCCAGTTAATTTCCTTAACATTGAGCTAAAGCCCCCCTCAAAAAAGAGGTTGATGGCTGCATTGTGAATAGGTGTACAAGGCTATGGAGTCTTTTATTTTGGTAATGCGTGTATGTATTGTAAGCTTTCTCTGTCAACGTGATTTAACGCGTGCGTGTGTGTGTATGGCCACTGCACAGATTAGCTTGGGGAGGGGTGTGCTTGTTCAGTGCTGGGTGAAGGTGACTTTGAGGTACTGTAGTTATGCTGTATATCATGTGACTGGTGAGTTTGGTCTGCAGCCCATACCACACCTTCACAAAGAGTAGTCCAGATTAGCCTCCCATTCTCTGTTAAACATGCCTTTGTATTGCCATGAAGGAGAATGACCACGTTCTCCTGTTTCTTAAATTGGTTATGTTTGGTCTCCACAAATGCTCACGGTAGCCTTGCTAATACTATGGTCATATGCAGGGGGCATAGTCCAACTAGCAGTCAGCAGAAACTAAATGTGCTTTTTATTTACTAGCTGATGCGTAATTAAAAGCCAGGCTTCTTAACTCTGAGTGGAGGCTCAGTGTGCCGACACTACAGGTAAATGTAAAAAAAAAATGATGCTGCTCATTCTCTGGCTAAGTAATAGTTAATTATTCCAGAAATAAGAGTGTATGGAAGCTATCATTACTTCTCAGTGCCTTGGCTGAGACAAAAGATTGTAACCATGGGGTCCATGGCAGGGAAGCCATTTTAGCTTCAACTCACAGCTGAACATTGGGTTATGTTGCTGTCATAATCTCCTTGGCTGCCCCTCTCCCAGCATATGTTGCTGCATGTGTTTTACATTCACCTGCACTCTTGCCTTGGCCCAGTGAAACCTGAAGTGGTAACCGGTGAAGATGGAGTGGGGTGGTATGTCTAATTCACAGATGGTTTTGTCGGGGGTGTAGCCGCAACCTGCCCCCAGCGGATGCTACAGCAGCTGACAATGCTGTCCTGCTGCACTGGTTTTGTTCTAAAACATATGGTGTTTTGTAGCTATAGATTAGTTTAATTAAAATTCCAAAAGAAAGCTACACTTTTTTTGTTTACTGTAACAAAATCATACCCTAGGATGTAATCGCATGTTACAAATAACAAAAGCCTAAAATTGTGTACATTGCAGAGAAGAAATAGATGCTTGTTTACAGAAACACTTAATCTGCAGGCTGCATTCAGTCACCAGAGTTTATATTGGCATAAATCTGGCAGCTACTATACAGGTCAAGTCTATATGTATCTTGTAAAGTGATGTGTATATAATCTAGAAATGATTTAGATCAGAATACATGTTTTACCCTAAGTCATGCAAATGATATACAAATGGCAAATAAACTCTGTATCCATTTATAACTTCTGGAATGTGTACATTTTTCACAAAAAGCTACATATGTTTCAAATGTAGCATCCACAATATACAGGCCTTTCTTGTGTGCCTGTTAGTCCAACTGTAAAGACAACCCTGTTCAATATTGTTTAATATTGAGGATGCTAGATGCCTATCCATATCTGTATTGCAAATGCTCTGAAAAATACCCCTTGGTTTATGTTCAAGGTCTTTTTATAATCTGACCTCAAATAGTGGTCGGACTATAAGATTAAGATCCAGATCCCCGCAGGGTACCAGGATCCTCCTCTCTGACAACCTTAGTTGTTGCCAGACACTTCTGCTGGGGCTTCTATAACTGAGTGCTGGCGTGACATGACCTTCCGGTGCTCCATCATAGAAGCCCTAGTGGAAATACCAGCCATCTGCAGCAGTGCTCTGCAATGCGCACAGACAACCTCTGCTTCTGCCTCGCACTTCCGCTGGGGCTTCTATGATGGAGCACCGGAAGGTCATGCCAGGCCGGCCCTCCTTCATAGAAGCCCCAGCAGAAGTGTCGGGCGGCAGCGGATGCTGCCAGAGGAGGAGCCAGGTCCCCTGCAGTAGAAAATGCATTCTCAATCGGTTTTTATTAAATATGAAAAAATAGTTTACATGTGAATTAATATTTACTAGTAAATTTTTTTTTTCCTATAGGGTAATCTTCAGGCTTTTTCCCCCTAAATTAATATTTAAATTTTGAGGGGTCGACTTATAATTGAGCAATTACGTTATTTGCTTTGCTATTGTAAATTTTAAATCTCCTCATGTGCATGAATGTTTATCATGTCCCAACTTTTCTCTCCTTCAAGCTTTATGTATGGTGATTTTACACTTTGCTGATAACAGGTGCTGAAAGTACAGGAATATCCAAAAGGTCATGGGTTGTCTCTAACCAGCTGGTGACCTTTGTCAGGACCACTAAAGAGATGATTTGCATGCCTCAGAGTGAGGATTGACACATGGCCATCCTTTTCAGCCTAAAAGTAAACCTGTACCTTAACTGTGTGAATAGTCTGTTTAAGGCTATTGGGCCAGGCATAGCAGTTTGCTATAAGCCTTAATACAGGTAGACATTTTTCTTTTGGTGAAAGTTTCATGAATTGCATATGGTCTGAAGTTTTGATGCCACTGTGAATACTGCTTATTGCTACAATTAATTTGCCTGTTATACTCTTGAATATTGTATACAAACTATCTAGCTGTAGAATGTCTATATGGGAACTTCAGATAATTACCTGTCGATTTTAGGCTATAGTTTCTATTGTGTATCCTAATAGGACTAGGTAAAAGTGCTATCGTGTGAAAAACTGGGCATTTCTGTATGGAAATCTGCTTTAGCAAATGTGGAGCTATGATGAATAAGAGCTCAAACTTACTAGAAATCTTATCTTGCATGTGTGATCATGTACGGAAATGATCGATTCAAGGTTTGAAAAGTAGTCTTATCAGCATTTCGATGAGTTTGGAGCCTTTCAGTGAGTGAGACGTTCCTTTTGTTGTCATGGCAGCTTCAAGCTGCACATAAGTGTGTGTGTGTGTGTGTATATATAATAAAACCGTAGTTCTTTTTTTTTTTTTTTTCTACAGAAAAGGTAAATGGCCCTCATGCTTGTGAGCTCTGTATCTAGTAAAACAAGTCTTTGTGGATAATGGACATATCCTGAAGCAGCTTGTGTGACATTGTGCTCTTTTCCCTTGTTCATGTGTTAGATCTGCTCCCAGCTCAGATAGTTCAGTGGAAAGTATTGCCCAATTGGACAATGCAGAATTGGCTGAGTCATAATGTCATGTCACTGCAGCAATGGCCCCAGCAATCATTTTCTAGGGGTTTTGGTTTCATCTACTAGCTTTCAATAAAATACTATATTTGACAAGCTGTACCCTTTTTTAAATACAACTCGGCATATCCTACTGTACCCAGCTTTTGACAATTACATGGAATTGCTACCCCTTCCAGACAGCCCTGACTTTATTAAAATATGCTGAGGAAAGACCTTTAATGAGAAATAAAATCTTTCTTGTAAAGCAGTGGTAGGCACTAAGTTGAAAACAAGCCTTTTTCATGATTTTGAATAGCTCTCTACTTTAATCATGTCTGTTTCCAACATTATTTGGTTTAATCTCTTAATTAGGATTTGTCCTATTTAGCTGGTGGCTGTCTAACTTGCAAATTAGCATCTTTTATGAGCTACTCTGCATCTTATAACTAACCTAAAGCTTTTTGAGCCTCATGCTTTAAATGTTATGAAGGACCACTTTATTTAAAATTCATTGTACCAACATGTTTGGCATCAAGTAAAGGGGATTGCACACATTCCAGTTCTTATTTGCCATTTGTATTGGTTAATAGTAGCTAATTGTCACCCAAGGTCTACTTCGCTCTTGTCTTGCTTTCTCCTGTTGAACCCCCTCTATCTGTTCCCTCACAGCTGGGTTCATAAAATCTCCACTCTCAGAGGTCAGGCTGACTGGGGAGGCAGTGCAGCTGCATTGTGAGGCAATCGGGCGCCCAATGCCTGAGATTCAGTGGTGGTTTGAGGCGGACTATAACAATGAGAGCTTCTCACAGCTTTGGGATGGTGCACGTGGTGATAGAGTGCAAGTGAATGCCACTTACGTCTTTCATGCTACCAGCACACTGTATCTCTTGAACCTCGGCACTGAAGATTCTGGGACATACGAATGCCGTGCAAGCAATGACCCTGACCGCAATCATCTAACAAAGAGCCCTCGCATCAAGTGGATCCGCTCCCAGGCTAATGTGATTGTCATAGACCGTGAGTGAAAAACTGAATGCTGCAGAATCCCTAGTGATGAAACCCATTCCTATGTATTCCCTTTCTAGTGGCAATACCACCAGTTTGCCTTTCCTTTTGACATGCCCTATTGTTACTGCTTCACTCAAATAGCATTATTCCTCAACCCTGCTCTTTTAGAGCTCTTACCTGACATACTGTTGGATCCTTTCCTTGTATTTTGCACACCGTTCACCTTCCTGAGGATTTCTAACAAACATTTGGGTCCTGTGGCTTCTGCTATTACTGCTTGGACAAGTGTTTACCTGTTGGCAACCCTGTAGATTTTACCTGTATCAATCCTTCTTTCCTCTAAAACACTGTACAACCCCTTATCCAATGTAAGATTATTTTGGATGCTCAAGATTTCATTGCCCTATCTCAATGTTGCACAGACTCGAAGAATTTGTCTTGATGTCTACCTACATCCAGGTCCATGCTGAAGAGAAGATCCACACCTGCTGGCTTTTGTTCCTTCCTTGTACCACTTTTCTCCAAAATATCCAGTTTTCCTATGGGTACTGTCTTGCTGTTGTACCCTAAACCTTTTGATCCCTCCCTTGTTTGTCCACTGCCAGATTTGGCTTAATGGTGGCATTCCTCCTGTTAACCTAGCTTTTCCTCAAATTCCAATTAGATATCCCTTACACTGTCCTACATCGTGTTGGTTATCTCTCAACTGTTGTAAGTGGTCTGGAGTATTTAGTAAAACCTTTACCTTGGCTGCCTTAGAAGGTTCATGTAAAATCTGTTATCTGCCCATTCATGATCATATTGCTTTAATTATTGCTTCGGTTTCAACCAACATTTTGTTATGCGATGGCTTCTGGTAAGGGATAATTGGGGCTTGACAATGGGTACTTTGGTTACTTCTGAAGCAAAGTGGTTCCCACAAAAACTTAAGCAACTAGCCCTGACTTGCCCTGCCTTGTATACCTAGGTACAATCCAATAAATCCCTTAATTGTAAGAATCAACTCAAAACATAGGCCAATGGTGTTCAGTCCCCCTCTCCAGTGTTTACCAATTTGTACCACTGTCACAGAAACCATATGCAAATGCACAAAGTACACCTCAACTTTGTGCCAGTAAGTATTTTTTTTTAACCATTCCTTATGTAATCCACAGCTAAATAAATGGTTAATTTAGGGAGTTGTTAGGTCTCAATGTTTTTGTACAGTGATACCTAAGATTTCAGAGGATTTGTTAGAACAGCTTGTTCCCACAGCTAGAATTGAAGCAGTGCTAGTAACACAAGAACAAGGCTACTACAGTCTTGTGATGTCTCCCAGCCCAAAAGAACACGGGGAGAATATTAATCTTACTCGGATTTCTTATGATTATTTGCTTATGTGGCTGCTTTGTTGTGAAATGGACTACTGGGCTTTAGCATCACATAGCTTTCAAGACTGCTGGTGCTAATGGGTTTTGAGCACCATGTGAATGTACCAAAAGCAAACTTTTGCCCCCCCCCCTCCCCACGGATACAAGTGCTTCCCTGGGTGTTGTGTATAGAACGAGTCTTGGTGCAAAAGACTTAACTTGTGTCATGTAAAATGTCCTGTGATTTTTCTTGGACAATGTTTTGCTTTCGGGAAGCAAATTTGAGAATGGCACAACTGCTTTAACAACTTTGCACATATTGACAGGTGTGCCCTACTGATAATATGAATATTCCACTTATGGGCAGAACAGTGGGTGCTCTTGCATAGCAGCATTTAAATACAAATCCCCTGTAAGTGTGCAGGTGTAGAACAACTGATTGGACATCTCATTCCCCTGTTCCTATGACAGCTTCTTATTCTACTGTCTTGTCCTCCACAGCTCCAGTTATTTTAACAAGCCCCATAGAAACGGTGGAAGGGGCTAGCGCAATCCTGAGCTGTAATCTGACAGATGTTACACTACCTATTGCTGGCCACCAGTGGCTGAAGGGAAGCAAGGTGATCCTGGAAGATGAAGATGCATCCCCGTTGATGACTTACAAGTACGCATTATAATCTGTAAACAACTGTATGAATGGATAGCGAGCATCTCTGAGACATTAAGGCAGTCTCAACACATTTCAGTGTCCCATGCATGGCATACATCTGTTCCTCTTGCAGGGTTCACTGCCTGCCTTAAGAATAAAAAGCAGTAATTTGGCAGCACTCGGGGGCGTAACACTAGGGGGGGGGGAATGTTTTCTTCATAGATCTCTGAAGGAAAAAGATGACAAACGTCCAGCTGCTATCTGCCCACCCCTCACTTAGTAGATTGGCTCTTTAGGCTTCTGCTTTCCAGTGACCTAAATTCCCATCTCAGTTGTGATTAAAGTAGGCTGCTTGAGTTCCCTTTTGTGCAATGCTAAGAGACTCTGCCTGGAGTATAATATGGCCTTGGTTTACACATTTTTTCCCCCTTCTACATTCAGTGTTACAGAAGTGAATCATGACAGCTCTGGGCAGTATACCTGCAAGTTCCTCACTACTCCTGAAGTCAGTGAGGTCATCAATGTGACAGGTAAGCTGCTAATTACTTTATGGTGTGTGCGTATATATGGGGGTGTTATGTGTCCACACAATCTCCTACAGTTGACCAGTAGCTGGTTTATCTGTAGGACAGTCCCATTATATTTTCATGTTCCAGTTGCAAGAGCATGAGGGGTATTATAAATTGTCCCCACCTCATGCATTTCCCATGCAGTTGTTTTGCATGGAGAAGAAACATTCAGCATAATGCTTCTCCGTGCACACGAATACTGCAGATGAGATGTTTTAAACATGTCCCTCATGTGCACACATGCTTCCATTGATTTTAGTGGTTTCAGGGTTAGTAAATCCATTCAATTGATCTTTTTTGTGTTTAGATTTTAATTTGTGGTTTTTCATTTTTCGTTGGTATAATGTGGGAGAGGGGGGTTAGTGTTTCACAACGCAATGCTGTATTAACTGTTTTCCTTTTCAGTAATTAAAAAAAAAAAACAAAAAAAAAATAAACTCTCACAATTTTTATTTAACTTTCAGTTGCTCCTCATGTTGTTGCATACAAGAAATCTGAACATGGTAACGAAGGTGACACTGGTGTGCTGACATGCAAAAGCAGCTCATTCCCACCTGTGGAACAGTGGACATGGTACATGGAGTTACCAGAGGAAAATAAGGTTTGTACTTGTGGATGGATTTATACAGCAATGGTAGAAGGGTAATGATAAATGGGACATACGATTAAACCAGTGCTGTATGTTGGATATAATCACATCACCGACCTAAAAGTTCTAAGCTGAATGCAGAATCCAAATTTCTTCCTTATGCTGAAGATGCTCTGATTGTATGAAAAGTAGTTTCTATATAGCACCTGATAATGTTATGCGTACTCTTACCTTAACCAGAGGACACCTTTTGTGACTTGGCACCAGAGTCCATTTTGTTTTTTTTTTTCCCCTCTGGTGGTGAACATCTGCATGTAGTAGACCTTTAAAAGGAATGTTCTTTTCATAAGCCTTTTTTTATAGAGCTTTCTTTACAACCTGCTATTAAAATGCTGCAGCACCACAATAACATTTTTATTAGGCTTTTTTGTGTTAAAATGTAACGCTTGTTTCTCTCCTGCACTCTTGTTTTGGCAGACGTGTTCATGCAAGTAGCTTGTAATCAACATTCCTTTTATTTTATTTTTTACAGCCCATAGTGAATGGAAGCGACGATCGTTACTTCATAAAGTCTAGTGGCAACAAGACAGAGCTTCGCATCCTCCAACTGGACATTGAGAGAGACCAGGGTAACTACATATGCAATGGCTCCAACATACTGGGCAGCAATGGTGCTACAGTCTCCTTGCGTGTGCGCAGTCGCTTGGCTGCCCTCTGGCCCTTCCTAGGCATTGTAGCTGAAGTTCTGATCTTGGTCACGATCATCTTCATTTACGAAAAGAGGAGAAAGCCTGATGAAGTCCCTGATGGTGAGTTTTCAAGACAGTGGTGCAAGTGTGTGTCTTCTGTAGAAAAACTCATATTGTATGGTATCTGAACGAAAATTAAATTTTGCTCTTGCGACAGTCTTTCTGAAGTATTTGGCCATCACATGTAATTAAACATGCAAGAGAAAATGAGTAACCTAAAGCTGTACCTGCTGTTTGTTACTATCTGTTGGTATGAAGGAAGGGCTGTATATTTTGGGACCGTTCTAACATATGATATGCAGTTGGATGGCTTTAGCATTGGCAACAGACAACATTGTCTTGCTCTGATTAACCCACGACTGTCAGTCCAACCATTCTCTTCTCTGTGACCGAGCTCCAGTAAGTGAAAACACTTCCTTTGGTAAGACTAGTAATTTGCTAGATTTTTTTTTCTTCCCATGATTATTGCTAACATATTGCCTGAGTTCAAAGTTCTAGAAGCTTACCTAACATGCTGGTTTTTTTTTTTTGTAGAAGATGAAGGAGCTGCACCATTGTGAGTATATACGTTTTATATATTTTGCGCATGCTTCATTCATGTGATAATGTTAACCTCCTGTGTAAGATGTTAATACCATGTGCTCTCGAGTGTGAACACTAAAATGACTGCAAAATGCCATCAGAGCATGCAGTGCTTTCACAAAGACAGATGGCCTAATCCAGGTGTACATCATCCAAGCGACATGACCAGCAAATGGGATTAAATAGAACACCCTTTATCATATATGGAAGATGGAAACCCTTGTGTATTCATTACCTGCTTAATTGCAGAACCCTTATGTACATGTTCTGCATGTTGAGTTCCCTTGGGCAGTGTTATATCAATTTTATTTTTTTTGCGAATGAAGATTGTAACTAGAGGCAATCAATCTAATTTCAGGAAAAGCAATGCTGGCCCAAACCATGATAATGCTGTGCGCCAGAGGAACTCCAGCTGAGTCACGCGGGTAAGTGTTTTTTTCGATCGTGTGCCCAATACATCTTTGTACCTATGGGGAGAGGGGCAGCAGCAGGGGGATAAAACTCCCTTTGGTCACCTGGCTGTCCAGATATGGCTCTCTAGTGTTGCATTTGAAAGGTCACTGCTCCATTCTGGTAAATCATATGCTAGGTGTTGCCTGCCAGCAGTGACACAAGTAGAAATGTATCTGTGCCAATTAGCACTTGTACATCTGTATTGAGATTACTACTGCTGGTCACCCCTGTTGCTTTCAGTATTAACACTGTAGAAAATTTGATTGTGGCCAATTTAAGTAGCCCTTGGCACTTAGGAAGCCATTTGTACACCCAGTAGCCTTTATCTCCTGACTTGATTCTGAGAGCTTGAAGTCGTCTGCATAAGCAATGCTGGTAGTTTACAAGTTCAAGCCCACAATATCATGCATTCTCAAAACAGCAAGGTTCTGGATTCCCTGAGAATTTGGGGGTATGTTAGACATTCTAGAATTGGTATTCATTAGCGCTGTACAGTGGGTAAACAGGACATTAGTATAACATCACAATTTGACATGCAGGATCAAGAGGAGGCAAGGGAGTGCCTTGCTTAAACATGTTTACAATCTACAACATGCCATCTAATTTAATAGGATTAATAATTTAAGGGATTATTGTGTATTTAAAAAAAGCTTGTTAAGATATCAGTCTCCTGGTAATTTGTGTATTTTGATCTGTCATGGTGCTTGTACGACAATTCTTAAATCAAGAAATTGAACTATTTTTAAACCCATGTGGATAAGTCTAACAGATGGCTTATAATTAGAATTCTCGTGTTCCTCCAGCAATGGCTAACTGTTTAAGCTTACCTTTACATTTATTGATACAATTTATTTCAACAAAGCTTATCTGCTAAATGGTTGGTGCTGTGTTTTTCAGATGGATTTTTTTTTTCTTTTCAGATGAATCTGGAGAGCAGACTAATCGTACTCAAATTTTGCTCCCAGAAGATTTTCCTGGTTCTCCACAGTGCCACATAGCATCCATAACCGCAACCACAATACCCTTTCTGGTCTATGTGCTTTGTGATCAGTTTAATTTTTTTTCCTGGTATCATTGAGATTTTCTTTCTATTGGACATACCTTACTTATCATGAGTTTATTGCCGGTGTTAATGTTAGTTTGTGCAAAAAGTTAAACATTTCTTATGTTTAATTGTCCATTTTGTAAATGGCTATAATCTGCCACCTTGAGAGAATTTAGGATCTGCTTTTTGTAAATCTAGTAGGTTTTGGGTTCTCCCTACTGTAGCTCATACAATCTGCTGTGATGGGCCACGAGTTGTTTGTCTTTCATTTTATATTTTTGTGTATTTAAAGATCCTTTAGGAATGTGCATTGAACGATGGGTATGCACATATTGACTTATATTGTGTCTCCAACACTGGATTGTAAAAGTTGTATGTGATAAATTACACCAATAAATTTTTCCCTTTTATGCCTTGTGTACGCCATAATTCAGATCAATTTTAAATCATTGTAGTTCTGCTCTGCCCTAGGCTTGTGCATATTGCACCCCAGACATTGCCTTTATAAATGCTTTTCAGGGGGCAGTGATCCTTATGAAATCTGGCAATTCATTAAGTTGTCTGCCATTTTGTGTGTGGACATTAACACCTTCAGGCCTAGAGTTTTTTCATAAATAAAGGATAAACATTGCCCCTTACAGTCATAGAAGCACATAAAACATTCATGGTGATAACTATAAATTTTTTTTTTTAGTTTGTATTCCTTGTATTTTTTTTTCCTATACTATAAGATCCACAGCTGAATGACCCAATTAATGAACATCTGATTAGTCAGACCCCAGATACATTTGTTTGCTTTAAATGGGCTACATCAGGGATGTCCAAGTTTTTTTTTTTTTTCTGCAGTGGGCCACTTCACCAGAATTGTATACGTGCGAGGGCCGCACTCGTTTTTCACTGAGCAAATATGGTCTTTAATAAAATATGCAGATTAAAATAAAGTAAATGACACACAATCTTTTCCTCTCACTGATTTCTGGGCCTAGAAAGTTTTGTGACTACAAATTCTGGATAAGTAAAAATGAAATGGTTCAATTTTCCTAGGTATACACAAATTCTGGACCAGGACCGAAAATGACCCCCCACACAGTTACACACCAAAATTGTACAAAAAATTGTACACAGTGT
>VKOC01000001.1:25529239-25539708 GCA_009364415.1 Spea multiplicata
AGCCTGTTCTGGTGTGTGTGTTTGGGTGTTGATGTGGCAGAGCCTGTTCTGGTGTCTGTGTGTTTGGCTGTCTGTGTGTTTGGCTGTCTGTGTGGCATTTTAAACTTCGCCGACACAATTATCCCCCCCGGTAAGCGAAAACCACTCGGCGCCCCTCTCTCTTCCGCTTAAAAAAAGAAAACGCTTGGGGCGGCAAAGTGCCACCCCTTCTAAAGTGCCGCCTGGGGCAATTGCCCCAGTCGGCTCCATTGTAGGGTCGGCCCTGCCTGTGTGGCAGGGCCTGTCGTGGTGTGTGTTTGGGTGTCGGTGTTGCAGAGCCTGTACTGGTGTCAGGGCGGGCTGTTTGGGGACAAAATTGGCTCACGCTGGGCTGTTTGGGGACAAAGTTTGCTCACTCTGGACTTTAATTTGTTAATGTTATCTTGGTGCTGGTCGGGTTCTATGTGTGCAGTGTGGACACCAGGGCTGGCTTTGGTGGTGTGCATCATGTGATCTATGCCTTTAATTTAGGGGGTTTTATCTATACCTTTAATGCTTAGTTGTTATGTGATTTCCAGTTGATCTATACCTGCAAAGCTGGGTTTGTGTGTTATTCTGTTGATCTGTACCTGCTATGCTATGTTTCCATACATTATTTATGTATACCTGCAAATACAGGGTTTGTATTTCTTATCCAGTTGATCTATACATGCACGTGCTGTTTACATGTGTTGTTTATTTGATCTATACCTGAACTACAGGGAGTAAGTAAAAGAGATTTGTGGCTTAGTGAATGAGGGACAAAGGGACTCTGGGGATGATTACAGGGGAGAGGATCTCTCAATGTCACAGTAGCTTCAGGAGGAGGGAAGACTTTACTGACTCTCACAGTCTTCCCCTAATTAATGGTCAGTGCGGCAGGGGCCCAAGAAAATGCCTAGGGTCCAATTTTTCCATATTTAATTTTTTTTGTTACAAAGATTAGCTGTTTTTCAATGTATTAAACATAAATTATTTTACTCCCAGTCCAATCACATTACGTCAATATGCGTTAGAAAATCAGGAAAAGATGGTCATGGATGGTGTGCTGATTCGGTGGCGCAACGGGCCACTTGACTAGACTTGCTCCCCTGGTGTTTTTTCTGCCCTCTATGTTTACCTAACCTACTCTAAACAGCCTACTGTTTCTCCCTCCCCTGCTGCTGCTTCAGTGGACCTCTTTGAATTTCCCTGCACCACCCTCAGGAGGCAAATGTGTACATCTCACCTATATTTCTTTAGAAATACAGTATTCGTTAGAACAAAGCAGGGTATTTTAGACTGTGGTGGATTACAGATAGTGTGCCAAATGAGATTAGGAGAGTATGTAATCCACTTTAAAGCAACCAACTCAATATGTGTGATGGAGTACATTCTTGTACAATAATTGTGACAAATGAGTTTGTATAAAGCAATGCATCCAATATATAGATAAAGTAGCGCTACTACTTTCCCAGATAGCTACTTCACTGTCCCATTTTGCAGTAAAGCTCAAGGACCAATTATGGAAATCATCTGATCTCCCCTGACCGGCATAGGGAGTTGTAAAAACACTGGAGGTCTGTTCTGTTGCAGCACAGACCGCCATTGCAGCTCCCATCTTGGCCATCTTGTCACGCTCTACAGCCAAGATGTTTTGTTGGTTAAGGGGAGCAGGTAGATGCCATGCCTCTGAATCCACCCAATCCCACAAATGACCTTTCCTACTCTCTCATCTAATAGGGTGTAAGGGTTAGGTAATGATTCAATGGGAACTCCCTTAATTTTTTATTACTAGTAACAGCTTAAATATACATTTATTTTGTGCTTTTTTTTTCTTTAAATAGTGCTAGTTTTGCATAATGCAATGTTTTTGGATATCTGCACATTAGAGATTTTATTTCTAGATGCCTTACTGTCAGGGTTCAGCCCCAGCCCTGCAAACTGCTAGGCGTGGCCGCCGCTTTAAGTGGTCTGCCTGGAGTTAAACTCCTCTCCACAGCTTGCTGTCCTGTTTATTTCTGTCTGTATTTTACATACCTTTGCCCTCTTTCCCTTATACATCTCAGCTCTTCACTCCATCCCGTGTTCCTTGCCTTGTTGCCTGTCCTTTGTGGCATCCTGTACCATGTATGCATGTCTTGCTATGTATATAATTAATGTGCTGTGTATTTATGTTCAGCTGTGTTTTGTTATACCATTACCCTGCCTCCCTCACCTGAAGCCTAGACAACTCACACCTGATCTAATGAGCAGGCTTTATATCCCTGCCTCCCAGTAACAAAGCTGTGAGTTCATTAAGTTCTTTGGAGCCATAGTTCATGGCCAGATGCTGGATCTGACCGACGGACACCGACCGAACCGACCGACCGACCGACCGACCGACGTTACCTCTTACCTCTTTCACCTGGATTGCCTACTGGATTTCCCCTTTTTTGCTTGCTACCTGTCCCAGACTCTTTTGAATACTTACCTGGACTTTTCTACCCTCATACTCCGCAGCAGTCTGTATGCAT
Source organism: Spea multiplicata (assembly GCA_009364415.1). Lineage (NCBI taxonomy): Eukaryota > Metazoa > Chordata > Amphibia > Anura > Pelobatidae > Spea > Spea multiplicata. Next base: position 25,531,753 of record VKOC01000001.1, read on the forward strand.
GATATGCCAGTAATTGTTGCTGGAAACGTAAACACAAGTTTGAGTTGCAAGACCCTCCTTCCCCATACAACATAAATATAATTTAAAAAAAAGGAAAGAAATATGGGTCCCTTAAACCCATTATTAACCAAGGAGGGGCCACTAATTGCCCCACCTTTCTCCCTCCACCCCCTGTATGGTGGCCAATGATGCTCAAAGTCCCATATACTCAACATTCAGCCAATGGAAAAGGGCCATCCAAAGAGAAGTAAAACACCGTAATCTTCTTCCTAATCTTCAGCCACAGGCTTGGTGGGATCATTCTTATATACTATGTGCAGCAGCAGCCCCCAGTGTTAAAAGCCTGTATTGCATCTCCTTAGACTTCAAAGGGCTCAATGGAGGCTTATTTAATTTATTTCATGTAGTGGAGGGATTTAGGTTTTGAAAGTTACAGGTGAGGAAGTTTGAGTTCAAACAATGCTCCTGGGCTCCGTTGCTGGAGCATTGTACATTCTGGCCCTGCATTATTGCAGTCTTGGACACTGATTCTATTTTGCCCTTTGTACCTTGAATGGCAGTGATTATACAGATGTTGACCTTTGTCTTGGACTTTGATTATTCTTTGGATTAACCTTTGGTGCTGTTGATTTTTTCCCCTCTGTTTATAACCCTGACTCCATTGCTGTCTGCGACTGTGTTGCTGCTGCCTGTTCCAATGGTTGTGTGTCTGTGGATTGTGCGCGTAAAGAGAAATCTAAGGCTGCAGCAGACAGCAGTCTCCACCAGGGCTAGCTATGGAATGGAAACACCAGCTTTTTCTACATTTTGTAGCTGATGCAATAACGTTTTATTAAATCACATTGTGCTTGTGAGTTAGGAAGTATATAGATTATTATTGGTCTACACAGCCAATAATGATCATTGTATATAATATTTAATACACAATTATTTTTATTATGATGCACCGTTGTATTAAAAAGATTTGGATGTTAATAAGTATTTTGGCAGACTTTGGAGAATTTGACATAGAGGAGCCAAAAAGTATGAACTGTAATTCTACAGATTAGAACTCTTTAGAGCATGTTGGTATGCAGATAATGTCCTATTATGTAAACGTTAAAGCACTCCGCAATGCTTTGAATTCCTAGAACGGCAAAAGGGATAAATAATCTTTTACAAGCTGGGTAAAATATTCCTTCTGATCTGGAAGGAGTACACTGCTTTAACCTTTGGCGTGCAACACAGTGTTTGCTCCCTTAGCATTAAAGGTTAAATCGAGTATTGGGCAGCATGAAGCAGTGTATTTATAGGATTTGGTTTCCCTTTATGGGAGAGGGTTAACTGTGCAGCTAATTAAGCAGATCTCCTCTGAGCTCATTACCTCTGCTCCAGGGAATCTGTTTTGTGGTGACATTTTGAAGGCACCATCCCAGTGTGTACGTGTGTAACTCTTACTCACATCATTATACACCCTTCATTCCTTTAAACTTTGGTTCCAGCACAGGTTCTCAAAATAGAAACACCATTTTGCTAGTGACACCTAGTGATGGATATCAATTCCCAGGCTGGGGATATGGTACACAAGTGACATTGTGCAAAGCTTTAGAGGTGACAAGCTATGTGTCAGCACAGACAATGACAAATAACACAACTAAATGTGTGCACATATTTTTGGCTGCAATCTATAATAAGAAACAGGTCGGTAGAATAGCATTCTGGTCTTTTTAATTAAAATCAGTGATTTCCCATTACACATGACCACAATCCAGGAGAACATGTTTGTCCATATTTATCAAGGCAAAACTATGGCAATGCTATAGTTCTATATTTATCAGTGGTTGAGGCCAAATTCTAGGCTATATAGGTTGTTTTTTGTTTATAGTATAGTATTATTATTCATAGTTAACCTAGTTTAGGATAAACCATGCTTTCTTGAAAATGAGAAAAAACTTTAGGAAAGAACTCAGATGGAAGTTTCAACACCACTGCATCAGGTAAAACTCTGAGGAATGGTTCTTTCATAGACATTGGTTGAAGCTCCCCGACTCTACGGGCAGAAATGACTGCCACTAGGAGGACGACCTTAAGAGTGAGTAGCCTGAGAGAAACATCTTCCAGTGGTTCAAAGTGAGAGGAGGACAATTGTTCTAATACCAGATTAAGATCCCACGGAGGGATCGTAGGATGGTGACGAGGTCGCAATCTAGAGATACCCTTGGAAAATCTTTTAATCCATGGATGTTCGACCAGTCGGAAATCTAGAAACTTGCTGGGAGCAGCTATCTGTACCTTCAAGGTGGCTGGTTTAAGGCCATTATCAAACCCAGTTTGCAGGAACGGAGTGAATGTCAGCGGGAGAGGATAGGTGGACCCTACACCAAGAGAGGAAGGTTCTCCAATTTTTTTGGTATTTAGAAGGAGTAGAAGCTTTTCTGCTGGCAATCAGGGTTTCTATGACTGCCGAGGACAGGCCTTTGGATTGCAGGATCTTTCTTTCAAAATCCATGCTGCAAGTCTTAGATGATCCGGGTTTAGGTGACAAACAGGTCCTTGTAGAAGTAAGTCCTGCCGAACGGGAAGATAGAAAGGGCTGTCGCAGGCCAGTTGGATTAGGCCTGTAAACCAAGCTCTCTTCAGCCAGTATGGGGCAATGAGAATAACTGGAAAAGCATTCTCCCTTATCTTCTTTAAAACCCTTCCAAGAAGTGGAATATGTTAGCTAGCTTGAAATTCCATACCGGCCTCGTTTTCCCACTTTCTTTCCTCCAATATACCTATTGAAGACTCATTCTCACCTGGTGCTTCCAAACTACTTTCACTCTCCTCCTCCCTCGGACTCTCACAATGGACTAACTCCCCAAAGCACAGTGGCGGTCATCAAATCGATCTAGTGTTCTCCCACCTTTGTTCCACATCTCAGTATCTGTCTGTCTGATCACAGCCTGTTTACATTTAATTTCGACATACCACACACACACACACCCTCCCTAACCAAGAAACCACCACAAACCTACCGTAACATCAGCAACCTCAACACTCCACAGCTTTCAGATACACTACGGCCACAACTCTCCAGTATATCCTCCTCCTGTCCTGACACAGCTACAGCTCAGTATAAGCATTCACTAGCCTCAGCCCTAGATATGGTTGCCCCTGTAACTGTACGCAATCCCCCGCACTGTCCACCTCAGCCATGGCATTTCAAACAGACACGCCTCCTTCAAAGGTGTTCACATACCGCTGAGTGCCTGTGGAGGAAGTCTTGTTCACCTGAAGACTTCATTCACTACAAATTCATGCTCCGCTCCTATACATCGGCCCTCCATCTCTCTAAACGAACATTTCATTTCATTAATCACCTCTCTTTCCCATAACCCTAAACCTCTATTCTACACATTTAACACCCTTCTCAGACCCAAAGCACCTCCCTTGCCCTCCAACTTCTCTCACCAAGAGCTTGCCACCTACGGCTTGCTTTCTGAGATGGGGAACCAGAATCAAGGCGCCCTTCCTTATGAATTCTTGAATGGAAAGGGATAGACTCAGGCATTTGAGAGGGTCCTTTGGAGGTACAGAAATGAAGAAGCTTCTGGGAGGACGCTGGTTGAATTCTATCAGGTAACCCTGACTGCACTCCCACTGCAGGACTTCTGCAAGGTAAGTGAACTACAAAGGGGGGAGAGGGTAGATGAGTTGCTGAGATTGTATGTGAATTCCAATTGATCTATACCTGCAAAGCTGGGCTTTTGTGTTATTCTGTTGATCTATATCTGCTATGCTATGTTTCCATACATTAATTATATACCTGCAAATACAGGGTTTGTATGTCTTATTGAGTTGATCAATACCTGGAGTCCGGTTTCCATGTGGTGTTTATTTGATCTATACTTTCAGTGCTGAGTTTACATGTGATTTCCAGTTGATCTATACCTGCAATACTGGGTTTGTGTGTTCTGTTGACCTATACCTGCAATGCTATGTTTCCATACATTATTTATGTATACCTGCAAATACAGGGTTTTTATGTCTTATTCTGTTGCATGTGCTGCTTCCATGTGTTGTTTATTTGATCTATACCTGAACTACAGGGAGTAAGTAAAAGAGAGGTATGGCTTAGTGAATGAGGGGACAAAGGGACTCTGGGGATGATTACGGTGGGGGGAAGAGGACCTCTCAATGTCATGGTAGGGTCAGAAGGAGGAAAGACTGCACTGGTTCTCACAGTCTTCCCCTGTGCAGTCAGTGTGGCAAATATTTTTTTTGGTGTGGTAGCGGAGGGAGAGATTGCATGCTAGGGAGCGTGGTCCAAGGAAATGCTTGGGTAGGGTCCAATTTTTTCACTATAAAATATATTGGCAACAGGGTCTAATATATATATGTATATATTGGCTGCAGTGGCTTATTTTAATATATATTGGCAGCAGGGGCTAATATTTATATATATATATATTGGCAGCAGCAGAGGCTAATAATATATATATATTGGCAGCAGGGGCTAATATGAAAGAATGAAAAATAATTGCCAGTTCAGCTGTTATTTTTAAATTTTAATCAAGGTCTTTACTGGAGACGCCACTGGTACCGAACTATAACATTTACAATGCAGGAAAGTAACTGATTCACTTTAACCAGCACTGGGATACAAACCGACTTTGTAAGGTCGGTTTTAAAAGAAACCATCGGACCTAGTGATTGCAAACATGATACAAAATCATTATCTAAGCAATTTACGAAACTCGATCTTACTAAGATTTGTCTCTTGCGACATAGATTTAGTACATAATCTCACTGCCAGCCAGGGCTGTCTCATTAAACTCAATTAATGCATGCCAATTTCATCTGGGCATACATTAGAAATTTAAAAATAAATTAAAGTGAAAAATTGCTCTATAATATAACGTCTCTATTAAGTTTAACCTACTCTGGATTTTACAATTTTTTTTAACTAAATGCACAGTTAAAACCATGATTCTTCGTACTGTAATATGCCCAAACAATTTCTTAAAAACAATACATTTTTTTCTGGGTGCTTCTTTCAAGAATAGCACCCAGAGGTACAGAGGGGCCACATGACACAAGGGCAGCTGCCCTTGTCAAAAAGAACTAGAGTCTCCACCAACACGTGTAAAGAAGTGCAATAAGTATTTGTAAATAATATTTCCCAATGCCTGCAACTTCCCAAATATCACTCTTCCTCAGAGTGCAACAATGCAAATATGTCCAAAAAGTAGGGCGCAATGACATTGATTGACGCCAGAGGAGGCCCTGGACCACGACCAATAGAGTCCTGAAGACTTCCCGGGCCAAGTTTTGGCATTAGGAGTTAAAGATCTGCATGAGCGATCCCTGGGACAACACACTCTTGGGTACACAACAGCCCCTTAATCTACCTCCCAGAGCCAATAGGTTCAGTAAAGGGATTAATAATACAATGGGGTCCCAACCTACACTATTACTGGCCAAAATCAGGGAAACGGATGGTTTGACCGGGGTAAATGTCTGTAGTGGTGGAACTCAAAGGCTCTAATCAGTAGAAACCGACCCCCCCTGTACAGTTTCCATCTTGAACCGCATGTAAGTGATGTAGTATTTCAGATGCCCGAGATCTATGATGAGCCTCAGTCTCCTTGATCTGAAATCTTGATCTGAAACGTATCCCTGAATTAAAATCTACAGAATTATTCCTGGATGCCTTGAAGAGGATTACTTTGGATGGCTCCTGACTGGAATGAACCTGGTAACAGATCTTATGAAAAGTGACCATGTCTCCCTCTGCTGCGAGGCACATGCCCCCTTGCTGAATAGGCCTTTTCTCTTAAAGACCTCAAGCCATGTAGATCTTCTTGATTTCTGAAGCCACAAATTCTTGTTCGGAAACTTCAACAATGTACTGTTGCTCCAGCTCTGGTCCAAAGCTCTCTTTGCCCAAGAAATGCATAGAGCATAACGTCTGCAGATCAGGCCTTTAGCCATAAGGCTCTCTATATACCAGCACAGTTAAAACAAAGGACCTAGCTACCATCTCCTAACCTTCTTTGGCCATATCACAGAAAAAAATTACAGTGGAGGCAACAACAGACATTTCTAGGGATGTCTCTTTCCAAAGCTCCAGCACTCAGGTCCTCCTGCAGCTGCTGCATCCAAGACTTAACTGACTAGGCCACTGAGACTGAGGCAATGCAGGGCTTAAAATTGCAAGAAATAGCCACAAAGGCCTTAAGAAGAAGACCTTCCAGTTTTCCATAGGGTTGGTGAAATCCTCCACTGTAATGACAGTGTTTAGTAACCTTAGCCACAACTGAGACCACCTCCAGAAGAACCCATAAGGCTTATGGAAAGTCCAGAGGTCCGCAGAGTTGCCTGTGTTTGTGTAAATTGAGTGCTCCCTGCCATCGTATTTTGGTACAGCTCCTAAAGCTAACAGGTATTCTGATTATGTGTTCGCTTTTTGGGACTACCGATATTTATACACTAGCTCTAGTACAATTTCGTAAGGGCTGATTTTAAATTATTTTTAAATTGTTAAACTGTAATGATGCTCCCCTGGACACTTGTACTGAACCAAAAGGCAAAGTCTCTTCGAAGTCAAAACATTTAATTTGTGCCTCCTGTGATCACCCCTTGCCTTATAGCTTGCCTTTTAAGAAAAACATCCCGTTCAGCCTTAAGGACAATGAGTGTTAAATGTAAATTTGAGGAATGCTTGGATATGTCCTCGGGAATCAGACTTTACTTTACTAGATATGAACAGGAATCAGACTTTACTAGTTTTCAAAGAGGAAGTCTACTTAGAAGGGGGAATTATTGATGATGTATCTTTTTCTGTCTGTTCAAACTGTTATGGAATATGATCACAGGGCAGTTCCTTTTTGTCACATAAAAAAACCTAATGTATTTCCTTTACATCCATTAATTAGAATGGAAATATCCTGACAAGGCGGCTTTGATTTATAAGCATTTAAAATCTTTATTTTTGATGGATAAGGAAGAACCTAAGGCCTTTGAATCTCCTCCTTCTGTTGAGGTTTAGGTAAACGCACTACTATTCCTATTGAAGATTCCTCAGGGCTGAAAGACACCATGGACAGGAAAGCTGATTGTGCCTTGAGATGCACTTATTGGCCATAGGTGCACAGTGCTTACGGCTTCTACAGTCTCTAGGGATCAACATATCTTGTTAGCTCAACTAGAAGATATTTTGACTTCCTGTGCTCCTCCCAAGGACCAACTTTTTAAACTTTATAAAAATGGCCAGTGATTTTCTTTGCGATGTATCTCTTGAGGCTATCCGTCTAGCTGCTAAATCTATGGGTTTATCTACAGTCGCTGGACATGCCTTATGGTTAAAAGCTTGGTTTGCAGATGCCTCAAAGCAGGCAGATGGGAAGGCAGGCTTTTTGGCTCTCGTTTGGATCAATTGATTGAGAAACTCTGATGGGAAGAATACTTTCCCCAAGACAGAAAAAGGTCTTGGAATGCTAAGCCTTTTCGCTCCTCTTATGGGTACAAGAAAGAGGATAGATCATTGTGTCAATTTCAGGGCCGTTCATCAGTCTTCCTCAAAAAATTATTTTGGAAGATTCAAGGGGAAAACAGTCGATAAGGAAAAACGTTTTTACTGTCGGTTGCAGGAAGGCTTTCCTTTTTCCACCACCAGTGGTACCTATCTACGAAGGACATTTGGGTTTATCAGATTATCTCAGGAGGTTACAGAATATGTTTTCTTCAGCTTCCTCTTCCAATTTTTCCTGTTTCAGAAAGCAGTTCATCTTTTACCAAGAAGCCCTTTGTGCTAGGAGTTCAAAAACTACTAGACAAGAAGGTTGCAGACACAGTGCTTTGGGTTGAAACAGGAACAGGCACCTAGTCCAAAATCTTCTTGGTTCAAAAACCAGATATGACTTTTCGACCGGTTCTCGATCTATCCGAAGTAAACATGTTTTTAAAATGCAACACTTCAGAATGGAATCCTTT
>VKOC01000001.1:25539808-25554232 GCA_009364415.1 Spea multiplicata
ACCCCCTATATGCCACTCTGCCTCCAGAAATGCCTTATACACTCTGGCATATAGGGGGTTAAAAGGCATATCATGGGTTCAGAGTGGCATATAGGAGGGTATAAGGCATATAGGAGGGTATAAGGCATATCAGGGAGGCAGAGTGGCATATAGGGGGTTAAAAGGCATTTCTGGAGGCAGAGTGGCATAAAGGGTATTAAAAGGCATATCATGCTGCACTCTGCCTCCAGAAAAGCCTTATGCCCCCCCATATAACACTACCCCCCCCAACTTACCAGTGCTTCTGACTCCGCAGGTGGAGGCCGGCGTTAGTTCCGCCGGGGCTTCTATGACTGAGCTGGGGGTTGTCTGCATCCATCGAGCAGACGTTTGCCGACTGAAACCGGGCAGCCGGGGAAGGTCTGCACGATACGCATAGACAACCTCCGCTGCTGCCCGTGCTTTCGCTGGTGCTCGGTGGAATTACCGGCAGCAGGCTGGGGTTACCAGACAGGAGGATCCAGGTCCCCTCCAGCACTGCGGAGGCTCTGGATCTTAGCCTAATAGTCAGACCTCTGTTTGAGGTCTGATTATAAGACGACCTTGATTACAAAACGAGGGGTATTTTTCAGAGCATTTGTTCTGGAAAAAACCTTGTCTTATAATCGAGCAAATACGGTACTTGAAATTACAATACTATAGCTAAAGTTGAATACAGTTAAACAGGCCTGATATTTTGTCCCCTGAAAAAGACTTTGGGTTGAAACAGGCATTTTCCTTCATCTTTACTTTTGTTGCAGCTCTAAATATCAGTTTGATTGCATATCTGAGTTTTTTATAAGCTCACGAGTGGGACCCTCAGAAACCAACCATTCTTGATAGGAACTTCATGAGAAAGAGCCATAAAGCTAGGTGGCAAGCTTAGCTGAATACTATCTTATTTTGACCTGGACGTTCTATATATTCATGGATGATTTGTGTTTCTTTGTGCAAGGGTGCTGTAAAAGTTCTATATATTCAAATTGGTATAATTAAGTCAGAGAGGAAGCTTGCAAGCTATAGATCTTTGTAAACACCTGTACTTATGTTGCAGGCGAGTTTCTTTTGGCATGGGCACGGCTTGATAGTTTGGCCATAGTATGGCGTGTGTCACGCCATAAACCTGCCTGCTCAGCCATTATTTATGCGGAAGGAAGCATAGACCGTGTAGCTCTGTACCATTAAATAAATTATGAACTTCTATTTGTTTAAACAGGAGGTAGGCGATAACATTTGTAGTGCGGTTACTCATAGGACTACAGTGGTCTGAGGAGCACAAATTTGGTTGGTCTTCAAAAGAGATGCACTTCGGGTTTTTTGTTTTTTTTAGAATGTCCTTCCATGGTTAATGTGGACCCACAGCAGCATAAATCCCTGGGTATGGGAAGTTGTCCCTGTGTTTTTAAGATTTCAACATACCAGTCATTAAACGGATAATATAAGTGTTCACATGTGGCATTTTTGCACCTGATTGATCCCAAAACCCTACTTTTATTGGTTTGTGCTACAAATATTTCAACCCTCCTAGTAGTAGTCACGTGACCGCTGTAGCGGGTATTTCTTTTCAATTATTATCTATTTATTGAATGTATGTGAACCCCTTTGGGACTGTGTAATTTAATCATGGAAGAGGCTGACTTGTGAAAAGGGCCTGTGCGCAAGCTTTTTCTTCTTCAGTATCTTCTAGGCCACGTGGAAAACAAGACTTATAAGCGTTTTAACCAAGTTTTTAACCTAAGTGTTTTAACCAAGATGCTTTAAAGTACCAGAGATGGGAAAACTTGGTGACCTTTATTGTTAATTCTCAACGGCGAAGTAAAGTGAGCACTTGAAACCTACACAGAGCTCAGTGCACATTAATAGCCATCAGCGAATGTACAAATAGAAGCAGAATGTGGTCTGCCTGCGTTTTCTGCTGTTAGTGTGCACCATACCAAATATAGTGGGGAACGCAGACTTTTTATCCTCTTTGTTTAAGTTTTTTTTTTATTGGACTTGCAGACGGTTGTAACAGATTAAATCACAGGAGGTAGCTGCTCGCTTTGCTGCTTGTGACATTATGTTAACAGGCTCATGGCATAAAATATGAATGCATTCTGAGGTGTATAAAAAGGAATGAGTACAGTAACAAAATTTGACAGAAAACAAATAAATTAAACGTAGTAGCCATTTGAAAATATAGTTTTGAATTCCTCCACTGTCCGAGAAGTAAATAAGAAGAAATTAGGTTTGCCAGGTCACTATTCTCTTGATTTACTTGAATCATGAATTACTACTTGTTAGTGATATGCATGGAATAATCTCGTGTGCATGCAAGGACTACTATAATGAAAATAGTAGGTTTTAGTTACCATACACATTTGTTACAAATGATACATTTCAAGCGTTGGGAAGCTGTGGCACCAAAGCATATTTGCTACCAATATGCTATGGTTGATATTCCTGCTTGAATGCATGTGACCCATTTAGGTGTGTCTTAAAATAATAATAAAGTCAAGGTCTGGTATTAGAGCCCTTTGGTTAGCAAATTTGGGGAGTCACTACATAGAATCTTCGAGATTGGCTATTAAAGGGTTAACATTTCGAGGGTCCCATTATTAACACATTTATGAATATACATATGTTTTAATAAACTATTGATCAATAGATTAAACATTCGGGAAATATATATTAATGATCCATTTAATAAACAATTGATAAAATATTAATCTATTTAATAAGCTGAAAAATACATTCAATTATAGTGAATCAAGTTAATAATTGCTAATTATCAAATTACTAAATTGTACATTGTAACAACATACAGTAACGTTCACACCATACGTTCATGCACATGCATGCTCATATACACGCTCTGAAACTATATTCTGACACACTCACCCTAATGCCATATAGTAACACAAACACCATACGTTCCTACACACTAACACTAACACCATATACGTATATATATATATATATATATATATATATATATATATATATACACACACACACACACACACACACTAACTTACAATATATATACTCACTCATGTTGAAATCACATATATATACACCGTATTTGCTCGATTAGAAGACGAGGTTTTTTTCAGAGCAAATGCTCTGAAAAATACCCCTCGTCTTCTAATTGGGGTCGTCTTCTAATCAGACCTCAAATAGAGGTTTGATTGTGAGACCAAGATCCAGATCCTGCGCACCGCTGCAGTGGACCTGGATCCTCCTGTCTCCCCCCATTTAACACCCCCCCACACACTTACCGGTACCGGTGCTTCCTTCTGTATTGCCGGGGCAGCGGGTTGACGTCTACGCGATGCGCGTAGACAACATCCGCTGCAGCCGGAAGAAGGTGTGGCCTAGCAGCGGGGGTTGTCTGCGTCCGTCGCGCAGACCTTCCCCGGCTTCAGAGATCAGAGCTCTGATCTCTGACAGCCGGGGAAAGTATACGCAATGGACGCATACAAACCCCCGCTGCCAACTCCACCTCCTTCCGGCTGCAGCGAAAGGAGACGTCAACCCGCTGCCCCGGCAATACAGCAGGAAGCACCGGTACCGGTGTGTGTGTGTGTGTGTGTAATGGGGGCATAGGGCATTTCTGGAATGCCTTATACCCCTAAATGCCACTCTGGCATTTAGGGGGTTAAAATGCATATTATGGGGCAGAGTGGCATATAGGGAGGTATAAGGCATTTCAGGAGGCAGAGTGGCGTTAAAGGGGCATTTAATAGAGCACTCTGCCTCCTATATATCTCCCTATATGCCACTCTGCCCCATAATATGCCTTTTAACCCCCTAAATGCCAGAGTGGCATATAGGGGTATAAGGCATTTCTGGAGGCAGAGTGCTCTATACAATGCCTTTTAACTCCCTTAATGCCACTCTACCTCCTGGAATGCCTTATACCTCCCTATATGCCATCTGCCCCATTTTTTTAACCCCCTAAATGCCAGAATGGGATATAGGGTATAAGGCATTTCTGGAGGCAGAGTGGCACATAGGGGGTCAAAAGGCATACCATGGGCCACAGTGCCATATTGGAGTGGCAAGCCTGGGGGCAGATGTGCGTAACTGGGGGACAGGTTGGAAAATACAAGGAAATAAAAACAAAAAAAATATTTTTCTCAATCATAGCTTTTATTTAAAAAAAATAGTTTACATGAATTATTATTATTATCTTTTATTTACATAGCGCCAACAGTTTACGGAGCGCTTAATACAATACATAAATTCAAGGGATATGACAAGACAAGAATTGACAAACCGATACATTTGGTGGAGAGAGCACTGCTCGCAAGCATGAATGAACATTTACTAGTAAAACTTTTTTCCTTTAGGGTCGTCTTATATTTAGGCTTTTTCTTTTTTTCCTAAGTTAATATTCAGATTTTGGGGGGTTGTCTTATAATCAGGGTCGTCTTATAATTGAGCAAATACGGTATATACGCACACTTACTAACACATACTAACACATGCAGAAGTTCAAACCGAGCATCAGACTTTGAACGTGGCTTGTCTGAGTATTTCAGAAACCGCTGATCTACTGCGATTTTCACACACAACCATCTCTAGAGCAAGGCTTGACAAATTTGTTGTGAATCTGGGCACCAGGTAAAAAAGTTAGGAGCCAGGATTTTTTTAAAGCTAACAGTTGGTCAGGAGTGATCTGATCATCATCAGCCCACTTACTAAACTCACAGCGTTTGACCTGTAAGCACCCTGGACTTTCAGGTCAGCGCTGTTTTGTTTTTTTAAATTTTTTTTTCTTTTTAACTCTTTCGATGCTGATGTTCCATTGGAGCACAGCATTGACTGATATTTAGTCCCCACAAGCTTGTGGGGACAAATTATAACCCCTGCAATGCCACGAATGTGTCATACGCAATTGTGGCATTGAAGGGGTTAACGCTGCACTGTCGCTGTCATGGAGCGATCAGGCAGTGTGGGGGGGGGGTGTTGGGGCTGGTCTCCACACTCAGGGGGAGACCAAAGAACCCTCACCCCTGTCCCTGAAGCTGCCTCTGGTAGCTGGGGCTCAATTGCTGGTCTATAGACCAGCCATTGCAGGGGGGAGTCTCTGATGATTCCTGTAGGCATGGAAGCCTACAGCAGTCATCAAAGGGCTTGTGGGGGCTTGTTTTTGCTGTTGCAGAGCCCCTTACAAAATGGGAATGAACCCCTGAAATGCCGAAGAACCCTCTCCCCCTGTCCCTGAAGCTGCCTCTGGGACGCAATTGCTGGTCTATAGACCAGCCATTGTAGGGGGAGTCTCTTTGATGACTGCTGTAGGCTTCCATGCCTACAGAAGTCATCAAAGGGCTTATGGAGGCTCGTTTTTGCTGTTGCTGGTCTGCCTTCCAGGCAGACCACCAGCAGCAGAGCCCGTACAAAACGGGAATTAACCCCTAAAATGCCGCGGCATTGAAGGGGTTAACGCTCTCATGGAGTGATCAGGTAGCAGGGGGGTGTTGTGTCACTTGTGTGGGGACCCAATCAACACACAACCCCCTTCCCTGAAGCTGCCTGTGGCAGCTGAAAACACGATTGCTGGTTTTCCTGCAACCCCGTTTTTAGCCTACAGGATCACTCCCTGGGAGTGATCTCAGGCTCGGGGGCGGGCTTGGAGTGGCTGTGCTGTCTGCCCAGACTCCTGGGCAGACAGCAGCAGTGCCCCCCGTGTTAACACGGGGGCAATTTTTTCTGGATGTAAGAGGCTGACTAACACCTAGGCGACCTGGCGCCTGGGATTTGTCGAGCCCTGCTTTAGAGAATGGCCGAAAAAGAGAAAATATCCACTGAGCGGCAGTTGTGTGGAATAAAATACCTTGTTGATGTTGCAGATCAGAGGAGAATGGGCAGACTGGTTCGAGATGACAGTATTCAGAATATCATCTCTGAACGCACAACACGTCGAACCTTGAAGCAGATGGGCTACAGCAGCAGAAGACCACACCGGGTTCCGCTCTTGTTAACAAAGAACAGGAAACAGAGGCTACAATTTGCACAGGCACACCAAAATTGGTCAATGGAAGACTTGAAGAATGTTGCCTGGTCTGATAAGTCTCGATTCCAGCTGCGACATTCAGATGGCAGGGTCAGACTTTGGCATAAACAACATGAAAGAATAGATCCATCCTGCCTGGTATCAACGGTTCGAGCTGGTGTAATGTTATGGAGGACATTTTCTTGGCACACTTTGGGCCACTTAGTTAAATAGCTGCATCTCATCACTGTTTGCGCCGCGATCGGCGGCTTTGCAGCATCCACAAGTGAGGCTGACCGTGGATCCGGGGAGGAAAGCCCTCCCCGGAAGAAAAATGGCGCCTGGCTAAAACAGCTTAGGAAGCGATCGGAATCGCTTCCTAAGCATAAACGGTGTTGCTGACATGCCAGTCATGTCAGTAACACTACCCCCTACCCCGGTAGCCTTGTGATTGCTCCAACGATGCAAGGTCAATGGAGCCCAGCTCACTAATGAGTGATTAGTAAAAAAAAAAAAAATCAAAAAAAAAATCTGTAACATGTAAAAATCCCCCACTGTCACCAAAAAAAAACTTAATAAGCAAGTCCTAAAATTCTTTATCTTTACAAAAATTCCAGCATGGAAAGAGTTAAAATATTGGCATTACAAATGCCAATAGGGTGTCTCGTATTAAAAAATGCATGATTTGATGGGGTAAATTGAATTGGCCGGGTTCAAAGATGTCCCAAATAACCCCTATTGTCCTTAAGGGGTTAAACTGTACTCCAGTGGCCTCCACAGTCACCAGATCTCAATCCAATAGAGCAATAGAAAGTATGCCAGGAAGAATGAAGGCAGTTCTGAGGGCAAAAGGGGGTCCAACCCGGTACTAGCAAAGTATACCTAATAAAGTGACCAGTGAGTGTATATACTTATTTATATATATATAACATACACTGAGTTTAGCACTATACACACTAACACATATCTGACACTACATATATATATATATATATATATATATATATATATATATACACACACAAGTATACACTGATTATAACACTGTGCACACACTACCTCTAGCACTATAGATACACACACAACTACTACACTTCAGTACACAGTCTAGGACTATACATATAAATGCACACACATACCAACTAACACTACAGTAAACACACATGCACTTCTTCCCTCTCCATCCCCCTTACTTCATCTAACACTATGCATACAGTGTATACACGGTCACACAGGGGTTGACAAATTTGGTTTGGGATCTAGCAGCCTGCCAAAAAATGTATGAGCCGACTTATTTTTTTTCTTCCCCAATAATGTTTTTATTTTCATCTATTACCCCCTGGTCTGCAGTTAAAGAGTGCTTATTGGGCCAATATGACATAAAACACCTTTTTTCAGTGCTGCCCAATTTTGTACAGTACTGCAGTTAAGCCTTTTTATGACAATGGCTATTTTACACCATAAAGACTCAAGCAACCATACAGTAACAGACATACACGTGTTATGCTCACAAACACATTACATTTTTTTTATATAATGTCAGCAGATTTCATAGCGCTGTTACAACAGAACCACACAAGCTAACATTCTACTCTCATATATACACGTGCTACACCATACACTAATACACACACTATATCCTAACACACGGCTAATGCCGTACATACTATATCATACCTAACACCACACTCTTATAAACATTCACACACTGCCAACGACACACACACTGGCTAACACTATACTTGTTATAAAAAATGCACACTTTAACACTATGCACACATACCCCGGTCAGCCATTATGACCATTGACATGTGAAGTGAAAAACACTGATAATCTTGTTATCATGGCACCTGTCAGTGAGTGGGATATGAGCATCCCTCAGACGTCCACCCGCTTCCTGAGAGGAGGATCCAGGTCCAGGGCACGTGAGCATAACAACTGGACCAGCAATGGAAGAGGGTGGCCTGGGCTGATGAATCACATTTTCTTTTATGTTGGCCGGGCCTGGAGAACGCACGGCACCAAGATGCATCCATGGAGGCCCCGCCTCGCAATTTACAGGACTTAAAAGGATCTGCTGCTGACATCTTTGTGCCAGATACCACAGCACAACTTCAGAGGTCTAGCAGAGTCCATGCCTTGACAGGTCATGGCTGTTTTGACAGCAAAAGGGGCAACTACAAAATATTAGGCGGGTGGTCATAATGTTATGGCTGATTGGTGTACACATTGAATCTTGCACTACAATATAGTAGACACACTGTCTCTAGAACTATACATATACACACTGACTCTGGCACTACATACACTTGTATACCCTAACATACACTGCTCGCCTCGTGGCGCTACACCGCTGCCTTCTGCCCTTGTGAATTTGACACCCTACACAGCTATACATACACACACACACATTGATGCTACAGGACACATACTTACTCTAGCAGAATTCATACACACATACACATTGACTCTAACACTACGGCACACACACATATGCTAACCATTCCATGTCCCTCTCTCCCAAATATGAATTAGGAACATTTTCAAATATTTTATGGATTTTGGTATGAGGGAATTATGTTTCTAATGCTACATTTAGTCATGAAAGTGTAACATTCAGCAGATAAGAGGGGTCAGCCCCTTTAAGTACATTTTGCATACATTGTTGTGCATCTATTTTTGATAACATTTAGAGATTAGATGGTCTCTGGTTACTGGCTATAGCAGCTAAATATGATATTTTACCTGGTCAATGTTTTATTAGTCTCTAAAGGTCATATCAGAGGAACAAGATCATATAACACTGTGCTTTAAATCCAGTGATGTTGTGTCCTTCACAAAAGAATGCACATAGTTATCCCTAAATGAACGTGCAACAATCCTATTTTCTGTTTGACATCATGTAGCTCCAGTAGTGTCCATCTAGTCGTACTAGTCTAGTAGTACAGCTCTTCTTTATCACATGTCACTGACCTTAACTGCCAGTCTTTTACATATAACAAAAAGTAGTAAGTTATTAGAAAAAAGAAAAATACAAATTGCCGTCTACCATTTTTCATTGACATACATATGTTGCCTTTTTTGTGTTACCATGTAGACATTACTATTTTTCACTTGATACGCTAAGAAATTACTATAGAAACACAGAATTTGATGGCAGATGATAACTAATCAGCCTGTTTAATCTGCTCACATATCTGTGTGCCTGTATTTTTCATCCTTCGTTGGCACCATCGAAAGGCACAGGCTGGAGGGCAGGATTATCAATGAAGCTATATAATACCATAAATATATGCCATGGTTACGCAACACTTCTACGTCCACTATCTACTAATGTGTAATACGTGTTACTATGTTTTGTCCACCCAAAAAAATGTTATTTCTGATGATCAGGTGGCATATAAGAAGAGATCATATAGCTCAATGACTCTACCCACTGAGGGCATTTTCACACGCATCATAATCTTTGTGTTGGATTAAGTAGTCTGATATGTCCATCCTTGTGATTTATTTTTTTTTGGTAGTGTGTGCAATACTGCTTATTGTCACTGTTATTTACAACATAGCTTACTTGTAGGTTTACTGACTAAATGTGAAATTGATGCCAATTATATACATGCCTACCTCACTATACTCTTTACACCCCTAGGTTCTACTGGGACTTCACAATGCTGCTCTTCATGGTGGGGAATCTGATCATCATCCCTGTGGGCATCACATTCTTCAGGGAAGAGACCACCACTCCATGGATTGTGTTTAACGTAGTGTCGGACACCTTCTTCCTCATGGACCTGGTGCTGAACTTTCGCACAGGCATTGTAATTGAGGACAATACTGAGATTATTCTAGATCCACAGAAAATTAAGCGCAAATACTTTCGCACGTGGTTTGTGGTAGATTTTGTGTCCTCCATCCCTGTGGATTACATATTCCTGATCGTGGAAAGGGGCATTGACTCTGAAGTGTATAAAACAGCTCGGGCTCTACGAATTGTAAGGTTCACCAAGATCCTCAGTCTTTTGCGGTTACTTCGGCTTTCCAGACTTATTCGGTATATACATCAGTGGGAGGAGGTGAGTAAGAAAGTCTGACTTATTTCATATGTTAAAAATGCGAGGTGGTGTCTTATATATGATCAGAAAAAGGTAAGTCTAATTTTATAAGACTATGTTTGGAAGGGTGTTCACACTGAGTTACCCAGTATACTTAAAATGGAACAGGATGAAATTGAAAAAAACACCATTTCTCACTTATCGGATAATCTGTCGCTTATCTACAAAAGCTAATGAAGAAATCTGCTAAATAAATTCTACTATTTTTGTTCAGAGTTATGTTTTTTTTTTTGGCAAGTTATACGGCAAGTAAGTACAAACCCCCCCCCCCCCCAATCTGGTCATACTGCTCCATGTGCTATTTGGGACATCTTTGAAGCCAGCAAATTGTCCCCTGATGCCGATCTTGGGGTTGCTCAATGCCTCGACATTGAGACGTTACAGCAGCACCGTTTAAGCGAAGAAACGATTGCTTTCTAAGCTTGTTTAATGCCATGATGTCCCAGGCAAGTGACTGTTTTTCCGTAATGCGCCTGGAAAATGTCACTGAGAACGACCCATTCTACTGTCAATGTTTGTCTATGAAGATGGCATGCCTACCTGGTGTGACCAAAATACCTAAACTCATTGATTAAGAGGGATGTCCACATTTTTTTTTGTAATATAGAGTAGGAAGACAATCTGTGTCATTGTGGATTTTGTAGAAAGAGCAATACAGCTTAATCGAGATATAATAAACTGTTCACGAGGATTGATCTTTATAAGTAATCCCCATTGAGTGCGAGTGCTTTAATATATTTACCAGTGAAAACATGTTTTTCCGTCATCATACGTCTTTTACTGTTACCAACTGGTGGGGGGGGGTCAGCGGCATCCAACAGTGAGTTGCCCCATACCTTAGATAGTTGGTGAGGACTGAATCCTCTCGGTGTCATAGAAGGGTTGGAAGTATCTTACTGGGGCCGCTAATTATGCCCTCTCTGTAAACAGGACTATAAATTGTGTCAAGGAAAAACGGACAGTGTGCATGAAGGGTCAGAACCGTGTGTGGAATGATACTGATTCCTATTGACACAATGACAGGCACCTAACAAGCTTTTGGATAACAAGACAGCTCCAGCAAATTAAATAACGATATCATTGGCAGACCCTCTGCTTAGTCTGCCACAGCGGATAACAAATCAAGTCCCAAAGGGCCCGGCTATGACAGCCTTAACTTACGCACCAGAAATGAGCACATCCTTAGCAGGTCCTTGTTAGTGCTGCTACCGTGCCCTGCGGATGGGTTAAGTTAAAATAAGCTGATTTTAGTGGTGCTTCAAGGTCTGTGACCTTTCAATTATCTTAAAAAATTTGGATCACTGTTTTTATTTAAATATTTTAAATCAACCTTTTCTAGCCCCTTTATGTATGTTTTGTGTTGCGTGAGAGAAGCATTAACACTATTGCCTTCTGGTTGTGAGTTTTAAGTAACAATAATATGTAGCACATGTTCCATATATATCTTTATGTATGTTGCTAGCTGATAATTAAGCACTTCTGTTGCTTGACATAGCTTGTTCAAATGTATGTGTGGAGCCACATAATTACCTTTCTTGAGCTTTTCTAGGTTACAGCGATGTATGAGCAGAGTGCCAGTGTAATACTGGACCATTTACGTCACTGGCTTGGGTCCTCTAGATGGCAGCAATCCATTCTTACTGTTTACCCCACTAATTAATGATTTTGGATGAGAATCACTACAAACAAATGATATGATATTTCTTTTATAGTGTTTCTGTTTTTTTCTGTCTTTGTAACTCAGTCTAATTGTTTACCTGAAAGGGATGCTTTATTTTGCATTTGTAGGTGTGCATGACCCCTGATGTATCGAATTCCAAATAACGCATAACGCAAATTCTGTTTTATTCAAAAGGACTTTATTGGCCCTGAAAATCTTAATTCCTACATTAATTGGTCATGAAGTTAAAGTCCTAAAATCGGAAACTTGCCAAGCTTATTACTTCCAAATGTGAAAAAGTTTGCTTGGAAGGCGGCTAAACCTATTGCAGCGGCAGGTAGATATGTTTGCCAGTTAGTTGTATACATTACAAATCCACCTTTAGTGTATGCCATGGGAACAGCCATCTAAATGTTCAAATCTTCATAATTACTTCTTACCAATAGTCAAGTCGCTAAATGTTATTCATTCGGATAGACAGCCTTTGTAAGGGTTGGTGTGGTCAAAGTAGTAAACTTGAAGCCAAGACTGGGCACCTGGCACGTTGGGCAAATGCATGATAAGCCGCTGGTCATCTGTGCCCCATACTTACCTGGTCTGTCTGTCCAGACTATAAGTGCCAGGGCTGCCTCGTGATCGCAAGTCCAGCCCTGGTAAACTTCAAGACAGGAAATTGATTAGATAATGCTGGCTGGCTCTGACGTAGGCAGCTGCCAATCTCTGGCTCCGTGATTTGCAGTACACTGATTGACAAGCAAAAAGCACATCCGTGATTTATCTTTTAATGTACAATGGGATTGATGCTAATGGTCCCTGACGCCTCCACTGAAGAAGAATGCATATTGAAGTACACGGAGTACTTTAATATGCGTTCTTGAAAATTAAAAAATCAAATAAGACTTACTTGATGTGGAAGAGACAGCCTTGCAGCTGTTATCCTCCCAGTGCTCTGATTACTCTTTCCACTAATTGGCTGCATATGCAGTGGGGTCTGAATATTACGTGCACAGCTGAACACATTGCCCGCATACAAAATAGCCTGACGAATCCCCCCATGCATTTGCGCGTTAAAGCATCACGAAACTTGCAGCCATGCAGCTATTGAAATCCCCCTTTTCCTACATTCTCTATAGACCATTAAATAGATCATTTCTGTGGAACCCCTCACCTTTCACTCAGAGAGTTGCCAGCGACCTATATGGTGCTTAGGGCAACTTCTGGGCATGGGTTGAGGTTCTCTCCTCTTTCGTGATTATGTATGCCATGGTAACCGATAAACCGGGTAGAAAAAGATGTTCCACCATGATATACATGGAAGAGGGGTGCCACAATGTATACAGAAGTGTGTGTGGCTTGCCATGGTAACTGGGAGGAAATGGATGTTCCGCCATGATGTACATGGAAGTGGGGTGGTCCCTGGTTAAGAAAACTATAAAGTAAGGTATCTTGTTCTTGATTTGTATAATTCATTTTTGGACTTTGGTGGACAATACAGAGACTTTATTCTCATGAGAAAGCCAGTGGGATTACTGGCAAAATGCATTGAGCAGGTAAGCAGATTGATGATTTTCTTGGAGATGTGGACTATATAGCTAAAGTCATATGTTATTCGTGTCCGTGCCATTGGTGTCCATTTATATTTTATAGAGCCAAGATTAAAGAAGATTCTATTTGATGAGCCTTGTGAGTTGCATCGGGTGTATTTTATTGTATGGTTTTACACTATATATATATATTTTTTTCCCTGTATGTGTATGCGCCCCTTTGTGTGATGATATTGCCAGTACAAGGTGCATATTTAATATTTAAATTTTATCTTTATACATTTTACACATTCAAACGCATGTTATTTTTGATAATGCTAAATATATAGGGAACAAGCTTGATTAGAGGCTTAAAACTTTTATTTGGGTAAAACGCAACAATCGTTTCCAAAAGGATTTTCCTTTTTGGGTTTTTTTTTTTTTTACCCGTTTAAATCCAACACATGTAGACAAAAGCCATTTCTGTTACATATATTGAAAGCTCAGTAGTAAACTTGTCTTACCTAACATTTGCTTTGTTTAACCTTTGCCAAGGAAACCATCCACAACATCATTAATACACAGTATGAATCTTTCCCTGGAAACTCTTATGTAAATCCCATCCCTTAAATTCTCTGTCAACCACGCATTATGACCCTAATTAACAGTAACTCCAGATTTGAAAGGATTAGAACCCTATAGAATAAAGGTATCTTTTTGGCAGAACATTTTTAATTCCGGAAAATATTTCAGAACCCCTACCTTAAAATTCTAAATGCTTAGGTTCTATACTAGCCTGAGCTGGTGCCTACAGTTCTTACCCAGTATAACGGTGTTTAAAATACATCCTAATTAGGGCCGCAACTAACGATTATTTTTTAATAATCGATTAGTTGGCCGATTATTTTTTCGATTAAATGATTTATCGGCTAAAAAAAAATGCAAATGTTTCTTTTATTTAAAATAATGTAATGAACAAAAAAGAAAACAGCAGAAAAAAACTTAAAATTTACACTTTCATCTCTTTATCACAATGGCATTTCTCTATTCACCTTCTTATTTTATTGACAAAATAATAAAAGCTACAAGAACCCAAACTAGGTTTTAATACAAAGTTATTAGTAAATATTA
>VKOC01000001.1:25561833-25651411 GCA_009364415.1 Spea multiplicata
TATATTATAAAATTTAACTTTTATTAGTTCCATTATTAAAGATAAATATTGCGATTTTATTTTAACTTATTTATAATAAACATTGATTATTTAATTATAGAAAAGACAGACTACCTTCTGGTCCATCGATTTTATTGAAGAATATTCGCTAAATAGTCATTAAAAGACAGTGTTTTATTTTGTATTTTTGTATTTTGATATACATCGTCACGATCTATTCTGTGATTTGAACAAATTGATGGACTCTCTAATGATTATAGTGGCGGCATCTTATTGATCTCATAAGCAGGAGCGTGTGCGGTTATATATTCAATCCGAGCAGGGAGCGAGCAGACCAGTAGCCTGAGAACGTTGTACGCGACTATGTAATCGCGTACACGACGCCAATGACGTGACGGCAGACGAACAGCCGGATTGGACGCGTCAAAGACGCAGGGCGCTAGCAACCCGGAAATTGCATTTAATCGCGACACGGACTCAAAACTCCACACAGATACATGCGGATTTTGAACTTTTGAATTTTTCTCCTGAGGAAGCCAGTATAGCACTGGCGAAACGCGTCGAGAGAGAGAGCTGACATAATCCCGAGAGAGCATTCTATACAGTGGATCTGGAACTTCGTTTAATTTGCGTTTTTGCACACTATAATATAGTTGTGCCTGCAATAATTGTAAGTGTATCCATGACCTTCCTCTCTGCGGATTTGTTTTAGATACTGCACCATTTGTGGTCTTTTTCTATTTTTATAGAGTTTTAGAAGATATTAAATTCTGCTACTACTGAACCCTGATGAGCCTGACTTATTCAGCAAGTTTGTGAGTGGATCTTACCCCCCTTTTTTATTTTTCATTTTTACATACATATTACACTATTAGTGTTGTTTTTTGTTTTCTCCTCATGTATATGCGCTCCTTGGTTGTCAAGAAGGGCTTTCTTCAGATACCATTTTGATCATATATTTCCTATAAAAAATTAAAAATAAAATATGATGAAAAATTTAATATAAAGCACTTTTTCTCACTTTTATTTGAAAACTCTTTAACTCATCTACAAAAGCTAATGAAACTTGCTACAAAAATTCTATTATTTTTCCTGAGTTTAGAAATACCCAATGTTTTTATGTTTGTTTTTTTTCCAAGTAGTGTTTTCCCCCATCAAATCATATATTTTTGAAAACTAGACACCCCATAGTATTTCAAATGCTAGTATTTTAACCCATTCCATGCACTACCCCCTTTGTCAAGCTTTGTGTTAGTAATATATTTTGTGGTTGTTATCACACAAAATTGTACTTCAGGTGTGAATTCACAGCTCCCGTTATATGTCACTGTCACACAACATCTCAATATGTGTTTAGCAACATCTATCCAGTACTGTGAAAACCCTATGCATGGTATTGTCGTGTTGTTTGGGAGATAAAATGCCACATTTGGGAACTTTGACATTTGGACCTACTGCCCCCAGCTGGCTAATTCAATTTACCCCATCAAGCCATGTATTTTTGAAAACTAGACACCCCAGGGTATTTCAAATGCTGGTATTTTAACACATTCTATGCACAAGATTCTACTACCATCCTTTACCAAGGCTTGCGCTAGTAATTTTGTTTTAAAACAATTCAGGTATGAATTAATAGCTCCTGGTATATGGCACCGCAAACATCACCCAAGTATGTGTTCAGCAACATCTCCCGAGTACAGACATACCAACCATGCATGGATTTGTCGGGTTATTTGGGTGATAACTGGCCACATATGGGATGTGCAGGTTTTTTCTTTTCCATTTTGACATCTGGTCAGTCTGCACCTATGCCCTATTTGGGACATCTTTGAAACTGGCTAATTCAATTTACCCCATCAAACCATTAAGCTAAACACCCCATGGGATTTTTTTTTATTTCTTTAAACTATTTTAACCTGCAGGGGGAGCCCAAAGTTCTCAGGAGGGTCTGGAAAGATCTCTTGAGAACTGTTTTATTTTTTAAAGGTCGCTGCCATCTTGTGATGGTCACAGTGCACCCTGGGTTGGGTTTTTGGTGTTGCTGAATGTATTGCTATCGAGGCATTTCAGCAACACCATTGAGGGTTAGGAGGAGATTGTTGACGTCCATACAGTGCATGGTGGAAGTTGATGTCCAGGGAGGTCACCGTGTAGATCACATTCTAAGCTTGTTTAATGTTGTGGTGTGCCAGGCATGTCATCAGTCATTAACTGACCAATTTTCAGTGGTGTGCCTGGCACCTCATTAAGGAGTTAAGAGAGACAATTAATTCCAAAACATTATGTGTGTGTGTGTGTATCTATCTATCTATCTATCTATCTATCTATCTATCTATCTATCTATATATATATATATATAGATAGGCACAGATTAACATAAAACATCCCGTCAAACTGGGGTGTTTAGCTTAATGGTTTGATGGGGTGAATTGAATTAGCCAGGTTCATAGATGTCCCAAAAAGGACATAGGCACTGACTGACCAGATGTCAAAATGGAAAGAAAATATGGCGGCAGCCATGATGTATTGGGAGCAAATGGAAAGAAGACTCAATGTCGCCCCGTATCCCAAACCAAATCCACAGCCCTTTCAAAAGAGGTATAGGAAATGGAGCAAGGCAATGTTGTCATTGACCAACTCCTCTTTCGGATACAACGAATGGTGGATCTGCTGATACTTTCCCACATACTGCTTAACAACCACCTCCCAAGGTAGAATGATGTAGCTGCCCAGAAAGCATCCAGAGGTCCTCTAACATCCACCAGCTCCGTGATGTTGTCATGAAGGAGTGGAAGAGGACTCCAGTGGCAACTCGTGAAGCTCTGGTGAAGTCCATGCCCAAGAGGGCTAAGGCAGTTCTGGAAAATAATGGTAGCCCCACAACATATTGACACTTTGGGCCCAATTTGGATATTTCCACTTAGGGTTGTACTCACTTTTGTTGCAAAAGTTTAGGAATTAATGGCTGTTTGTTGAGTTATTTTAAGGGGACAGCAAATTTACACTGTTATACAGGCTGTACACTCACTATTTTACATTGTAGCAGAGTGTCCTTTTTTCAGTGTTGTCACATGAAAAGATATAATAAAATATGTAGATGTGGTCAAGACAACTTACTGAAGTTCAAACCTAACATCAGAATAGGGAAGAAAGGGGATTTAAGTTACTTTGAGCGTGACATGGTTATTGGTGCCAAACAGGCTGGTCTGAATATTTCCGAAACTGCTGATCTACTGGGATTTTCACGCACAATTATCTCTAGGGTTTACAGAGAATGGTCCAAAAAACAGAAAACATCCAGTGAGCGGCAGTTGTGTGGCCGAAAATGCCTTGTTGATGTCAGAGGTCAAAGGAGAATGGGCAGACTGGTTCAAGATTACAGAAAGGCAACAGTAACTCAAATAACCACTTGTTACAACCAAGGTATGCAGAATACCATCTCTGAACGCACAACACATCGAACCTTGAAGCAGATGGGCTACAGCAGTAGAAGACCACACCGGTGTCTCGTCTTCCCAGGCTGCGGAGCTGCATATCTCGTTCTTGCTTCAGTTTCCCTGTTTTGCTTCGATCCATTCCTGGATTTCCTTTTGCTCTGTTCTGATCTTCCATTCCTTGCTTCTGCTTCAGCTCTTTGCTTCTGCTCTGTTTCCTTTATAAGGTGTGACCCTCCCTTGTGTTCTGTTTGTCTCAGTCTGTAGTCTAAAGGTATGTCTCAGTGCTATGTGTTTGGATTTCAGGTTTGGTTTGGTTTGTTTTGTACCTTTGTCAGCAGGGATTAGTGTTAGGACCCACCGTCATTGGAGTACTTTGGCGTAGTGGTGGGCTAAGCATACTATGGCCATAAGATGTGACGGAATCTCCAATAGTTATCAAACTATCCTAGGCTAGTTTTTGTATTTATGTGTATCAGTATGTCCTGTATCCCCGGCAGCGGGGTGTCCTGTATTCCCGGCAGCGGGGTATCCTGTATCCCCGGCAGCGGGGTGTCCTGTCCTGTATCCCCGGCATCGGGGTGTCCTGTCCTGTATCCCCGGCAGCGGGGTGTCCTGTCTTGTATCCCCGGCAGCTGGGTGTCCTGTCTTGTATCCCCGGCAGTGGGGTGCCCTGTCCTGTATCCCCGGCAGCGGAGTGCCCTGTCTTGTTCTCTGTTGTGCCCTGTGTTATGTATATCTCGTCTGGTTATGTTTTGTGCTTGGTCTCCCTGTCCCTTGCTTGTCTGGGACAGGGACACTCTGCTTAGCTTCCATTCTCCCAGCCTGCAGCATCCCACACATGAGTCCTGTGTGCTGTCTCATGCCTGTTCCAGGGTGCCTGCAGGATATCACTTAGTTTCATTTTGGACTGCATCTGCTGCTATGTCAGGGCGCTGGTATGTGGCTGCACAACCCTAGGTGCTCAACACCTGGGTGAGTGTGGTCGCCCTGCAACCAGGCCCTGTCTAACTCCACTACTGCACCGTAACTCCTGCACACAATCTTTGGGCGCGCTGGGTCCTTACAGTCATCGGCGTGGACCTGGTCCCGTGACAACCGGGTGGCACTCGGGTCGGCTAAGAACAGGAAACTGAGGCTACAATTTGCACAGGCTCACCAAAATAGGACAATGGAAGGCTGGAAGAATGTTGCCTGGTCTGATGAGTCTCGATTCCAGCTGCGACGTTCAGATGGCAGGGTAAGACTTTGGCGTAAACAGCATGGAAGCATGGATCTATCCTGCCTCGTATCAACATTCCTCAGAGATTTTGGTCCATATGGACATGATGGCATCACGCCGTTGCTGCAGATTTGTCGGCTGCACGTCCATGATGCGAATGTCCCGTTGCACCACATCTCAAAGGTGCTCTTTTGGATTGAGATCTGATGACTGTGGAGGCCATTGGAGTACAGTGAACTCAATGTCATGTTCAAGAAGCATCGTTTAAATGTTACAGCCTACCTGAGTATTGTTGCTGATCATGTCCATCCATTTATGACCACAGTATACCCATCTTCTGATGGCTACTTCCAGTAAGATAATGCACCATGTCACAAAGCTCACATCATCTCTTGAACATGACATTGAGTTCACTGTACTCCAGTGGCCTCCACAGTCATCAGATCTCAATCCAAAAGAGCACCTTTGAGATGTGGTGCAACGGGACATTCGCATCATGGACGTGCAGCCGACAAATCTGCAGCAACTGCGTGATGCCATCATGTCCATATGGACCAAAATCTCTGAGGAATGTTTCCAGCACCTTGTAGAAAGTATGCCAGGAAGAATGAAGGCAGTTCTGAGGGCAAAAGGGGGTCCATCCCGCTACTAGCAAGGTGTACCTAATAAAGTGGCCATTGAGTGTATATATATATGTACCTAATAAAGTGGCCAGTGAGTGACTATATATATATATATATAGTCCAAAGCACTGGTCAGCTGCAAGAAGTTAGCTGCAGTGACTGCAATACAACATTACAGCTGGCCTGTGCCTGGATTCTATTTCACTTACTCTCCACCCTACTCTCCATATGCTCCACCCCAAGGGTCCAAATTGAATCATACTGTTATGTTGCACAACACATGCTCCCCCTGGGGCTACATATCATACCACTCTCTACAAAACCTATGGGGAATGTACACGCCATCAGCGATCAGCACCCTGCATCACAGAATATATACAGAATGTAGATATATACAGAATATATATATATATATATATATATAATATAATATAATACATAATGTAGGTTTTATAATTGAGCAATCTGCTTTAAAGTTACACATTTCTAACACATATTTTTTACATTGCCTCTGTAAAATTTAAGGAAGTAAATTTGAATGTGGCCTTAATTTACAAAGTTTTAACTAGGTTTGCAATATTGACTTGCATTTGCACTTGTCTCATCTGACCAAGTTAAGCATGTAACTGTTATTTAAATAAAGCTGTGCTTCTAAAAGATCACTATGTCCTCCTTATATATGAGAATATATATATCTTATACACTAGAGAAATTGTTCTGGCTCTTTTCTATAGTTTCTGTTTGAAAATGGCAGATGAATCCCTACAATATTCACTAAAAGCACTAGTTATTACATGTATCCCTTCTTGACCTTACATTCCTTGTGCACCATCTGCCATTCTTCACCCGACTCTGTGATTATGTTCACTGTGCCTCAGCTCACCAATGGTTTTAATAATATTAGTAGTTTCTACAGGAAGTCTGGTCAGCAGCCCAGGTTTAGCAAAGAAAGAATGCCCAAAGCAGACCAATTAAATAGCATTGGCACCAGTGGAACAGAATTAATGTCATGTTTTCCAAAGATCCTAGAGTCCTGAAGAGTGGTTTCCTGAATTTGAAGACATGGGTTGGAAAATATTTAGCAAATTCTAAATTTGACTTCCCAAGGTGTAAACCAGATGCTACTTAAATTCCTTCTAAGCAGACATATTTGAGCTGTGACATAAGTTTTTATTATAAAGCTAATGATAATGGAAATCATGCAATAAACAAAGAGAAATTATAAAAGTGACTCTGCTCATTATAATGCCGATGGCATGTAAAGAATGTAGATGAAAAAAATCAGTATTGCTTTACAGCAATTATCTAGAAATACAAAATCGCTTTTACTATTTAAAAGGTCAGCATCATCATATTATTAACATTCAAGCACAGGCTAGACATTCATTAATACACAGTCATGTAGAATCCAGTACGTACAGTCATATTTGTGGCAGGGGTAAAAATAAGAGCGTATATCCAGTGGGTCTGAAATGTGCCTACACCCCGAAAACGCCTCTTTTAGTAGGAAAGGAGAAGGAAGAGGGATAGGAAAGAAGGGATATAGAGAATGCAGACTGAGGGGAGCAGAAAGAGTGAACTGAAACCAGACTTTACATTTGTGGTAGGGGTAATAACAAGAGCATATGTCCAGTGGGTCAGAACCCCCCCTTAGTAGGTAGGATTTATAAATAAATGGTGTGTTAGCTGTGATATCATTTGGAAGGACTTTAGGGGTTCTTCTCAACCCCTGTACCGGGTTCTGGATGCGCACTAAGAAGGGAAGGCCAATCTGGGTGAGGTTGGGAAACCTTATATAGTATGCCTGCTATGTATAATATGATAGTGTTGGGGGGAACGTTTGAAATTTAGTGTAGCAGGAGGTAGAACTGAATTTGGGGTGAAAGGGGTTTTTAATTATTAACCGCCCTTAAACCACCCTCCCTGCACATGAAACGAGTAGAGCTGCTCAACAGCTCTATCTAAAAGAGACCTCCTCACTCCCAGCACATGAAACAAGTAAAAAATGAGTCCCACCCCCTCCCTGCTCATGCAAGGAGTAGAGCTGATAAGCATCTCTATTTAATCAATTCCCCCCTTCTTCCCACCCTGTACATGAAATTAGTGGAAAGCAAGCCCTGCTCCCTCCCTTCCTGCACTTAAAATGAGTAGAGCTGCTGAGCAGCTCTGTCTAAGCAAGCGCCCCTTCCTCCCTCCCTGCACATTAAACGAGTAGAGCTGCTGCACAGCTACTACCAATGCCGAGAACATCAGATGAAAAGGAAATAAAAGTGCTTACCCAGTCTGAAGACGGAGGAGGGAGGTGATGGGTGCTGAGTGAGAATGTCAGGAGGCACAGAGAGGGATACCCAGGGAGGTAAGAGGCTAGATGAGGTGTAGCGAAATGCACAAATGTGAGAAACAAGACGCCCCAAAAGCATAAATAAGACGCCTTGGGAGAGTGAACAGAATGCCCTGCAAGCTTTAACCAGACGCCTATATCAGCGAGGCGCCTTCAAAGTGCTAAAGAAGAGCCCTTAAGGAAAGGGTATAAACACCCCTCCCACAAATACAGGCTCAAAACAGCCCTTACATATACTGTGCCTGTGTATAAGTTTGGTAGTATTTTAAAACTGCTAAAAATAAGGCCAATTTGTAGAAATTCAAACTAGTCAAAAACAAAAGTGAGGTACAGCCGCCGTGAGATCTGCAGCCAGGGCAACCGGGATCGCAGGATCGCAAGGGCACTATATAAAACAAATATGAAATCATATCCCTTTGCCTATGGTGAAAGATCTGGGAGGCAACATTAATAGAGGCAGATCACCATTTTGGGTAATTGGCATACCTGGGAACTACTGGGCTCCGGCTACCCAGAGCCTTCTCTTGCGGGACGCGGCCAGGACTGCACACTGATGTCAGCGGACGGTGCCGTGACCTCGGTGGGAGGTTCCGCCGCTGACGTTAATGGGAGTTCCCGCTGACGTTGGGGGCGTTCCCACTGATGGCATCGGGCACCACCCCAATTTAAAGAAAAAATGGGCGGGCAGCAGGGCATGTCAAGACCCTGCAACCTAGTTAGAATCACAAGATCCACTGCACATAAGGCTATGTGCAAAATGCGCCTGGGAATGGTGTATAGGACTCCACGGTGTCCGGGACCCGTATATATCCCTCTGGTTCTTGCACTTTCTTCCAGTGATTTTCAGGTTCCAAACCCCCCAAAAAAAGGAGTGAGGACTGAGGGTATAACAGTGTACCAGCCAAGAAATATTTTGGCCAGTGTTTACCCAAATAAAGTGCTACAATAAATATCTGTATAAAAATAGATTTATTGTGGGACTAACCCTTAAAAAATATTAATTTTAATATATTCAATATCTGCTCATAGATAAATAGACTCAAAATATATAATATACATGTATTTAAAAAGTCTAAAAAGTCATATGTTCTTTCCTCAACGCGTTTCGCCATATAATGCTTCCTCGGGAGGTAAAAAAGATCCGTCTTCGTTCGTTTAGCTTTTTTATATGTGTGTGGATTTTCTTCTTCCTTTGCATTGATCTATCTCACTCCTTGATGACGTAGTTACGTTCAGGCGTCGTTCCCTGATGACGTGACAACCCTATTGAGCATCTGTGGAGCATCCTCAAATGGAAGGTCTCTAACATCCACTAGCTCTGTGATGCCGTCATGGAGGAGTGGAAGAGGACTCCAGTGGCAACCTGTGAACATTTCCACTTAGGGGTGTACTCAATTTTGTTGCAAATGTTTAAACATGAATGGCTGTGTGTAGCAGAGTGTCATTTCTTCAGTGTTGTCACATGAAAAGATATAATAAAATATTTACAAAAAGGTGAGGGGTGTACTCACTTTTGTGAGATACTGTATATAAATAAATACAAGAGTATTGCAGTATGCAATGATACCTTTTAGTTGGATTAACACAATACTCAAAAGACAAGCTTTCAAAAGCTTTCCTGTCTTCCTTGGGTATTGCTTCAGACGATTGAAAGCTTTTCTTTATAGTTCACAAATAAGCACAGAGACAGAGCGACAGGCTCTTACGCTGGCTGGTTGTTGTGAGCAGAGCTTGTAGCTAGCTCCTTTTGCTCCACAGACAAGGATGGAATATTGTGCCTCCCCAGCTATTTTTTTACACTGCCTTTACACATAGCTTCCCATAAACAGTCATATAGACATACACTACCTTTACACACAACTGTCTATACACACTGCCTTTTAGAAAGACCTGCCCATAAACGCACACACTGCCATTGACCACACACCTACCCACACATACTGTCTTTGCACACACTTGCCCATAAAGACACATATAAACATAGACTGCCCTTACACATTACTGCCCATACACATCACCTTTACAAACACCTGCCCATAAACACAAATGTACAGTATTTGCTCAATTATAAGATGATCCAGATTATAAGATGACCCCCCAAAATTTGAATATTAATATAGAAAAAAGAAAAAGCCTGGATATAAGACTACCCTATAGGAAAAAAAGTTTTACTAGTAAATATTAATTCACATGTAAACTATTTTTTTATATTTAATAAAAACTATGATTGAGAAAAATGCATTTCTTGTTTTTCTTTCTTTTTATTTGCAAACTTGTCCCCCAGTTATGCATATCTGCCCCCAGACTTGCCACTCTGCCTCCCTGATATGCCTTATACCTCCCTATATGCCACTCTGCCCCACAGATAAGCCTTATATATGCCTAGGGTATTTCAAATAGAGGTATTTTAACACTTTCTATGTACTAATTCTACCTACAGCCTTTGCCAAAATTTGTGGTGGTAATTTATTTTTGTATAGTTTTTTCACAAAATTGTAATTCACGTATACATTTACAGCTCCTGGTATATGTCACTTCCAAACAACACTGCATTATGTGTTCAGCAACATCCCCTCAGTACAGTGATGCCACTTTTGCATGGGTTTGTTGGATTGTTTCGGAGTTAAAATGCAAGATTTGGGAAGCGCACATTTTTCAACTTGGAACTTTGAAATCTGGACATCCTGTCTCCATGTATTATTTGGGACATCTTTGAAGCCGGTCAATTCAATTGTAAATCTTTCCACTCACTAATTCTACTACCGGCCTTTGTCAACATTTGTGGCTGACATTTTTAAATGTTTTTTTTTAACACACATTGCATTTCAGGTATGAATGTATAGCTCCTGGTATACGCCACAGCTAAACAACACCCAAATATTTCAGCAACATCCATTGAGTACACTGATACCACCCATGCATAGGTTTGTCAGGTTATTTGGGGGCTAAAGACATACAAGTTTAAATTTGGGGACTTTGACATATTAGCAGGCTAAGCAACATATGGCCATATCATCAATACCTCAGATAGGTGCTTTTAAATAGTATTTGCCAGATATGCATTGGTCTTTTGCTTTGTTGTGTTTGTTGATGGTCATCAATTCAGCAGCACCTCAGAATCTGAACGTGTATTCCTTTTAGGGTATGCTTCTGTGAAGGAGTGTTCCAACCTTTCACACAAACAAGGTAGCAAATGGTTAAAGCCTTCAAACAAGGGCAGGCAGTTAGGCTTTTCAAATTCTGTCTGCAGTACACAGGCGCTACATCGCAGTCATGGTGACTTATCACTTACTTTTAAAAAGTGCTGCAGTTTTGAACCTGAGGGAAGGGCAGTGGGAAGTCTCCAGGTTGGGACTGGGTGCTACCTAATGTATTCCTAATAGAACATGTATGGAAGTGAGTTGTATTCCCACTTTAAGAGAATCATTTTTGTTATATTTGCTGATTATTAACAAGGTGTGAGTCTCTGCTGTGAAGAGACTGTGTGTTTTCTTGGGGGGTGTACAGTGAAACAGACTTTATTTTGAACCCTGTGTCCTGTCTTGCTATGGCAGTATCCTGCAGAAACACACACTACCACAGCTTCCCTTGCTATATTGTCTGTCACCATAGCAGTATGCAGCTGTATTAAGGAGCAATAAGATTTCAGGTTTTTTTGACAGATCTGCAGCTTCTCTCCTTTTTAATAGAACAAATAAAATGCATTCCTCTTTAATGGATTTCTGAACAGAAGCGGGGTCTTGACACATCACACTCCATGCCCATTTCCCCTTTAAATCGGGGTGTTTCCCGTTATGTCAGAGGGGCCGCCCACAAATGTCAGTGGGCAGTCCTGGCTGCGTCCATCAAGGGTAGGCTCTGGGTAAAGGGAGCCCACAAGTTCCCAGGTATGCTTAAGAGAAACATTTTGTTCTCCCTGATTGCAGAGACGGGATTCTCTAGCTATGTAGTTGGCACTCTAGCCTCTTACCATGTACGCCTCTTACCTAGCACTCAAAGGTTTAAAGGTGGCTTACCATGGTTTACTCATTTTCAGACAAGCTCAGTCTATTTGTAACCGTTTCCATCAAATATATATTTAAATTTTTGGGTGGTAGGCTAGTTTCTGTGACTAATGATGGTTTTGTATTTGGTTTGTTTTGTTAAACTGCAAAGGTTGTTCAACTGAAATGTATCTTTTTTTTTCTTTTTCATTTTCTTCTTTAATGACGGTGAGTCAGTAAAGTTCACACAACAAACCATGATATTACTATAGGCTGTTCTGTATACAAAGATATGAGTAGGAGCCAGATAATGGTTATGACACTGAGACCAGATAATTACATGCGTTGACATAAAGATAAATGTAGTCACTGGACAGGCAACTTCAATGCAGCAGCTCCAAATAATACTAGTGGGTGTGTAGGTATACAACGAAAAATCAATAAATCAATCAAATTGAATACACATGCGATTTATCGTATATGATTTTTACAACCGAGGTAAATACCTGTCTTATCGCAGGCAGGACTGACGTAAGGATGTGTACAATACATGCAGACGTATACATATAAACATGTCCCAAGCCAGAACCGGCTTTAGTCCTAATTAAGCCAATGAAAGGGGTTTATTCACTAAAATACAGGTAAGCTGAGGTGAAATGAAGCATTCTGACTCGCCAGCATTGCAACGGATTATATAGGTGGTTACAACAGCGTATAGGATGAAGTTACTGCATTAAGTGTGTTGTACGAAGGACTAATTTATCAACACCCCAACTTATCAACAACATGTGGTTTAATCAAGAACCCCTGAATACCCTGAAGTACAAATAGCCTTGGAATGTTAATTGTAATGGTTACTGTTGTGATGGCTTGGGAATTCATGAAAGTACTCTGAAAAAGACATAAGAGAAATTCAGTCAAGTCTACGTTTCAGCAACCATTACTTCCCATCATTTCAAACAGATGCAATTTTGTTACGTGTTATTGTAGTTTGAGGTGTAGCTAGGACAGTGCTGTACCAAGACCTTTTTGTGACTTTGTGAGCTATTATTGTACACTATATAGACAAATGTATTGGGACAACTGACCATTACACCAACAGTTGGTTGGTGTAGTTGGTCCCCCCTTTGTAGTTATAACTCTTCAGAGAAGGCTTTCCACAAGATTTTGTGTTTTTTTCTGGGAATGTCTGCCCATTCATCCAGCAGAGCATATGTGAGGTCAGGCACCAATATTGGACGAGAAGGCCTAGCTTGCAATCTCTGTTCCAGTTCAACATCAGTGCCTGACCTCAGAAATGCTCTACTGGATGAATGGGCTGACACATTACAACTGTCATCGCCCACACACAATTGACACACAAACTTATTTTAACCCTGCCATCCCCATACACACACTTGCTTTAACCAGGGATAGGCAAGGGTATGGCAGACATCTTCACACAAGCTAGACTCTGCTAATGACACTCTTAATTTCTTAAATTTAAAACACTACTAAATAGTGCCCCTGGATTAAATATGTGCTAGAATGAATCAATCTATACTCTTTAGACCCAAAACAGTAGTAATATCAAAATACACAAATATACTACCTTTACAAAACACACAATTTACGCTTCCCCTTACACACAAAAATCCTGGGTCATGCTTGTCCTTGAAGCCATACGCTTCCCTTTCTCCCTTCCTCGGTCTCATCTCTCTCCTTCCTCTTTATCCCGCCTCATTTTCTCTCCCCTTTCTCATTATCTCTCTCCATTTCTTACTTTTGTCCATGTCCTTTTCTTTCTTCTTAGCATAGTAGGCCTGTGGTGGGAATGCATGGTCTCTTCCACTCATCCGTGGCCATGTAGGATATGACATCATATCCTGGCCGTCAGCATCAATCACCAACACACAGTCCAAGGGAGCACTGAACAGGAGGTCTGTAGGAAAAGACCTTTTGCACCCTTTATTTTGGGACCATTAGAGGTAAATCCATGATCCCCTCAAATGGCCCTACTTCTCCAGCGGCGGGCAATCCAGTCCACCTCTGGAGAAAGCTGGGTGTCAGATACCCCACACACTACTTTCCTACAACCTGTGGAGCACGTTGATACAAGCTGCTGCACTTCTACTACTGGGTTGTGTAGCATAGGTGCCTTGGTGCTGCAGCACTCCCAATTGGTACTTAGACAGGACCTTACCTGGTACTTGGGACAGGCCTTTGCTCTTAGAGATGTCTGTGCTGTGTAATTTGCTAATATGACTGGGGGAGGTTGCCCTGGCCCTATTATTATTATTATTATTATTAAAGGCTATGTTAAGGCCCATTTACTGCTGTTTCAATACACATTATTGCGTCTTTTTGGACTGTAAAACTGCAAGCTTTAACTATACAGTATATATTTTTTCTGAATAGGTATGTGATGTCTACGGTGTGTCTGCTCTCTGAATAACTGAAGGTATTCTGTCTTTTAGTAATTGATTTTGATAATCCAAATAATAATGGTCCAAATATTTATTACTTCTTTGCTTGCCAGAATGAGTCATCAACTATATCTGGTAAAGTGCCTGGGTTATATCTATGTATTTTAAAAAATAACAGTAGAAGATTGCCCTTGTTTATATTTGCCGACTATAATTTGAATTTTGTGAGCCATAAAGGTTCATAGTATATGAATGCATATTTATGCAATACACATACTTACAGAAAATATGAATGAACAGGTCGCTTTTCAGACTGGTTCCACTAGACTGATGACACACTACCTTAAAGAGAAAGACTGACAGCAGCAACTTAAGAAGTGCATTATTGTATTTCCTTGAGCATAGTGCACACCTCAGCCAGAATAGGAGCTGACATCACATATATCTTTTTGTACAACAAACTAAGCAAACTTAAAATAAAGGTGCACACAAGTCTGCATCCTATTCTGTACTGAAATGTCCTCCTTTGAAAAGCTGGACAAAACCTTCTCCGATGTCTCAAAAAGGAGGAAAGCTGGTCTCTCAGTTGTTTCAATGGCCATTTGTGTCATGGTGTTCTAAAGCAGGCGCATGACATTTAGATAACAAGAGTTCCTGGTAAACATAATAGAATATGTAGTTTAAGAAAGTAAACATGGAAGCTACATGGGCTGAATAAATCACAGTAAATACAGTGCTGTGAAAAAGTAGTTTTCCCAATTTTTGTGTCACATGACAAATCCAACTAGATCATCCAACTAATTTAACCCATTGCGTCCAAAGGGTTTTCATAACCAAATGATCAAAATATTTTTTGTGATTTTTACCATGTTTCTTTTTCATATTTGATAAACTCGCACAAATTATACAAATTATACAAAGTATGGCCTTCTTTAAAATTAACAGAAATATATAAAACATAATGAGTAAGAAACAAACTTACTTAAATTGTCTTCTATACTGAAAGCAGCACAACTGAGCAATGACCTAATTTATGTTCAGCAACATCTCCTGATTAGTCATATATACATTTTTTTTATGTTCCAGAGGGCCACTTTCATGCTTTTTTTTTGTTACATTGCCTTATATTACCAGACATCCCAACTCTCCCTGAAGTTCCGAGAGTCTCCAGCATTTTCATTGCAGCTCCCTGACGTCCGCAAACCCTAAGAGACACTCCAAAAAAAAAAAACGAGAAAGAGTTTGCTCTCAAAAAATATTTGTGCTCACGTCCTCCTGTGGCTTCCAGTGCCTGTGCCCTGGTCCTCTTTTGTGGTGGATAGTTCTCTTTTTCGCTAACTAACCTATCAGTTTGCATTTTGAATTTACTTGGGTATTAAAATTAAGGAGCCTGGTGCAACCCCTTGTTCCTGTCTCCCCATAATGATTCAAAATTGTTTAAAAAGAGCCCTTCTGACCTGGACCGCACCGATTTTGAACCGGCACAGGGAAACAGGAGCGTGTGTGAGTAGCCGGACAGCAAGCTGCAGGAGCAGTGAGAGTTAAGCGGGGATGGGCAGGTGTATGTATGTATCTGTTTGTATTTATTTATGTATGTATGTGAGCATGGATGTGTATTTGTGTAGGCATTAATGTGTAATTGTGTGTGTGCATGTCAGTCTTCATATTTTGTATAGCATAATATACCTTAAGAAATGTTAATTTAATCTTAAATCTACCACTGTTTCATAATATGTATTTTGTCCCTTGTACAAAAAAATCCTTTTAGTTCAATAGAAAATAGTGACTTGTCCTTTATGCCTAGCAGCCATAATGCATTCACATGTCACCCAGAGTGTTTATATGATATGTAAACAGGATTGGTTCAGTTATATCAAGTTGATTAAAAAAGATAGGTCTATAGCAATGTTATCTTAAACAGTTGAAAGATATTTAGCCCAGCCTTCACCTGCACTTATTACTTTGCCTGTGTGGGTTTTACTGATAGAATGAAACCAATGATAACAATTCTACATATTACACAGTGAGACAGACAAGTGCACTGTTTAGTTTGATTATCAGTAGGACAACTGATTGCTAGTAAGGGTTATGAAGAGGAAGTCAATATTTTGAGTACTATTCACGAAGCTGTGATGGCAATCAAGCTGCATAGAAATGTAAGTTTGCACCTGAAAAATAACATAAGTTTAACAAAAGTCTGATTTACAAATTCATTGATGCCAAATTGATACACTCAACTGCAGGAGCTTTAAAACAATCAAGATGTTCAATTGTTATGTTTTAGTGGAACTACATTTGTTCAATATGGTGAAAAAAAGTAAGCAACTCGAGGTTTCATTGTTAACCCACAAGTTGCTTGAAAGTTGCATTGGATTCAAGATGAAACGCAAGTCGTCTTTAAACGCGACAGCCTACCTGAGTATTGTTGCTGACCATGTCCATCCCTTTATGACCACAGTATACCCATCTTTTGATGGCTACTTCCAGCAGGATAATGCAACATGTCACAAAGCTCAAACTGTTTTCTTGAACATGACAATTAGTTCACTGAACTCCAATGTTCTCCACAGTCACTCAAAGTCTCAATCCAACAGAGTACCTTTGGGATGTGGTGGAACGGGAGATTTGCCATTATGGGTGTGCAGCCAACAAATCTGCATGACATCTGCATATGGAGTAATGTCTCCAGCACCTTGTAAAAAGTATGCCACGAAGAATGAAGGTAGTTCTGAAGGCAAAAGAGGGTCCAACCCGCTACTAGCATATATATATATATGTGTGTGTATGTGTGCGTGAATTTTGGCAAATTGTTTAGTAGCTAGTAATTTGTTACTATTATTACTTGCAACAATATCATTATTTGTAATTATCATTTAAATATTGAACTTATATTTGTAATTATCTTAAGAACAAATAATGTAGCCAGAATGTGAAATGACAGGCCGACTGTAAGTAGTGTGCCTAGGCAGTGGAAAATTGTACTGAATCATTCACAATATTGGTTAAAATGGTATTCTGGCTCACAGTTTAGATGTGGCATTGATGATGATAATGCGCTACTGATGATGATACTTATTTTTTATTGCCTCTAGTAGGAATCCACAAAGTTTTACTAATATAACTAGGAAGACTGCAACAATGAACGTAAAAAATGACGATCGCAAAACCACCACATCCCAAAATACACATTATAATAAACAATGTATTTCTTATTTTTATATAAAATGGATAACAGCATGATTAGTAACATTTCCAATTTCAGGGATACATACCAAATGGAAGCATTTTTTTCTTTGACCTTTCAACTTTATTTAGGGAACCTTGAATCTAGCTAAGTTGTAAGGAGTCGGGCGATTTACATTACATTACATTTATTTATAAAGCTCTGTTACAGTCAGTAGAACAATTTCACATACAAAAACACATACAATAACAAACTGGTGCAAAGGTGAGGAGGGCCCTGCTCATGCCAGCTTACAATCTAGTTGGTGGTTGAGGGTCAAGTGGGACAATAGGAGAGGACTGCTTGGATCGGGATGAGTTGATCTGGTTCCAATTATGTGTTGAAGCTGTTGATTGTTCAGATGGCTTGATTATGATGGTTGGGAGTAATGGGAAGGAATGTTGTACGCGTCCTTGAACAAGTGGGTTTTCAGAGAGGTGTGGAAAGTTGCGTACAGGGAAGGGAATTTCACAGGAGGGGTGCGGTGCGGGTGAAATCCTGCTTTCTGCAGTGGTACTTGGTATGTAGTTTCCCTCCACTTTAACTCTTAACTGCCAAGCTTGTTTCCAAGTGAGGCCTGGGACTTTATAGGGCTGCCTCACAAGTGGTCAGATAACGTGATTGCATACAGGAAGCGGATGTTTCACACCTTGGCTAACAAATGCACTTAAGCTAGACTAGGGCACAAAACAGGGGTAACAGCAGGAAATGAGGGGTTCAGGAGAAAGGTGTGAGTCATACCGGGTGGAAAACAGGGGTAACAGCAGGAAATGAGGGGTTCAGGTGAAAGGTGTGTGTCATACCAGGTGGAAAACAGGGGTTTACTTAGCTGACCAGACATGACCAAGACCACATGTTCTCACAACACATATTTACTAGAATGCATTTTTTTTGCAAATGTAAATTCCTGAGAGTTTCAGGTGACAGCACACATTTAAAAATGTAAAATGTACTCATCTGAACTCCACTACCACAATATCACTCATATTTAAAGAGAAAAAATCCCACAAAAACATAAACATTATTAACTTAAAGGAAGGAGTCATGTTGGCTACCCTATAGACATACTAGTATATCAAGATGCTCTTTATGAGATATTGGTAAATTATTACTTTTTTCAGGGACATCTCTTTAGCACTATACGAGAGATTGACTGAATAAATACAGAATGAATGCCCAATCACACAATTGGGCATTGCCTTGCAGTAGGTTTCAATGGTGACACCCGATGGAAGGTCAGTGGAAGAGAGGAGAGAGCCAGCAGGGTCCTTTGCAGGTTTATTGCACCCATTGTGATCAGCAATGTGAAAAAAAACTTTATAGGGAGCTC
This sequence comes from Spea multiplicata, assembly GCA_009364415.1. NCBI lineage: Eukaryota > Metazoa > Chordata > Amphibia > Anura > Pelobatidae > Spea > Spea multiplicata. The sequence continues at coordinate 25,580,395 of VKOC01000001.1, forward strand.
AGTCAGAAAAAAACCCATCCCAAAATTGATCTCTATTCATAATTACTTCATTTGAGGATATCATACTAAAAATAGCCAGAACATGACCTACAGGAATGTAGAAGCTGTAAATCAGCAGTTGAGATTTTATATATTACATTTATATAATATATTATAATGAGATATTACAATCCACAATTCTATTTTCCCAGAGATGCGCTCACTTAAGTTCCTTATTTTTTGCCATACTTCTTTCTAGAATTCAGACTAGTTTAATATTAAAAGTGTTGGTCGGTTTGCCAGGATACTTTGACCCAAACGTGTAACCGTGTCTCAACTTAGCATTCCAGAGACTCCAAGAATTACCAAGAATTACTGAAGCCATTGGCTTCATAGAAATTAAGCAAATTTTTAAAGCTTAGATGCACAATGAGCCAACAAAGTGAAAAAGCTTACCTTCTGCTGGGTGTTAAAGCAGAGTCAACCTTCTTGGACAAATGACTGAAATTCATCTTTTACACTGCAGGCATGTTTCCCAATACATTCCAAGACAGCAAATCTTTTGCCGCCAAAATCCTAGCGGAAAGCGTTTTTCTTATTGTGTCCATATGTTCATATTAATGTCTACATTTCATGCATTAGTGTTTTAGGTAAGAGTCACTTATACAAATAAGTATTTCTATACTATATGTTTAATGGTAACCTACGTCACTCCTTGAAAAATGTGATTTATGTTTACATTGTCCCTTTGAGAAGTGTAACAAGGTGATTAACCGGATTAAGCACAAGAATAACATGACTATGCCCTGTATTGCTGAACATGTGATTAGTAGTTGCACAATGTATAGGGTGGGGCTAAGTGCTTTATATGCTTTCTTTTGAATAAGACTTAATATACAAATCTACATTCTACTGTCAGCTCACATTTACACTTGCGTTAAACTTTACTCAGATTACATAAACTATTGATTAGCACAATCAAGTTGATGCAATTTGAAAACCAACAACAGCTTGGGGTACTTTAAGCCTTTAAGGACAGAGCTGTTTTTTTTTTATTTTTTGTACCCGTGACAATGGCTGTTTTAAGATTTCTGCTGTGCTCATGTTTAGCTGTAATTTTCGTATTTCTCATTTACTGTACCCCACAAGTTATATATTGTTTCGTTTTGGTTTTTTTTTTCAGGACAATAAGGGCTTTCTCTAGATACCATTACTTTGATCATCTAATTCAATTTTAAAACAATATTCAACATATGAAAAATTCTGACTTTTATTTGAAATATATTTTACTCTTTTACTGCCTCCATGTCTTGTCCACCCTTTCCATGTATTAATTCTACTACCAGCCTTTGTGAAACTATGTGGTAGCTTTTTTCTTTTACCCACACACATTTGACTTTAGGTATGAATTAACACATCATGGTATATTCCATAGCCAATCACCCAAATATGTATTCAGTAACAACTCACCTGACAAGTACAGTTATACCACCCATGCATAGGTTTACTGGGTTGTGTGAGGGCTAAAAGACCACAATTGTGAGGTGTGCCCATGTCCTGTTGGGACATCTTTGACCCCGGCCAATTTGATTTACCCATTCATATAATACATTTTTTAAAACTAGACAGAGTATTTCAAGAGTCAGTATTTTAACTATTTCAATGCAAGGTGTTTTGTTTAGCTTTAATTTTAGGGCTTGCTTATAAAAATAAACTCCATATGTATACACACACATATTTATACTTTGTTAGAACTGAATGGTTCCCATGATGGTGACATAACTGGGGAGTTATTTTGTCATGTTGCCACATTTTTTCTTATTTACTTAAGTAATCACTTTGTGTTGTAAGTTCACGTACATACATCCAGGGCTGCCTCTGAACCCAGCCAGCCTTCCAATGTCCCGTGGTACCGGCAGAAATTTCATGAACTGACTTGAGGTAAAGGCGGCATCATATGTCATGTTTAAAGTCATGTGATTACAGGCTCCCTATGCCATGCTATCCCCCACTTACACATCCATGCTATCACATACACACACTCATTCACAAACATTTATATGCTCATTCATTCCCTTAATCAGTCATACTTGCTCATACATGGTGGGAGGTCCTGCTGATGTCAGTGGATGGTCCCGCTGATGTAAGTGGGTGGTCCAGCTGACATTGTGGGCGGTCCCGCTGACGTTGCAGGAAACATCCCCATTTAAAGGGGAAATAGGTGGGGAGTGGGGTGTGTCAAGACCCCGCTCCCGCGACCTAGAGGATTCTCTTGACCCAGAGAACCAGAGAAGCGGTTCTTCACCCGAAGATCTCAGGGTCAACGTTTGTCAACAAAACAACAAAGGTATGCTGCTGCAATAAATACAGTGACTATCTGTTCTTTCCTACTCTAGTCTCTTGACTAGATATGGATGGGTTATCAATGGCATAGGCTGAAAGAGTTCATATTGATTATTCTAAGGAAGTAACATTCTAAGAACAAAGAGGAGCGAGGGTAACTTCTATGCGGTGTCATGGTTACTGTTATTTTTAAAAGGTAGGATTTTTTTCCTGTTTGGATACTAAAAAGAAAAAATGCATTGTGTTGCTATATGAATTATTAGTAAGAAAAGTATGCATTAGCCTCTCCTCAAAATAATACTGTTATTGCAAACCCTTTTCCCACCAAGTACTCTTATTATCGTCCTCTGCAGTCTTAAGACTGGACTGGGATTGAAAATTGGCCCTGGCACTTTAAACCAGGCATACTACTGCCCAGTGGGTACTATAGTATAAGGTTTGCCAGAATTAAAATGATCTCTCAGAAGTTAGACCACGGTTATATTTTAGTGACTTCATTAAAATGAATCTATACCAAATTCAAAGTGATCACGTAATCAAAATACAGTCTCTCAGTTCTTGTGTACAAGATTTAAGCTGCACAATAGCCATTGATATTACTTTGCCTGCTACTTTTCTTATCTAATTTAAGACTAATGATTTACTAAACCTGGGTTAAAGATGTGTCCAAATTACCTAATCATCCAAAGCTTCAGCATTTCTATACTCAATTATCTTTTCTATTTGCTGGACTGGTGAGAATTCCTATGTAGTAAACTGGTATGACAGATGTTGTACTTCAATGTCCATTAATAAAATAAATACTGCTTTGGAATCAAAAGCACATGATAGCCATTTACTGTTTTAGATGAATGCTTTGTGTTGCTTCTCTTTTGATGTACCAACATTTTGTAGTTGTGGAAGGTATAAACTCACACATTGGGTCTTATGGAGATATCTTACAAAATCTTCAAATAGGCAACCTAAAAGTTATAAAAGAGAGTGAGTCAACTATATTCATGCACATATGCTTTTGGGAAGGTTTGGGCGTATGTACATGGTTTTACAATTAAAGGTTATTTGCATAGTAAAGCGCTACAATGGTTTTGGAATCAAAGGCTCTAAGAGAGATGGAATACTCTCCAGGGGGGAGGTCAGACACCTGAAGCAGAAGGTGCTGTATTTTCACACATATGTGTGTATTTCAGCATGGACTACCTATCTCCTCAATAACTGGGTTATACAGGAACTCTCTGAAAAAAGGGGTTGGGTTAATAACTTTCTTGGAGGTACAAGGGGTTCTGGGATAACTACTCAGGGGCTGCAATAGTCAGTGTAAGTAAGGGGAGCCCAGTGAACAGAAGTATTCTGGGTCAGACGCAGGGGCGTACCTAGAGTATTTGGCACCTGGGGCGGATCCTGTATGTGGCACCCCCCCAACACAAACTTTAAAACTGTATAGCTTATATCATTAGGCAAACATTGACGGTGGTACAGCATAACTGTTATCATTACATACTGAGGCAGACATTGCCGTTGGCACAGCATAACTGTAATCATTATATACTGAGGCAAACATTGACAGTGTTACAGGATAACTGTTATCTTTATATACTGAGGCACGCACTGACAGTGGTATAGCATAACACCTATCACTATATACCGAGGTAAACATTGATGGGGTTACAGCATAACATCTATCACTATATACTGAGGCACGCACTGACAGTGGTACAGCATAACACCTATCACTATATACTATATACTATATACTGAGGCAAAAATTGACGGGGGTACAGCATAACGCCAAACATTGATGTGGTGTAGGTCTACCACTTCAGTGTCTGGCTTAGTATATAGTAGGGATGCATGGAAATGAAAATTCTGGGCCGAAACCGAAAATTTTGCATTGACTTGACCGAAAAAGACCCCCACACACTTTTATTAAAAGTAAGTGACACACCAAAATTAAACTAACAGCAATCACACTCCTATCATGTCCAGATTCTAGCATGCACTGGCTGCCTGGGCATGATGGGAGTGTGATTGCTGTTAGCTATCATATATATATTTATATTGTTATTTAATTTTTTTGTCCAATTGTTGTGTGTTACTTACTTTTAATAGAAGTGTGGTTAACACTGGCGGGAGTAGGAGACTTACCTTTGGTAATCTGGTCAAATCTAGAATCTAATAACTGTAATGTTAATAATACAGATTCATCAATATTCAATCACTTATATAAAAGTTGGATATCATTTAAAAGAAAGAACAACATAAAGGGTTTAGTTTCTAATAATAGTCCCATAAAAATACTGGAAAAAAATATAGACTGTTTAAGTCTTAAAGAGTGGACCAAAAATAATTATCTTTATATTGATAACCTACTATTAGATAATAAAATAAAACCTTTCTCCCACCTTCAGGAAGAGTTAACTCTGTCCCCTAAACACATATTTACATATCTCAGAATTAAACACTACATTACGTTACATCTAATGATGGACACGCAGGGTTCTTTGGAAAGGGAAATGATTAATTTATTTGACTCTAGTTTTAAAACAAATTTGTCAAAAAAATGTTTGCTTCTGTCCTCCTTTAATGAACTGAAATATAAACCTAGGTTGTGGATTGTACTATATAATATGAATCTTGGTGCAAGTGCTTAGCACTCTGCCTCCTGAAATGCCTTATACCTCCCTATATGCCACTCTGCCCTATAATATGCCTTTTAACCCCCTAAATGCCAGAGTGGCATATAGGGGTATAAGGCAATTCTGGAGGCAGAGTGGCACATAGGGGGTCAAAAGGCATAACTGGGGGGGGGGGCAGGTTGAAAAAAAGGAAATAAAAGCTAAATATTTTTCTAAATCATAGCTTTTATTAACAAACAGTTGTTCACATAGTTTACATGAATTAACATTTACTGGTAAAACTTTTTTCCTATAGGGTCATCATATTCAGGCTTTTTCTTTTTTCATAAATTAATATTCAGATTTTGGGGGGTCGTCTTATAATCAGGGACGTCTTATAATCGAGCAAATACAGTATGTTATCAGCAGTGATTTTGCTGATACCCGTTGTAAGATATAAATTACTATGGGAGGAAGCTGAAAGAAGGACCAACGTATACTAATTACAACCTTAAATACTTTTAGCTCATTTTTCTTTGTCTTTTTTGTCTCGTATTGTTTCCCTCCGTGAGATACAAAATATTAAGATAAGACAAGAGGGAATTGTTAAATGTATAACACTTAAAATTTAAAATGGTTAGTTAACACACCAAAATTGGACAAAAAAATCAATAACAATATTATTATATATATATATATATATATATTACTAACAGCAATCTCACTCCTATCATGTTCAGGCAGCCAGTACATGCTGGAACCTGAGCATGATAGGAATATGATTACAGCCTCCCTATGCCATGCTACCCCCCACACACACTTACACATCCATGCTATCACACACACACACTCATTCACACATTATGAATGTTTTCCTACCTTTTCTCTGTCACTGTCACTTTTTCTCCTCCTCTTCATTCTTCCTCTTGGCTCTTCTTCTGTGTCCTGTCCTTCCAGTGCAGTGACACAGGCGGTGGGCGTGGCTTCAGTGTTGTGCGCCTGGGAAATGACATCAAATCCGGATGCAAAGCATCGGTTGCTGTGTGCATCGCAAGGGAGACCTCCCACTCCCTTGATTGTCTTTAAGCCGGTTAGAGGGAGATCTTTGATCTCCCCAACTGAGCCTGCTCCTCCTGCTGTGGACATTTCTGTCCATCTCTGGAGGGGTACCGGCGTAGTACACTTCTGGTCAGGAGACTCTGAACATAGCTGCGCAAGATGGCATCTGGGAGAATGCTGTGAGCTGAGAAAGGCTTCCCAAGGATGAAGGAGAAATTGGAAGAACTACATCATCATTTTAATGCTTTACCACAGGGCTTGACAAATCCCAGGCGCCTGATAATTTTGTGCCTAGGTGTTTGTGAGCCAAACTTATAATCGGGTCCAGATCCAGATCCCCCGCAGAGCTGCAGGGGACTTGGATCCTCCTTTCCGGCAGCAGTGGGCATCTGTGCGATGCAGATAACCCCACTGCTAAAAATGGTTAAAAATTAAAACAATATACCGCTTAACATTATTATTATTTTCAACAATTTACGCAAAGCTTTTTTAGTCCATGATGTCAAAAGGTGTGACAAAAATAGAATAGACAGGCAAATTTGTTGATAAAGAGGGCCTTGCTCACAAGATTACACTTTACTACTGTATTTAAAATGTTTATTTTGCCCAATCCATTTCTTTAAGTAGTTATATAAAAACAGGGTCCAAGAAACATTACATTAGATTTAGTCCCATCACCTCTATACATAAATCATATCTTCTCCACATCTCCATTTATGAACAAACACCCTCTGTACTCATTTTGGGCCTTCTAATTACGGGAACTGGTTATTATTGTATTCTGATTTTTGGTCTGCATTGTATTACTGTCAGATTTCCTCATTCCTCCCAGAAGACTATTATTATGTACTCTAAATCTGAATTTCTGTCACTTAAAGTGCAGCCGTCTGCCTCTGTCATGTGTTTGTTAATTAATCATGGCACAGGAATCCAGTACACTTAAGGCACTTTGTATAAGGCTAGAGAAGAGAATTTGTTTTAATTGAACAGAATTGCAGTGTGAATGTTTTTTTCATTTAGAGTTGTTAAAAGCATTAACCTCTCCAAACTGACTTGCAAAATAAATAAAGAGAACATAATTTTCCTGTAATGCAATTAGGTACAGTTCCAAGAAATAAAAGGTTTATTAATGGGAATGGTTTGATTCATTTCTGAATGTAGAACAATAAATAAATATTATTTCACTTTGTACATACAAGGTAATTCAAAACCCTTTTTAAATATTATTTGGATTTAAGATGTCTTTATTGAAATCCTGTGGTAATATATTAATGGTAATACAAGATTTGGTCAAAAAGTACAAACCTAACATGTACAGATCAGTGTAATAATTTACCCCTTAATGACCATAGGACATACTATTATGTTGTAACAGAAGTGTGGCAAGTGATCAAGAGGACGTAGTAGTAACTTCTTCTGATTTTTTGCACAAGACATCTGGCTATTGTAAAGACAGAAGCCAGGCTTTTCAGACTAAGCTTGCACTCTGCAAGCTTAGGCTAGCAGACTAGGCTTGCAGACTAAGTGTGCTTGGCAGTGTCAGCACCGAAAACAATGTTCAATGTAAAAGAGTTTCAATAGGGTCTAAATAATGTAAAAAGAAAGCAAAAAAACAAAATTCCACGTGTGAAGTAAATAAAAATAAATATAGTACTTCCCAAATATAAGCAGCTACCAGCAACACTCTTCCTCAAAGTGTATACAAAAACGAACAGTAGATCATGGAGCGCATATACATTGGAAAAAAAATAAAATACAATAATAGTGCAATACGTTAAAACTGAAAAAAGCTTTAATATGGTGTAAGATCCACTCACAAGCGCTTGTGAAGATAGATATAGAAGATTGAAGAATGATAAGAAAATGGAAATGAAGTCCAGAAACATAGAGGCAGAAAGATGTATTAGGCCTGAAGATAAGCCTAAGCAAACTAAATGGAAAAGACACGTAAGATTGGAAGATAATGGAAAGGGATTGCAAAGGCCAGAGGGGAGGAAACTGAAGATGGAAGAAATTTAAAACTGGAACGTATGTGTGAAGAGCCAGTTCGAGAGCCAGTGACCAGGAGGTAGAAGAAGAAAGAAGCACACAAGGAAGGAAGTACTAATCTGAGCAGTCAAATGACCATAGAGAAGGAAGGCTGTCTCAAGCAAAGTAACACACAGTAAAGCCATGGGAAAATAAAGAAAATTCTGAATTCCATTATAACTTATATTTTGCATATGAAAATGACTCCTGTTTTTATTGGTTCAATGTTAGTCAAGTGTGTTCACTGCCACACTGTTAGGTGGAAGGAAGAATCTCTTGGGGTGTGATGCTGCAATGGCAAAGTAAAACTTGAGACATTACAATAACCACCTGAACCATTGAATGAGCTTTATCATAGAACAGTTGTACAACAGCTTCTATAAGCCACCCGAACATACAATAGTGCATTTCAGTTTACTTCATTTGGAGCCCATACTGTATCTGAGGGAAATTACATGCCTGCTTGTAAAATTCAAGAACAATGTTATCATTTGGCCAAATCATTGCTTCCACCTGCTGGTAATCAGCCAAATTCCTGCAAATATATTTCATGGCTGCATGGAATCACAAACAAACCAATGATTGAAAATTATCCTAATTTAAGACAAGATATCATTGATGAGCTATAAAATAAGCTGCACCTAGACAACAATTATGTTAAAGGTTTCAATGGCAATGGAGAGACAACCTGATGAAAATTTCAAAATCATCTTAAACGCTGACATTAAACCAAATAAAAAACATCCTGGCCATTTTAACACTCCAACTGTAAACAAAGTTGGAAATCTAATTCTAGGTCAGGAATTTGAAAAAAAGACATTGTTATTGAAGCAAGACACGATTGTTTGCACAGAGTATCAGAAGTTAATCGATTATACAATGCCTTTCAGTATTATTATTATTAACTTATTTATAAAGCGCCAACAATTATGCAGCGCTTAATACAATACATATATTCAAGGGGTATGAGACAAGAATTGACAGACTAAGGCAAGCCGATACATTAGGTTGCAACCTTACAATCTTCAGTACCAAATGATGTTTCCCAGGGGTGAGGAGTTCAATCCTAATACCAAGCAAACGAACAAAAAAAATATCTGTATGATGAATTTACACGCTTGCTGGTTGGTGATAAGAACAAATATGTAAGCGAAAATTGAACAACTCAGAAGAAGCTACGAGCAAAAAATTACATATATCTAAAGGATGCAGTTAAAAGAGATGACAAAATTCAGGACATAGGTCAAATGGTAATTTTTCCCTCATCTTTCACTTGAGGTCTGAGGTTTACGCATCAGCATGCACACAAGATGCTGTGCCCTATGTTTCGGACGTAAGGTTAACACAATCTTTTCATAACTTTCACATGTAACCGTAAATGGGCTAAAATAACCAACATGTTGAGCGTTCAGTCTCAAAGTTGTGTGCTTTATGAATTTATTAACAAAAGGTTAAGTACTTGGGACAACAATCTGTTACTTAATCAACTCTTTCAAGTGCTGAACTGTCAGATCTGACCCAGCACTACATAATTTCATAGTCAAAACATGATTCGCAGGCCTTGCGGTAATTTCAATTAAGCCTCTCCTGCATGCAAAATGTTCAAAACATTATCTTTGGCCATTTGTGGAAAAGGCCAACACAGGAGAGGGTTTTTACCCCACGTACAGACACCAATCACCATCTGATGAAGGGCTTTCTGTAGAAATCAGTTTTAACACCTTCCGGACCGCCGATTACATACTGCGTCTTCACTTGAAGACCGCAGTATGTTTTTAAATATTTAAATTCCGTGATCGTGATTCGCTGAAAAGCGATCACGTGCACGGAATTGAGGGGGGGGTGGCTGCTACTGATCGCTGGGAACACCCAGCGGTCATTAGCAGCCGCCCCTCGCGATCCCAGCGTTCAAAGCGACGCTGGATCGCGTAAAGGCTGTGACGTACCTGGTACGCCCCGGTCTGCCGGTGACCCGGAAGTACCAGGTACGTCCCGGTCTTGAAAGGGTTAAAGGGGTGGTTGTTACTGTTGACAACACGTGGGTTGTACATTATTGTCCGTAACCTTTAATGCACATATAAATATAGTGTTTTATAACTCTGCAAAATCGATTTAAGATAACTAACCTTTGCCCGGGACAGTCCTGCAGCCTCAATCCGGGACTGAGTGAAGGAGGTCTCAGCCAATCAGAAACCTCTCCTGACAGGGTGTATGTGATATACACACACACATATATATATATAATATATATATGGTATATATTATATATATAAATGTATTGTTTGTGTAAAAAATGTGACGTGGCATCAGTGTATGAATATATATAAAAAAAAAAAAAAAAAAAAAATATATATATATAATATATATATATATATATACACACCTGTTTGTGTAATCTTATCTGCTTCATAGTGTTTCCCTGAATGGCAGAAAAAAATGTGGTCACTCTATTTGGGGCCCCCTCTGTGCTTTTAATCACCCGCGGCGGCAGATTAAAAGCGGCAGATTAAAAGCGGCAGGTCCGCGGTAGTAGAATTCGAAGATGGCCATCTTCGAATTTTTTTTAACAAATTTTGTTTACATTTTTTGTACCCCCACCTACAGCCTCTGTACTCCCCATTACAGCACCTGCCCCCCCACTACAGGACGGGAGGGGGGCCCACTATTATATTGTTTGCCCAGGGCCCACCAGAGCCTTGAATCGGCCCTGATCCCCATTAATAACAGCAGCACCACAGTAGTCGACTTAACAGTTCATGTAGAAAATGGCCAGAGGGTTATTTCACTAAAAAACACTTAGTGGAGAAGCTTCTGAACCCTTGTAAAACAAAAAGTTAAAAAATAACATAAAATAGTATGTGAAGTGACATTTTGCTCCCTTATGAAATTATTCAACTGAGAATGGTACCTAATTTGCTACTTACAACTTTTTTCCAAGTGGTAAGTAGCAGTACTGCAGAGTTCTCCTATACCTTGCCTAAAGACAGCCCTGAAATCAATGCATATTTAAAGGATGTGTAGCTGATATGTCTGGAATTTAAAAAAACAATGCCACAAATAATGTCTAATATTCTAAACTTTTTCATTTCCCTTCCCCGTTTCTGGTTTTACACCATTCTCTTCCTCTTGATTGTTTGTCTTATCTGCTTTCAAACGTCTTTATCCTTCTGTACCCTTTCAGCCTAATTTTCCCTGTACCTCCAAGTTGTACCCATAACAGTAATACCTCAGTTACCTCATACTGGTACCTCATACTGTGCAGATCAGTAAATGTGGTAGTACATAATGACTTCTTACTCTAGGCCTCTGCCTGCAGAGACCATAAACAATGCAAAGACACTGTATTATTGAGTTCTGTAACTGACATCACAAAGCACATTGCTCCCCTAGAAGAAGACTCAAGATCAAAATTGTATATGGTAGCACTGTCAGTGACCATAATGCACTAAAAAATCATGAGTATGTTTGACTAGCAGATAAAGATAAGATTATAGCTTTAAACACATACACAATAAATAAAGCATTTTATACAGCACTAACTGTGTAAGCAAAATATATTTTATCAACTTCCCTAATCATTTCATATGAGTTCTTACCTACCCATGATCCTCTGGTACTTTTGAAGCTACTGCTCATGACCTGGAAACATATTTAGGCTTCATGTATGGGAATCTAGCATCAATGCTGGCTAGTACCGTTCCATGAAGTCTGGCTTGTAAAGTGACACTTGGTGACCCTTATCAATCCGAAGTGATATTTTGGTCCCGGAGAACCAGGGGTGAATTAGGGCTTGTAGTCCCCTAGGATAAATCTCTAGTACCACCACCTGGATATACTTGCATACTAACAAAGAAGGAACATTAGTAACTCCTAACAGATCTGTGGAGGCCAATATGGCAACTAACCCTTACGAAGGACCAAATGTGGTAGTTTCTTCTGTAACAAGGGCTGAGTTAATCTGTTACTAAGCACAGTAAATTTACAGAACTATACTAACTATACATTATTAAAGGAAAACTTTCTGGAAACTTTGACTGTAAACTCCTGGTGACCATAAAAGACATTTGTATCTAAGAAAAGAAGGGCTTCCTCTGTAAATCTAATCCAAGAAGAACTCTGAAAAAAGGTAAAGGGCAGTATAGAGGAGAAAGAGTGTAGAGTTGTAAAGGAGAGATGAAAAGTACTGGGAGGTAATGTCACTCTTGGCCATGTCGTTCACAAGTCACAAGACAAATTTCATGTAAAAGTAAAACCAGCCAGTTACAGAAAACAAATAAAGGTACTGTGCTTACTGATTTATGGCAACACGGTTTATTTCCCAAGGACATGTCAGCTAATTCTGGTTTAATATCAGCACCACTCATTTTATGGAGCTTGCTAATTTGAAGACTTTCTTAACAATTCTAATAATTTGCAGATTAGTAATAAAAACATATGCATGCCTAGGAAAGGAACACTGCCCGTTAATTGTAATTCCGCCTATCTATCTTTTAGTTCAAGGTCCGGCGTTTCTTTAGCACTAAACTTAAAAGTATACTTTTTTATTATGTCCACAAGTAATTTTATTTGTTTCTAACATTAATTAGTTTTCTGATTTTAACATTTTTAAACTGATTTTAACAAGGCTCAATTAAAAAAAAACAAAAAACACTTATTCAGTATGGGCATCATTGCATCAAATTCTGTTTTTTTTTACCATTCACTCATGTAAATATAAACATAGTTTAAGCAATTTATTTCTACAAAGTCCTGGTATCCATAGCAACATAACAATGTATAAATACTATTCGAAGAGGCCTTGGATTTTGTTTGTTACTTGCATCACATGTCCTGTTAAAAAGCAGTCATAAACTTAAGGCTGACATTAACATTCCTTGAAGATATATTTACAAATATGTACTTAAACAATGCAATTAATGAAAATTAGATTTATCTGAAAACTAGCATTTTAGGTGATTTAACCACTTAAGGTTGCACTGTTTTTTCTTAATTGTTGTACCCTTTGTGACACTTCTGCAGTGTTTGTGTTTAGCTGTGATTTAGTGAACCCACAAGACAAGAAGGGCTTTCTGATCTAATTTACTAGAAATGGTGGAAATGTTGATATGATTTAAAAACTATTTTTTTTTTCTTTTTAAATATATTTTTATTATAAATGGATTATACATTTTTGGGTACATTTTTGGGTGTTTATATTTTATGTAGTGAACATTTATTGATGCTTTTTGAAGTGTTTTTAATAATTTATATGTGTCAGTTTTTCCATATATTTAATTCTTAGGTTGATAATATAGCGTATTACATTATATATTTTTACCAATACCGATAAATGGATCCGATTTCAATACTTTAAAGGGGGACAAAGACGTGGATATCGCATTATGCAAATAAGCCATGTTACTTAGGGATGAAGGCAGAGGAAGAAACTACGCATCTGATGAAGCTGTAGGTGAAATGCGTAGTGGAAGCTTACATCATCATGGGGAAGGAGCTGGACACGAAAGTATCATTGTTGAATACGTGGCTAGATTTAAAGTATTGCTGTGACCCACACCGCTTGACTTTCACGGTGCTTCTTAATTATGGAATTAATTATGGGCTTTATTTATTACATATTTATATTTTTGTAACCCCTGCTTCTGTCTTCTTACTGTAGAAATTGTGGATTCTGGCCACTGAGCATCATGTGCATCTTTGAGTTTGAGGAGTCGGAAGGATACACCTGACTCAAGTTTCACCTAATCATTAAGGGTTATGTCTGAGCCTGCATACTAGAGCAGTGACTGTTCTATACACTGTAAGAGTCTCTCCTATCTTCTTAACATTATCATATATAAGAGATTTACAACACTATAAGTTTTTTATTGTTTTGTGTTTTTGTGATACTTTCATCATTTGAATACTGTGATTGGGAAGTATTATACACATTTTGTTTTATTAGCTGTGAGCTTACACGGTCATGTTTTTTTCACCCTTGGTTCTGATATTTTTCCTGACTTTTTCAAAAAAAAACAATGTTTTTAATGGGTTTTTTTTGCATGTTATAGGGCAATCGGTACAAGTAGCGATTTTAAAACCTTTTTTTCAAATCTGCTCATCTTATGCCCATGTAGAAATGCATGTTCTTCTGTACATGTTGTCAATATTCCATATTGTACATGACACAAGTAAAAGATCAAATAAATAACTTGGACACAAGCAGCAGTATTATCTGGCTTAACCCAAACTTGGCATTTCTGGGGGGTATGATGGCACCGCCCCTCTGCCACAAAAACAGGTGAAGAAACCATATTACATAATCATGCTCTCTGATGTGATTCTGCTCAACATGTTGATTACAAGGGGAATCTCTAATGTCTGTAACCAGCCAATTTACACAATGGAAGACTGGCCCTTGCCAGTCCAGCCTCTATACCACTTCCTTGAAGGGGAACTTCCACCAAAGGTGCTTCTTTTGCACTAAATTGACTTTTGCTTTACTGAAATGATAATTTAGCACCTTATTTGCTAAATTATAAGACAAGGTTTTTTCTGAAACGGTCATCTTTTTTTCAGACCTCTTATCTGCAGCACTGCTGACCAAGCCTAGGGGCTTGTCATGCACGCTCACTCATGCTCCTTCCTACTCTCTCATGCTTGCTCACACTCTCTAACATTCTCATTCGCGGAGAAAGAGACATTTTTCTGCATCTCTCTTTCTCCGCAAATCCATCTGAAATATTCTTGGAGTATTTCAGCAAAAGGACACAGCCACAGCGCACACCATGGGGACAGCTTATCTTCTGTTCCTTCAATGTAGGAAAGGGTGTGTGCGCAGAGGCCCCAACCTTTTGTAACAGAGCTGATACAGATGACAGGGACATAGATAAGGTACAGAGACATTCACAGAGAGTGTGAGAGAGCGTAATAGAGCATTAGAGCTAGTTAGTAAGAGTGTGAGAGAGTGAGTCAGAGTGTAAAAGTAACAAACGCAAAAACAGTGGTTTTGATTTTTTCCCAGTAGGGTTGTTTTATATTCAGGCCATTTTTATATGTGCATTTAATAATATAATAATGCATTCTAGAGTTTTACTGTCCTTGTTCTAAAATATCTTCAACACAGAACAGTTGTTTCAATCTTAAATTCTGACCTCCTATAATTTGCTTAGTCCGTGGAATGAATAATTCCCCTGGAAAGGCTTAGTATGGAGCCTGTATGTGGCACCCCCCCACACACAAAAAATAATGTTGGCAAGAATATTTATTTCACAAATTTGTAAACTGTATTTCAATTGGAAAAAACTAGAAATCTGAAAAAATAAATTATTAACTTATGAATAAATAAAACAAGTTTAAATAAATAACAGTTACTGAACAGATGGTACATCATAACTCCCATTACTATATACTGAGCCAGACATTGACGGTAGTGCGCACGCCGGCTATCTCGCAGTACGTCCTGGGGAAACTTTGAACTGCTGCCACTCGGGGTCCCTTTTTGGACAGGATATCCTCAGGTCCCCGAGCTATCCATCGGTACTCCCGGATCGCTACCGCTCCTCCTGCTGGATCACCCCAAGAACAACGGCTAAAGTAATACGAACATTGAGGGGCTTGGTGGCCTAAGCGTGACGCCGGACTGTCTGGGCAGGGCGGGAAGACGTGATTTATGACCTTTTTTTCACCTAACCTGTATATAAGCCTGTGTGTTTCCCCAATAAAGTCTTCTTTCCCTGGACATTAGTCTTGTCTAATGCTTCAGGGACCCGCAATATCACCTATTGTCTTTCTCAGGAAAATCTCTGCACTGCCTGTAGCTGCGCCTCGGCGAGCTACGGGGTTACGATCGGAGGGACACCGAGCCAGTTCCTGAACGCTGCCTCGCTAGTATCGTCTAGCGCTTGCAGCGGTTTTAATCCTTTCGGTCCCGACAGGAAGCATCGCAGATCCGACGGGCATACCCAGCCGGGGTACAAGGCGTACCCGTCACACCCCTGAAGCAATCTGCCTGTGCCACCTCTGCCCCTCTAAACAGCCTGCCTGTCCCATTTCTGCCCCTAAACAGCCTACCTTTCCCATTTTTGTTCCCACCTGAAGAAGCCTGCCTTGCCACCTCTGCCCCTCTAAACAGCCTGCCTGTCCCATTTCTGCCCCTAAACACTTACTCACTTAATTCATTCACCCATTCATTTTCCCGCACCCCCTTACCTTTCTTGAAGATTTCACTGGTCCAGAGGCTGGCCGAGCTCAGTTCTGTGGCGCCTGCGCACTGTATGAGGAAACTTTTTTCCTGACAAGGTTCCTGCTCCCCCTGGGGGGGGGGAGTTTCCATATACAGTTCGAGGGCTCCACAGCAGTGATGAGTGGCACCCGGGGCGGACTGCCCCCCTTTAGGTACTGCTTACTTCTGACATATTTAAACAGTTATGAGAGGACCTCTGAGGAGCAATTGTACCTGAGCAAATAAACACAGCTTAGGCAAGCATTTATCATAATTGACCTCCACTACATTAATCTGATACACTATTCTCATGGCTCCATGGATGCTTTCTGTAAAAACATTTGATGTTTCATGAAGCTCAGATTTTGTCTAGTCCAGAGCCTGTCCCTATGCCCTTTGGTATTAAACCAAAACCCTAGAGGGTCCTCAAAACCAGTTGAACTTGCCACCAGTACTGTAGTTCCTCCTTTTTTTATTGGTGTGCTTATACAGTGTCATAATCATACAACAACTTTAAGGGGCACAAGGAACGGTTGCTGTGGGTCTCTAAGATAAGATTGGCCCAAAGTAACTTCCTAATTTGCTACGCAGTAAAGACAACCCTTATAACTCAGCGCTACCAGGCTTTGGTTTTCTGACCATCCAGTAGATGGCACCATAGATCCAACTACCAAATACCATGGTAAAATGGAAGTTACAACAAGATTATGCTAACAAAGGTCTCATGAAACATTAAAATACATACAGGGGCATAGATAAACATAGTCAAGTATCCATCAGAATGCATCTCTCTACCATGAAAGTGAGAGTTTTTTCAAAGAAGGAGAAAGTAAGAAGACAATCTAATAACAAAACACAGTATGTTATCCTTATGTGGTAATAAAATCATTAATAATTATCATTGATATTAATACCATGATGCCAGACATGTTCTGATACTAAAAAAAAGGAGGTTTTAAGAGTGGCTGATTTGTGATAATTAACTCGAGTTGTAAACAAAAATTGCAAATAATGTGGATATTGAAATGTATTTTACAAAATGAAGTGAAATTATACTTGGTTTTAAGTCAATCATGGATGATGATTATTATTAGGCACACAGCAGTCATTTTCGATGTCACTGCACGTTTAAGGCATCCAAAAACATTTATCAGAGATAACTATTCCTTTGGCATTTGCAATGTTTACTTCCACATAGCGGTGAGTGTGTGTCTGTGGGGGCGTGCTGTTCAGAAAGCTATAAATGCAGAGACTGGTTAATTTCATTCATTCAGACAGCTTGGAGGCTGCATGTTGAACAAGCCTTGCACTTTAACACTGTTTTACGAGCACAATAATGCAAAACTCAGCTTGGAAGCTCAGGTGTGCAGCATTCTGCTTCGTGGTCTTATGCATCACTGGAGTCCACCTCAGGCCCCTGGGAGAAAATGAGAAAATACTGCAACTGGAGGCAGTAAAAAAAGAAATCTTGGAACGCTTAGGTCTGCACAGTCCCCCAGTCATCAAGGAAAAAATGGACCAAGAGGAAATCCGCAAAATGCACTGGCTCTACCAGGAGAAGTTACGGGAGCTCAAGGGAAACATTAGCAAAGATGAAATTCCAGAGAGGATAGTGCATCTGCTAACACCTAAATGTAAGTCAGTTTTACTGTAAAACAGCAGAATATAGAAAGAAATGGTTAAATCTTATAATGGCAGCTGACATTCTGGCATTTTGTCTCTACTGTACACATATGAAAGAACTTACGCAAACTAAAATAACCCCTTACCGGATGTGTTCCAGTAATTGCACATTTATTTATGCATATTTACATACAAGCTTAACAATAAACACTCCTGATACATACAGATATGTTATTTTCATATACTGTATTGTGTGAATATATCTATCTATACTTTCATATTCTACCATACAGAAAGATCCTGTATACCCAGGCAACGTTTCTGTCTTTGTACTGGATGTACATTATTTGTTTACTTGGATTTGCTCTCCTGATTTTGTAAACATATCCAAGTCTCACAACCTGACTGTAAGCTCATGATGTTTCAGGTGTCTCGAATCAAACAATATAATAAGGGATAAAAATAGATCATTACATTAAAAAAATGGGTATGAAGGTGAACCCTACAAAACAACCATATTAATTGTCATTACTCATTACAATCACGTGTTACTTCACATGGAGGAGCAGTTGAACTACAGGGAAGATAAAAAGATTCTCTGAAGGTCGCAGTTTAATTTGCACAGGTTGGAATTAAGCACACAATCTTGTTATCTCAAGGTTAAATGTTTAAACTGCATTAACCTTGAAGGACACAATGATGTCATACTGATTTAGATGTGATTTTACAGATTTATAGCATATGCTAATCCCAGAGCCAGACTTGAATTTACTATTTTAATAGAGAAACACGACTGACATTAATTTAAATAATTTACTATAGGTCCTATTGGAGCAATCTTATCAATAATCAAATATAAAAAGCAAGTTTTATAATGAGCCTTAGCAACTAATCCACCTTAATCCTTAGTGGATCAATTATCCCATATAGACTGGTGGCTGTGCTATAACCTACCTAGTTTCCCTTGCTGTCCAGAGGCTCTGGTGAGTTTAATAAGTATCTTATTAATGGTACTCCTGTCTTTTCCCAGTATTTACTTTGTGGTTTTGAAAGCTCCTTAATATAGCCATACACTTAACATTTCATATCAAAATATCTAGCAGACACACAGTCCTTAAACATTAAATTGTTGATCTTATAATATACAATGTAGCACTTTTTTTCAACTCTAGAAATAATGCATGAAAACTTATAGCCCAATGTCTAACTTAAAATTCATGACTTTTGTTCTCTATTGCAGTGGAACGTAAGACGAAGATGACAAAAAAATGTGAGCAAGAAAGTCATAAAAGTCATAGATACAACCTAGTGTTTTCCAGGACTCAAATGTTTCATCAGGAGCTTAGTGTCATGAGGGCTGAGCTTAAACTGTGCAAGGACATCCTGACTGCTCTGAGAGCCACAGGAGGTAATTCAACATCTCAAACAATGGTACACATCTATAAAGTGGTAGAATCTAGCAGAAGTAATGGAAAACAAGAACATAAATTACTTGATTCTAAACCTCTTGACAAAGAAACTATCTCTCTAAATGTAGGATCTGCTGTCCAGCAGTGGGTGGCAAGTTCTGAGAAATGTCTCCGATTGGAGTTGGTGATTCCACTGGCTATTCCTTTTGCTAGTGATGGCAGGCAACAAAACGGAGAAGACAATGCCCTTGTTTTAGAAGTAGAGACGGAAGAGAAAATGCACTCTAAAACAAGAAAGGCCAGATCAATTTCCACGGATCAGGAAGAGTGTAAAAAGAGTGAGAAGAAATGTTGTCGCAAGTCCCTGGTGGTGTCTTTTGAGCAGATTGGTTGGAAAGACTGGGTCATTGCACCTGAAACTTACACAATGCATTTTTGTGATGGGTCATGCCCACACAACTATAAACCAGCTAGCATGCATGCTCAAATTAAATACAGGATGCACCACATATCTAATGGTGATACTCCAGCTCCTTGTTGTGTTCCAGCAAGTTATGAGCCTATGGTACTCATGCATTTTAACAAAGATGGCAAACTGATATTTACCTCATTTGAAGACATGATTGTTAGAAAGTGCCATTGTGCCTAACAAAATGTCTAGGAATCAAGCAGACTTATTGATGATTGTGGAGCATATAAGAATTGGTCCAGGTCACTGAAACAACATCCCAGGGAGGATCTCAGTAAATGGGAAGTCTTGTTTCTTTCTAACGCCAGTTCAAACTTGCTTAAGACAACTCAACAACAAAAGCAGAAGTGTTTTGTTACAACTGGTTTCCATACATGCATATAAAGGTGGGATTTATAATGCCTTACAAAATCAACTTTATAAACAAGGAGAAAAAAATTGTCAAATATACAATATACTTTTTTTGGTTGAAAGTTTTGACAACGGACTTAAACCTATAGCTGCCTAGACTGTATTATATAATAACACAATAAGACATTGTAAAAATCCCTCACAAAACGCTGAACATTTTTTGTAAACTTATGATTCATGCTTGAATAGTATAAGTAATTATGCAAATGATAAATTGGATAAGATTGTGGCCTATGACTTTGTTTATAACAAAAGTAACATAATACATCAAGTGGGATCCAGAGGCTTAGCATTAAGTAGAACATTCAGTCTGAAATAGTATTTTAATAAGAATATATATACCGTATCCCACCAATAATTCATCACACAGAGAAATGAAACATCTAGATTTTTTGTGGTTTAACATAACTTTGCAAATAAGACAATATGGATAACCACAACAATCTCAAAATATTTTTTTACAAGTGAATACTTAATATTCAGCAATAAAGAATTCCACATATCCACAAATCAATACTAAAGTCTGGACAGAAATATATTATGGAAAAAATATTTAGAAATGTTTTTTCAAAAAGATGTCTGTACAAAGTTACTTTTAACTTGTGCTCAGGTTCATATCAGGGCATATCATATCATCAGTACTTATTATCTAAGTATATAAATTTTCTTTTAGCCTTATCCATCTCCTTAGGCATTTTCCAATGAAAAATGAGCTGTAACACAGTCCCTTGGCCACAAGCTAATTATTTAAAGTGACAATGTACTTGTTTTTATTGCACTATTATACTGAAAGAAATCTATATAACCGAAAGGCTCAATAGATTATTTGTGTTAATGTTATTTTATTAGTTCTAAAAAAATGTAGTTAACTAAAAATAATTTAGTTAATTATGAATGTCAACAAGCATGCCTAGACTAATAGGCTATGTGTGTATTTTATGTTTTTTTACTGCATGTATGTATTATGGATCTGTCCTTTACACTGATTTAGACTCCTTACCCCACATCATGGAGGTTATATCAAAGTTTACAAAGTTATTTGTTCACAAACAACAGATTTTCTGGTCTTTTCAACACCCTGCTGATTTTTTTTGAAGAATTGTATTTAAAATATTGCCCTTAAACATCCATAGTTACAGACTACAGGTATTTAAGAATGTACATTATAATATTTTAAGTGCAATGACATATATTTATAGCTTTATTTATTGATAATTTATTGGTTTGTTTTGTATTTTTCAACAGCGAAGTTTGTATTTTTTTGACATAAAATGAGAATATTTTTGAATATATTTAAGAGAAGTTGTGTTTAAAGTTATTGTAATAATGCATATTTCTAATAAACTATTTTTAGACTAAAATTCCCTTTTTACTATTGATTTGCTTCAATATGGATAAATACAAGGTTAAGCATTTGATAAAAAAAAACAAAACAGTTTCATGCATCATTGTGTGTTATATTAAATGAACAAATCAAATTTAGAGCTTTCTGGTTGGAAAAGATTGGCAGAACTGACAGAAAAACAATATCACTACTAAAATAAGAGCAATTAACTTTTTTGGCCCATATTTGGAGCCTAGCCATCATATTTCATTATTGGACATATATACAATTAATGTTTTCACTCAAAGTATTCTTAAGTACGAGATGGCTACATGTTAAGAAAAGAAAAACAATCTTAAATACCTTATGGTACAGCAAGTTCTAAGTATAATTGTCCCGATTTGTCATCACTGCATTGTAATTCTGTGCCTATGGCCGTTAACCTTACAAGCCATCACAAGATTTAGTAATAGTTCTTTAAAAAAACTCATAACTGTTTGTCTAACTTAATTAATGTCATCACAGTTACACACCAAGCCCATAAACACTGGCAATATTCCAAGGTGGACTTGATATACAAGGTAATAAGAATCTTCTGCCTGAAAGTACTTTTAGATTTATTGTATGTTGGCTCATAAAAAAGAAAAATGTGAAGACTATGATTGTAGATAGGAACTAATGTATATGAAATCAGTACAGATGTATTTCCTTAGCTGCACATATGTGTAAGCATTGCAAGAATTGTGGACTCTGGTTACGGTCAGTTTTGTTCAAAACTGTAGCTGCTGAGATGTGAAGACAGGCATGATTATTGATCAAAGAGAAAAAGGAAAGTAAAAGGGATAAAACATCACCCATTGCTAATTCAATGGCCACACCTAAAGAAGTTTATTCTTCAACTACTTTGTATTCATTTTCTTGACGGTGTCATTGAACTAAACATCAATATACTTAGGTGTTTCTTTTTAACTTCATTTGTTCAAGCAGCAACCATAAAAACTTAAGCTGCTGTCAGGTTGAGTCAGGTGCTCTGGCGATAGTTTTGTTGATTTACCTGGCAACTTAACTGTTGTAAGTTGTTTGCTTTTAGTTTGGGGGTTCAGTGTCTTTACGTGTTTCAAATTTAGTCTACATTATGTATAGACATTTTAGTACCTGCGTAAACTTTTAATTGACATTTATGCAACAATACACAAAATCAGGATAATGCTGTAGGGCTCCCTTTGGTAATTTGGACCAGTATATTCTTTTTAATCTTGGTTACAACATATACAGTATCTCACAAAAGTGAGTACACCCCTCACATTTTTGTAAATATGTTATTATACCCTTTCATGTGACAACACTGAAGAAATGACACTGCTACAATGTAAAGTAGTGAGTGTACAGTCTGTAAAACTGTCAACACACAGCCATTAATGTCTAAACCTTGGCAACAAAAGTCATGAAAAAAAATAATTTTTCCTCTACATAAAGATGGCCTGGGCTATAAGTAGATTGCCAAGACCCTGAAACTGAGCTGCAGCACGGTGGGCAAGACCATACAGCAGTTTCACAGGACAGGTTCCACTCAGGCCTCGTGCACATGCACGTATGAATGCTGCCAGCATTGCTGCAGAGGTTGAAGGGTTGGTGGATCAGCCTGTCAGTGCTCAGATCATATACCGAACACTGCATCAAATTGGTCTGCATGGCTGTCGTCCCAGAATGAAGCCTCTTCTAAAGATAATGCACAAGAAAGCCTGCAACAGTTTGCTGAAGACAAGCAGACTAAGGACATGGATTGTCCTGTGGTGGCAGCTAGGTGAGGAGTACAAAGGCAAGTGTGTCTTGCCTACAATCAAGCAAGGGAGTGTCATAGTCTGGGCCTGCATGATTGCTGCCGGCACTAGGGAGCTACAGTTCATTGAGGGAACCATGAATGCCAACATGTACTGTGACATACTGAAGTCTCCCTACGGAGACTGGGCACAGGGCAGTATTCCAACATAACGACCCCAAACACACCTCCAAAACAACCACTGCCTTGCCAAAGAAGCTAAGGGTAAAGGTGATGGACTGGCCAAGCATCTGTGGGGCATCCTCAAACGGAAGGTGGGGGGGCGCAAGGTGTCTAACATCCACCAGCTCTGTGATGTCGTCGTGAAGGAGTGGAAGAGGACTCCAGTGGCAACCTGTGAAGCTCTGGTGAATTCCATGGCCAAGAGGGTTAAGGCAGTGCTGGAAAATAATGGTAGCTACACAAAATATTGACACTTTGGGCGCAATTTGGATATACTCATTTTCGTTGCCAAGGTTTAGACATTCATTTTGAGGGGACAGCACATTTACACTGTTATACAGGCTGTACACTCACTACTTTACATTGTAGCAGAGAGTCATTTCTTCAGTGTTGCCACACAAAAAGATATAATAAAATATTTACAAAAATGTGAGGGGTGTATTCACTTTTGTGAGATACTGTACATTATTTTAATGAAAAGGCGATAGGTTAGAACAATTTTGTAACCTAGCAGGTTGCTTTCAGGTGGAACTGGCAATATTCTGGTTAATATTGGAGTAATATAGGCGTGCAAAACACATCTGGTGGAAAACTATCTAGTCCTGCCCAAAAGATTTACAGAAAGAGAATGTATAGAAAAATGCAGAGACAAGATCCCAGCATATAACTACTTAAGACACCTTGGTAGCTATACATGTGACACACCTAAAAAAGTAATGGCCCAAAATCTTTATAATCTAAAGATAGAAGGTCAGAGGTTTAGATGTAATTTAAGGAAGTATAACTTTAGTGAGAGGGTGGTAGATTAATGCAACACCCCCAAGCAGAAGTGGTAAAGGCTAAGTACAGTGAAGGATTTAAACATTAAAGCATGGGAAAGGCAAAAAAAACTATTCTGAATTTAAGACAAGACAAAAACTGATTAAGGTCTGAGTATTTACATCAGGGAAAACTGGGAGACTAGATAATCCAAATAGTTATTTTCTGCTGTCATATAATGTTTCTAGGTTTAAATCGGGCCAACCCAGAGGACAATTTTCCGCTTGCCCACTTTGCCAGCATATTTACATATGCTAATAATGCACAGGGTTGTTATACAGACACACATTAATTAATGAAACATAATTAAACATAGTGGACTACAATAGTGGGAGGGAAATACTGACTTAAACAACATATTAGTGCACCATGGAGGGGGTGTCAGACATTAAACAGATTAACTGAAACAATGGCTGACAACTCCCTGGTTGCATATCCTGGCTGTCTGCAGGGGTTAATCCTCTCAACAAGTGATGAGACAATATACTTATAGGGGTAGCTGAAAACATGGAGAGTTACAGGGAAAAGTTATAACATACAATAAATAATTGTATAACCTCACCTATGTTGGTAAAATACAGGACCAATCCCAAATCAATAAAAGTGCTCCACAGTCCTCAGAGTCTCTCATATTTAGGAAATATGGTAAAACTTGTACCGGGGTGAAAAGTAGTAGACATTGACTCCCTGTACTACACACAGAAGTCTTTAGAAGGCCAGTGCCCATAGTCGGTATTGAGGAGGCTAGCCTTCAGCCCCCTCCAGAAGCCCCAGTGACAGAAGGTTCGGTCACAGGGATAATGGGATAAATATGGGGCAGACAGAAGGGAAGGGCTTGTGGGCTCAGGTATTTAGCCTCTACTGGACCTGAGCAACCATTTCCAGTAAATGCCATATTTTGTGTACTGACGTGGTGAGGCTCTGTACATTGGGCTTAAAAGTTATGGCCTTTCTATGACTAATTACAAGTAACATAAATACAAATTAGTTGAGGTCATTACAAAAGATTACCAAAATGATATTACTAAATATTATTACAATAACCTATCATAGGTAAAAAGGATAATAATAATAAATATTCAGTAAGGCCGATTTGGATATCTTTTGTAGTGACCACAAACATTTGTATTTTTTGCTACTGGTAATTATTCAAACCCTAAAAGGGTAATTTACTTCTATACTATGCCAAGTCTTTAGTACAGATTTTATATGTTCCCATTGACAACAGTCTCTGTTTTACTACCTCAGCTCTTTCCTAAGGGAAAAGCATTCTTGTTAACTTTATCTCCTACATCTGTCAGTATCTCCAAATAACAAACAGTGACTTTGGTGTCACTAAGTATTGTTGGGGTTAGGGCAGCTGTACTTTTTTCCTGTGCCTCAAAGTTAAACTTTTACGTAATTCTATAATAGAGCGACCCAACAATTTTTTTTTCTGCCTAGAGTATGAACGGTGATTTTCTTTCTTTAACTTATGAAGACTGTAGGTAAGGAGGAAAGTATGTGTTGTGAAAGACGTAATAATTATTGACTAAGATCACTGCTATTTTAGGAGTATTCCTGGAACACTTTTTATTCACTAGTT
The DNA here is from genome assembly GCA_009364415.1 of Spea multiplicata. Classification (NCBI taxonomy): domain Eukaryota; kingdom Metazoa; phylum Chordata; class Amphibia; order Anura; family Pelobatidae; genus Spea; species Spea multiplicata. Next base: position 25,606,258 of record VKOC01000001.1, read on the forward strand.
AAATGCCATAAAAAATAAACAGACTTGCAGTGGATTATGGATGCCAGATACTTGAATCCGTTTAGAGCAAATGCAGAATTCTTTTTCATGCATATTGTTAAGTAAAAATAGAAACACTTCGAGAGATCACAAATTAGCTGTGGTGTCAATCCAAAGTATGTGTGCATAAGTAATGCTTTTCAATATGAAACTTGGATGAATATAATATACCATATAAAGCTTAATAGTAAGCTAAATTTAGAAAACTGATAATAAATAGTACATAATAATATTTCTTACTGATACATATAATAAGTTGTCTTGATCTCGGTTGATCTTGTCATTATTAGTATGGTATAGATTTCCTGTTTAACAATCATAACTTACGTTCCCTATTATTGTTGCTGAAGAAATACTGTATATTGTTACGGTTTAAAGACTCACACACATATATATTTTTAAGATAAAAGTTAATAATATACAAAATAATTCTAACTTAAATGAATCACTGAGTTATGGGATTGTAAAATATATGGATAATAGCCACAAAAATATAGAAAGACATGAAATGGATAAATAGAGAAAATAAAAGAACCTAACTGGTTTAATTCTATCAAGTTGCCACATGTAACATTCATGCCACGATTGCATGATAATTCTGATAACGCAACAAGCCCTTAAGCACATCCAGAATTTGTATGGGGGGAAAAGCTGCGGTTATGTTGGACTCAAGGTCTGAAATTTTAGAACCAATACTAAATATTAAACTTAACATCTTGACTTAATAGACAGATATATTTGTCACTGTAACAGACATTTTAATTATGAAAACAATATAAAATACCGTAGTATTATCATTTTTTCCCTCTACTTATAGCAACACAGAATATGACTGCAAACAGCAATAACATACTACATAGGTAAGCCACAAACATCACTAACAGGATAGAACATTTCTGGAGACAACTGTTTAGGACTTCTATGTCTTGTCAGCTGAGTTTTTGTGCTATGTTCTTTTAATCTTCAATTGTCAATGTACATCCCTTTGCATAGAAATTACACTGGCTCCTAAATTTGTCTATATGGCTCTATAGTTACGTGTCTATTCTCACCAAATATTATTGTTATACGTGCTTCATTTCTTTGTTTTGTTATTTCAGTTTGTAGATTTGAAAACGTATGTTTTACCTTCATACGTACAAAGTCTCATGGAATTGGATTAAGAATTTATTCCATTGACCTCAGCAAACATTTCACAGTGATAGCTCTCAGCTGTGCATACCTTTCCATTTACTTTAAGATTCCCTTACTTACAACACACCAGCCATTTGGCCTTGGGTCAAACTTTTCTACGTCAATATGTGTACATACCTGTATAACAATGTCTACTTGAGATTGATAAGTTTTTCCTTGTCTAGAAGCCTTGTGGTCTTCTCCTCAGAATAACAATAAATAATAATAATTGTATTAGTAAGTCTTATATATATATAATATTGTTTTTAATGAATTGTTAGGGTTATTGCTTACCCATAAATGTGGGTTTCCAACAATTAATATCAGTAAACATATTGAATTAATCACTGAACTGCAAGAGCCCCAGCTAGTGGTGATATCCAGAACAGCCAGTAAAATTATAATAGGTAAAAAGGATGGTAGGAGCACAAGGGAGGGAATTACATTGTACAGACAGACTGGCTGCTTAGCAAGATGCAGGAGTGAGGGAGATAACTGAGGAAACGCAATATACGGTAAGAGATTTAAAGACAACATTTGACAAATACTTTTACCTACTACCTGTGTTTGATGGCCTGAGGTGACCTCTAGGTTGAAACATAACTAATTTGTGATGTTAAAGACTCGAAAAAGTCAATTTCACATACCCCTTACACCAGTGCTTTAACACAAAATGTTTATGCAAGCTGTCTTGAAGTCCCTGTCTCTGGCTATATGTAAGTGGCAGTGAATTGGTGCATGTGAAATCAAAACTCTGAATGTAGGCACAGTTATACTATGAAGCAAACAAAGCAAGTGCTTGTGCATGTTTGGTAATAAACTATTTACATAAGTCATTAGCAGCCAATGTCAATTGTCTACATGTGCATGAAGTAGGTTGAAGACCCCGTAACACCTTTAAGGGGTGCATGTTTCACAACTAATACAACTCGGTAATTACATTTACCATACCTCCCAACATTTCAAAATGAAAGAGGGATACTTTTAAAAAAAAAAATCCCGCAGAACTCACCAATACGAGCGATTGCACTTTACAATGCCACACTTGCATCTCCACTTAAAACACGCTTTGTTTTTGTCAGCACAGTCATGCATATTAAAAATAACCATCACATTGAATTGAATTCCCATTAGGCTCAGCCAGACATACTACTTCAAGGAAAGTCAGTAACTTTCTAGAAAGATGGTCCAGAGGACCATACCCTGGTATTTAAATTAAGACAAATAAATAAATTCTCCCCATCTCTTCCCTCTTCCACCATCCTTCTTTCTGCCTCCATCCTGTTTCCTGCATCCTGTGGTGGGAGCATGAGGTCTGTCACTTCACTCCTCCTTAATCACCAACTTCTGGGCCTTCCCTTGCAGGATGTGGCCAGAACTGCACACTGACGTTGGCGGACGGTCCAGCTGACGTTGGTGGGCGGTCCCGCTAACATCAGTGTGCAGTTGTGGCCGCGTCTTGATGGCAGCGGGAAACACCCCCATTTAAAGGAAAAATGAGCAGGGTGTGTCAAGACCCCGCTCCCGCTACCCGGAGGATTCAGGTCTTGACCCGGAGAACAGCAGGGGCAGTGCTCATCCGACAATCTCTGGGTCAAACCCTGAGAGTTCTCAGGTGTGCTCATCACTACGCGCCGGCTATTGCTGCAGAGCGCAGGGATGACGTCATATCCTCGCACTCGGCATTATTTGCCGCCGCATAGTGATTAGGGAACAGTAAAGCGAGTTCTGAAGTGACAGACCTCGCGCTCCCTAATGTTGACCCGACTAGAGGGAGATTGCGATCTCCCAGCTACTCTGCAGGCTGAAGCTGCTGATCGGGCGTATGTGCGCCCCCCGCAGCTGCACCTGAGGTCAGTGCAGATCTTGCCTCACCCTTCCTCTGCCCCTGCAAAGATAGGACAGCGGTACACAGACACGAAATCGGGACTGTCCCGCCTAAATTGGGACAGTTGTGGGGCATGCATTATGTTTATTTACATAGCGCACCCAGATTCTGTGATGCTGTTACAACAGAGTCAGTAAAATATTTAAAAATCACACACAATAACAAACTGGTACAAAAAGAGTAGGTGACCCTGCTCTTGTGAACTTGAAATCTTGTCCTGTATTATGCTGTCTTTAAGTAAGTAAAGACAGCTGTTCTCATGTCAAAACAGACCACACTTAGAAAGTAGGTGGCAATACACAGTATGCACCTAATGAATATTGCAAAATATCACCTTCTATATTTCAAGTTACCATGAAGAAAAGACACTGCTTCTTTAAAATAGCCAAAACTAGAAATGATCTATATAGCCTAATGATACTGTGTTATCAGCCTGTGCTGCTTGCACATACTGTAATAAGCTGAAATAGGTAAATATTCTTTTTGGATCTTTTGTACAACGAAAAAAAACCATGTAATTTCTCTTTAGACCCCTGGGAATTAGCATAGGTGTATGGACAGGACATATGTATGAGTGTGGGTGAGTGCTGTACAATGGGTGTATGCAAATTGGGGGTGGGAATCCAGAGGGAATAATGTGTGCCCTTTTGCTGACCTAGGTCAGTGCCACTTTTGTGAGATTGCCAGCAATCACTTACTTCCCTCCCTCCCCTTATTTATAGGAATAAGGAGATAACAATTTAGTTTTTGTTACGTTGCTGTGTCCTTGCAACCAGTTTTTGTAAGTTATGGTGATTGTGCTGGTGTGAAGGAAGGCTAGTTGGGCTCAATCCTCCACTGACCTCTGGTATCGTCAATGACCTCGGACATGCCTACTGATTGAGGGCAGCAGAGAAAGCTGTCAGTATTGTTGAACAAGGGGGGAGGTGAGTTACCTCTTCGTGTGTTGGTGGTAACCGGAGTAAGAGGGGGCCGGCAAGAACAATAATAGTTTTTGTTATTATTATTTATTTTTTTATAACACCATCAAATTCTGTAGTGCTGTACAAAGGGTAGACAGGACACAACAAGCAGCATGTAACATAACAATATGACGTACAGAAACAACAGGTAAGGAGGGCCCTGCTCAAAGGCAAGTTTTTACTTGGTATGTGTTTTATATTGTCTTTGATATTGTTTATATTTGTTATTTATTATTCATGTATTGTTTCAGTTGTTTGTTTTATAAAGGTTTTATATGTTAAAAGTTATAGGCTAACACAGTGCATACTCATGTTTGTTTAATAAAGCTGTGGCCTTTTTTATATCCAAGAAAGTTGTTGTGTGGTTATTGATTGGTTTCTGGTTATTGAGTTCAGCACAATCTCCACTACCTTCATACATGTAGCTCTTTACAGTGAATAGTTAAACACATGGTTCTATTATGAGCAATACTCCTTTCCCTGCATCCTTGTAACTGAGTAATCTTTGAAGCATCCCAGCCTTGAAATACAGATAAGTTGGTTAAACAAAAAGGTGTGTATGTGGCCATGAATCGTGGAGAAGCTGACACAGTTATTTAAATGTAACTCTGGACAACAATATTATTTAGTTATTATAAGCAAATTAAAATATACAATTTTGCAGGTCATGTATATATATATATAATAATATATATATATATATATATAATATATATATATTATATTATATATAGGGAGCCATGGAGATCAAATTATACTTAAATTATGTACCAACTATCCCAAAAAATCCATAAATGCACCTTTTGTTGTAGACCATCTATGTAATGTCATACCAGGTACAGTTTGCAGCGCTTGTTATATCTGATGACTTATCAGTGCCAATGTGTGTTTTACCTGACCATAATTGCTAACTAGGATTCTACCCTAGTATACCTTCTTGCTATCTTTGTGGACCATACATATTTTTCATAAAGCATATAAATAATTGATTTGGAAAATGAATTACATTACTGAGCTTCACTACCTGAGAGTTTCCATTAAGTAAAATACACTATTTTAATATGCCTCACAGACTGCATGAAATAAGTCTTGCATTGCATAATCAGTATTTTAAGTAGAGAAGAGTTCATGTGCTGTGCACCTGTGTTTATTCTCTGACTAGATAATTCAAAGTTCTAAAATGTGCTAAAATATGACATATGCTTGCAATTTGAGGAACTGAAAGGTTGGACATTTAAAACAGAGGCTGTGCCTTCGTTTGTTTAAAAAGAGCCAGATATGTAGGGTACTGTTGCTTATTAACTTTTTTGCTGCCATGGTAAACATCTGAGCAAATCCAGGTGTGCTGCGATTAAGCAGAAGGTACATGACTTTAAGCATGTACAGAAAGTGTGTGCTGTGTGATGCAATGTAGTATAAATACCTATAAATGGCATGGGTTCCTAAAAGGACTCCATTAATGTATTATTAACTCCATCATGAAACGTGAGCAGATTTTTATACAAAAATACAATATTATCATTAAGCCATATCCTTTGGACTAAAAACAAAAAATGTGACACTCTAAACATTATCGGTGATGTCAGGATTTATTTTACTCTAGCACAGGGTTGCCTCCCGGCCAGTATTTTACCAGCACAACAGGTTTACCAGCAGCAGGGCCGGCCTTAGGGGTGTGCAACCAGGGCGCCATTGCAACAGGGGCGCCTGCCCGGGACTTAAATTAAAACATCGGGGGTTTTTTGTTTTGTTTTTTTTAACATCCTCCATGTTAAATAAAGTTTTTTGTAACTGTATTTAACGCCTCCCGCGCCCACTGCAGGACTCAACAAGGAAAGTAAGGATAATGAGAAGTAGGGAGAGGGGGTAGATAGTGAGAAGGGGCAGAGGGGAGGGGAAGGCAGTGAGAAAGTGCAGAGGGGGGGGCAGTGAGAAGGCAGATGTGGTAGATAATGAGAAGGGGCAAGGGGGAAGGCAGTGAGAAGGGGCAGAGGTCGTAGATAGTGATAAAGGGGGATAGTCAGAAAGGGGAGTTTTGTTACAAGATTTTTTTCCTTTATTTGTTTTGGATGGGGGGCGCCAGAGGAGTAGTCCACACAGGGCGCCAGAACACCTAAGGCCGGCTGTGACCAGCAGTACTCCATTTATATTGGTATGGTCATGAACTAGAAAAAAAACTGGAGTCCTACTGAACAATTGGTTGCATTGTTTGATGTTGTAACTAGGCTACAAAATAGGTTATGTACACTGGAAAGTTGTATTGCGGGCAATTAGAATTTTTCTTCCTTTTATGATATTCACTGAAATGGATCTAAAAATTGAGATTGCACCAAAATTCATAAAATATGAATATTTTATATTCATATTCACTTTTTTGTCTTTGTAGACTTTGTAGACTAAAAGCCTATAGTGAATTTAGATTGGACTATTGTTATGAATTCTGTATAATACCGCAGCAATGCAAAACATCTTTATGCAAATCATCTTTATGTCATTTATTGGACTTTTATGTGATGTGTTCAGTTTTACAATTCAAGACCAAAGATTAAAGACCCATTGAGCAATGAAGGTATTAATTGCCGCCTTTGCTGTACTCTGCAATTGCTGGACTTCTTGGACTTACAAAAACCATGTTTTGGCCACTGGGTGTAATGTAAATTTGGCCTTGTATAGTTATTATTCCGGAGTGATTAGATGTCAGAGCTCAAGGTTTATTATAGCAATTAGGTAATATGAGTATCATAATGATAAGACAATCAGGCTCCTGACTTGTTTTTAATAGTATTATCAGGTCCATCAGCTCATCACTTCACTCTACTCTCAGATCCCTTTCCCTTTCTACTCTGTATCACCAGTTTAACCAGGTCTTATTTCACAAAAGGTTTAAATAGAATTATAAACATATATGCTAAAGCAACTGTAGAAATATGAATTATATTTTGGACATTCTGATTAGTTGCAGGCACATGCAGCCCCATGGAGCAGGGCTGGATTTCCCCAATATTGTATATTATAAATATTATATTGTCACCAATATTTATTGTCCCCCAATATTTATTTATCAATGATGAATAAAAAACAATATTATAGAAAGTTAATAAAAACAAATAACTTATCCACAAATTACATGTTTGGCTATCAGCAAAAAATGGGCAACTGTCTTAATCACCTAAACTCTTCTCAGGAACAGGGGAAAAATGTTTGCTGCAGTCTCTGTAATACACTACAGTGGTCACTACAGCTTTTCCAATCCAACCTACAACAGTACATTTTCTGCACCAAAATAAACTATTAATTAACTTACAGTATGGTAGGTAAGCAACGAACATCACTCCTTAACAGCCTCTGCTAAGCTAACTGCCACTTTCTCACACACACATATATATATTTATTTAATGCTAGTCCGTCCCCTACCTTTGAAAAGGAAAAACTCTCACAGGCTGTTGGACCCATCAATCACAGCCATTACCATCAATGAGACCACCTCTAATTGTTTTTGCTACTTCTACTATTCAGCCATTGATATGTACCCTCCTATACACAGGACAACGGCTTGTAATGGCACCAAAATTATTTGTAATGGTGGCAAATACACATGGCCCAATCATGATGAATTTTCAGCACTTTGGCAGTTTGTTTTCACCAGTTTTGTGAATTAGGGATAACAACAAATGAGAAGGATTTGGCAATTGTTATAGACCATACCTTGGAAGTGCTGTGCAATTTTGGGCACCTATTCTAAAGAAGGATATTATAGCACTAGAAAAAGTGCAGAGATGGGCTACAACATGAATACAAGGAATGGAACACTTTAGTTATGAAGAAAGGTTAACCAATTTAAATCTGTTTAGTTTAGAAAAACGGCGCCTCAGAGGGGATATGATAGCATACAAATTATACATTGTCTGGAAATCTATTCGTAAACAGGAATACGCACAGGACACATGGTCACGCATTTAGACTGAGAGAGGGGAGATTTAGTCTTAGGCAAAGGAAAGGGTTTCTTGCAGTAAGGACAATAAGGAATTATGTGCCTGCAGAGGTAGTTTTATCAAAGTCTGCACAGACATATAAACAACAACTGGATGAATCATTGCAAAAACATAATATTCAGAGATATCATTTTTTAATTATGGGGGAATAGCTTCTTTATCCAAGGAGAGATCTGACTGCCATTCTATGTATAAACAAGTCTAATTGATTTGCACAAAGTAAGTGGCAGACATTCAAACACATTTGGATTACACAGGTCAGATATTTGCAGAATAGTTTGTAGAGTTTTTGTAGAATTTCAGAATTTGTAGACCCAAGAGTTTTTGACCCACTTAACATCAGTTTATACAACTCGGGATTCCTAAATGTGCCATTTTTGATACCAATGTTTTTGAATACTGCAAAACATGAAATAGTTAAACACATTGAAATAGGTATAGTTCTGATGTATGTATAATTTTTTAGATAGTTATGCCTTAAGTTTATTATGTATTAGAATTATTTTTGGGACATTGACACAACCTAAATGTATGGTATTCAATAAATTGGCAAATTAAATTTGTCATACTTAGGGTTACTTTAGAAATAACTGCTCATCTTGCTTGAAGAAAATTCAGAAAAACAAAAAGCCTTCCTTTCCTTCCATTTGTGAAGATCCACTATTTCCGTCAGGCAAGACTTCCTTTGTTCGTGTGTTTGGCTTGTACTATACCACCTATATGATAGAAGAATGGTTTACTTCCAAGAACCAAAATAACAAGGAATGAGGGAGACTGTGCCCTGACTGGTCACTGCAATTTAATTATGACCATCTCAGTAGCAATACAGCAAAATAGTTTTATCATGATTTAAAAAAGCCTAACATTTTTTCCAAACGTGTGCTCAGACTCTTTCAGACTCACTTTTATTTAATGCAGGGGACTCCTGCTACAAAGCCAGGACCATATAAGGTATGTGGCTTACAACAAGTATAAAATGTTCAAGATACATGAGCCAAGATATTTCTTATCTGTATCATCTGCCAGCACATTCTATGTTCATGTATTTGTGGCTATCTTTGCCAGTTTTTTAAAATCCCCTCTGCTAAGGCAGTTGTTTTTAATAGGGTGGTATCCAGTTTATTAACTGAACTATGGTTGTTTATTGCACTCATTAAAGCAATTCTTACTCTTGAAAGAATACTTTACTTACATAGTCAGCACAAAGTCCCTACTCTGATGAGCTCACAGTGTTCAAAACACTGCAAATGCAGGGATGACATCGTATGCATCTGAGACTTGTAATGCGTGCTGTCGCACTTGCAGTATCTTGCTGGTCCTTCTGTAGTGTCTCAAGCTAAATCTATTAAAACTCAAAATACAAAAAAGTGAAGCGCAATATTCTAATTAAATATAAGTATTGCACCAGATGAAGCGATAAGCGAAACGCGTAGTGCGTGTTGACGACATTGGGAGGAGGAGTAGCATTACGGAAGTGGATCAGAGGACTAAGACGGCGTCTCTTTGTGGTAGCGCTGCTACGAAGTTTGAAGCCTGGACTCTGTAACATCCGAGACGGAGGACAAGTTTGCCTTTCTTTTATACACTAAAATTATTGTTTTTACCTACTCCCCTCCGCTGCCTACCTTCTTTATATACAATACCAGTGTGGGATAAAGAAACTCCTAAGGAGACCATTACACTCTATGTTTGGGCATATTTATGCCCTTTAAATTGTAAGGGTCCGATCAGCTTAATAGCATTTTTTTAAGACCTACTTTGATATGCTGCACCATAATTTTTTCTTTCTTTTTTCTCTTCCTTTTATATATGAACCTTTTGGATACTGTGTGTGGGAACTCTCGCTGGAAGGGTATTTTTGTACATATTGTTTTTGTGTTGCACATATAATTTACTCACTTATTAATTGGGTGCGCAGACACTTGTGTGGTTTTAAATCTATTAAAAGACCACTCCAAAACACCCACTTGCTGGTTCCATGTTTAACATAATTCATGACTTGCCTTTAAGCACAACTTTTGTAAGCACATCTCAGGAGGAATGCATTGAGTTAAACCAGAATTTTGGAAGGCAGCTCATTATCTGAAGGGGAAATGGAATCCATGTAATAAAAACTGAAAGGAAGGAAAAGTAATTTCGTTGTTGGTTAGAGATGGGATAGAAACTAATTGCAGGGAAAGGATGTGACATCACAGATAGGTCCAGTTTGCACCAAAGACATAATTCTTAGATGCTAAACAACTCAAATTACTTATGATGCATTTTTTCTCCATTTTGGCTTTTTGTTAATTTTCTTTGTAAATGGAGTGATGGAATAGAGGGTGGCATTTATCAAATTACTGTATGTTTTATTCATGTAAAGTAGACAAAAATATTGACCATATGTGGGGAACTCAACTCAGAAAAGCTTGTAGCTTTTTTGAATAGGCCATGGTGAATTTTAGACAAGGAACTTGTTAATTACGTTAGTATTAACAGCATGTAAAACAATAGCTAAGCAATAGCTTAACAAAATTAGAGGAAAAAGTTAATAGGTATGAAAAATCATACAAATTCATCTTAAATCCCTAAAATGACCGCATCCATAAAATACTTATTCTTGGGTATAACAATTAACTACCTTTTCCAAGAGTCCTGAAAAAGGGTTCACGTTATTCCAGAGTACAAATTTGATTCTGCTGAACCTCATTTGACCTGAAATAACCTTTTAGCAAAATCTCCAATTCCCTATAGTGAACCACTATGCTGCTACCTAAAAATGTCCGAACAAACCACCAAAACCCCTGGCACCAATCCCCTTACCCTATTAGCATTCTGTTTCATTCGTCTCACAATTCCCTCTGTGGAACCTAAATCATTACCACCCGCATACAGCAAAATTAACTCTGGCAACCTAGCAGTCTGCAACATACTCCAGACCTGTGGAACGAAGAAAAGAATTATAACCCTAATAAAGAACAAAACTCACCCAATCGCTCCGGGTGCAAGTACATAGGAAAACAAACTGACTCCCAGCGCCCTGTCTTCTTTACTAACTCTTCATGAAACCCTAAATGTGCAGCTCCCGTAGCCACCCACAACCCTGAACGAATGTGTAATCGCTTAGGGTCCAATCCCAAACTCTGCAAACCCAACCGAAAAAAACTGAAAGCGAGATAATGCTTAGCCATCAGCATGCATCAGAAATGCACCTTTGAGAAAATCATCCAAACACTGAACCTGACATAGATCCTATATCTGAAACTGTCTCAGTTATTATTTTTTTTTATTATTATTATTTATTGCTTTATATAGCGCCATCAAATTCCGTAGAGCTGTACAACGGGTAGACAGGGTGTTACAAGTAGTATGTAACATTACAAATTGACTTACAGAGACAACAGGTGAGGAGGGCCCTGCTCAAAAGAGCTTACAGTCTAGAGGGAGTTGGGTGTATTACACAATAGGCAAAAGTGCCGTTGTTAGGGACAGACCAGCCACATTAGTAAAAGTATTGCAGGATAGGGACTAGGAAAGGTGAGCTAAAGGAATATGGGAGTATGGGAGGCCGTTAGTGTGATATTTTCTAAGCATCCTTAAAGAAGTGTGTCTTGAGGGATTTTTTAAAGGAATAAAGACATGGGGAGAGACGGACAGAACGAGGGAGGGCATTCCAGAGGATAGGGGCAGCCCTCGAGAAATCTTGTAAGCGGGCATGAGAGCTAGAAATCAGAGGAGAGAATAGAAGGAGATCATTGGATGAGCGGAGAGACTGGTTAGGAGTGTATTTAGAGATGAGAGAGGAGATGTAGGGAGGGGAACCGCTGTGAAGGGCTTTGAAAGTAAGAGTGAGGATTTTGAAATGAATCCTGAAGCGCACAGGCAGCCAGTGAAGAGACTGACAGAGGGGAGAGACGTTAGTAAAGCGATGGGAGAGGAAGATAAGTCTGGCAGCAGCATTCATGAAGGATTGTAGAGGGGTGAGACGGTTAAGAGGGAGACCGGCTAAGATAGACTTACAGTAGTGAGATAATCAGGGCATGGACAAGAGCCTTAGTGGTATGCTGCATTAGGAAGGGATGGATAAGGGCAATGTTTTTAAGATGAAGGCGACAGTTTTTAGAGACAGACTGAATATGGGGTGTGAACGGAAGGTTGGAGTTTAGGGTGACACCAAGACAGCATGCATGAGTAGACAGGGAAATGATGGCACCATTAACATTGAGGGAGATAGATGGGGGAATCTTAGCATTGGAGGGAGGGAAGATGAGGAGTTCAGTTTTGGAGAGGTTGAGATTCAAGAAACGTTCAGACATCCAGGTAGAGACAGATGCAAGGCAGTTAGTTACATGATCTAAGACAAAGGGAGAGAGATCAGGGGAGGATAGATAGATCTGGGTGTCCTCAGCGTACAAGTGGTATTGAAAACCAAAGGATGAGATCAGTTTGCCAAGGGAGAAAGTGTAAAGAGAGAACAGAAGGGGTCCTAAAACGGAGCCTTGGGGTACCCCAACTGAGAGAGGGAGGGGAAGTGTTACTGGAGACAGAGACACTGAAGGTACGATCAGAGAGGTAGTAAGTGAGCTTTTGAAGGAGAAGAGGGTGGTCCACCGTGTCAAAAGCAGCAGAAAGGTCCAGTAGGATTAGCATGGAGTAGTGGCCCTTGGATTTAGCAGTGAGTAAGTCATTAGTAACTTTAGTAAGGGCAGTCTCAGTAGAGTGTCGAGGGCGAAAACCAGATTGAAGAGGGTCAAGCAGGAAGTTGGAGTCCAGAAACTTAGTTAGTTGTGTATAAACAATTCTTTCAAGAAGCTTGGAGGTGAAAGGAAGCAGAGAGGTGGGACAGTAGTTTGAGAGACCAGTCGGGTCGAGGGAGGACTTTTTCAAAATAGGAGTAATGGTAGCATGCTTGAAGGACAATGGGACAGATCCAGTAGTGAGGGAGAGGTTGACGGTATGAGTTAGAGTAGGGACAAGGGTAGATGAAAGAGACTGAGTGAGATGGGAAGGGATGTACATCTTCTTCAGTGACAGCAGATAAATTAGTTAATGTAGTTAGGGGAGAAGAGGTCAGTTGGAAGGAGGCTGCGTAGTCAGAGGGAGGTGACTGTGCAGATATGCCATCTCTGATAGTTTGAATTTTATTATTGAAGAATGTGGCAAAGTCAGATGCATTAAGGTTAGTGGAAGGGGTAGTAGGGATCGGTCGAAGCAGGGAATTGAAGGTATTAAAGAGTCGTTTGGGGTTGTGGGACAGGGAGGAGATGAGGGAGGTGAAATAGGTTTCTTTACCAAGGTTGAGAGCAGAGTAGTAGGAACGTAGCATAAATTTATAGTGCAGAAAGTCAGACATGGAATTAGACTTTCGCCAACTACGTTCGGCAGTGCAGGAATATCGTTGAAGGTGTCAGGTTACAGTCGTGTGCCAGGGTTGGAAATGTGAACGTCGTGAGGAGCGAGTAGTAGCTGGTGCTACATGCTCAAGAGCAGATATGAGAGTGGCGTTATAGACAGAGGTAACATTGTTAGGGCATGACATGTTTGAGATTGGAGAGAGGAGAGGGAGTAAATTGATTGAGAAGTCCTGAAGGTTAATAGAGCTGAGGTCTCTTGTTAGGCGGGATTGGGGTGCACGGGGGCGAGTATGAGGCAGGATTAGAGAGCAGGAAAGGAAGTGGTGGTCAGAGAGGGGGAAAGGGGAATTAGAAAGGTTAGTGGGAGAGCACATGCTAGAAAAAATAAGGTCCAGGGTGTTACCATCATCATGAGTAGGGGAGTTAATATGTTGCTGGAGATCAAAAGAGGAAGTGATAGAAAGAAATTTTGAAGCCATGGGACTCATTGGGGTGTCAACTGGGATGTTGAAATCCCCAAGGACAACAGAAGGAACATCAGAGGAGAGGAAGCCATGAGAAGTGATCAAGAAATGGAGATGGGATGAAATAGTCGGATATCACGGACTTCGAATGAGGAGAAAGAGAGTGATGGGGCAAAGGGAATAGGTTGAAAAGTACAAGTAGGGGAGCGTAGGAAGCCTACCCCTCCACCCTTCTTGTCATCAGGTCTGGGAGTGTGAGTGAGGTGTAGGCCACCATAGGAGAGAGCAGCAGGAGAAGCAGTGTTAGAAGAGGTTAGCCAGGTTTCAGTTAGAGCAAGAAGGTGTAGAGAACTAGAGACAAAGTTTTAATGTAGGGCTGTTAGTTTGTTACATACAGAACGTGCATTCCAGAGAGCAAAAGATAAATGGGGGGTAGGAAGAGCGGCAGGGTATGTGGACAAGATTATTTGGGTTTCTGGAATGTTGACTGGGAGAGGATGAGGAAGAGAGCACCAAAGGAGGCCCAGGGTTTGGGGAGATATCTCCAGCAGCTAGAAGAAGTAGAATAGAGAGTGAGAGGTGGTGGTAATAGGACTTGTGTAAGCGGAGGGATTTCTGGGGGTGAGGGGAGGTGGGGGGTATGGGAGGAGGTGAAGTTGAGAAGCGCTTGGGATGAGAGAAGGTGCAATGCAGACATAGTGTGGGGTAGGTGGTGGCTGGAGAGAGATGATGATTTTACAAACAACAGAGGAAAGGGAAAGGATTAACAAGAGTATTCTAAACATGGTAATTGTAGACGAATGGTGATGGGAATGGAGTGGGGCATGCGCAGTGAGCAGTAGGTAGCACTAAACAGTTCTGTGGGAGATTGATTGCAGGGTGTCTCCTGGTTCCTCTGTGTCCTTCCTTGTTGTCCTTCTTGGTTAACTCCCTTGGTCAACTAGCAGATAGTGGCACTTGGATGGAAAGTGGCACACAGATGGAATGTGGCCTGTGCCTCTAAGACGCTTGTGCCTCCTATGTCACTACTGATATAGGGATGGCTGCTTGTTAGGTATGTACCAATTGGTTAATTACTCCTTAATAAAATAAAAAACACATGGGGAGAGGGGGTTATAGCTAACAGGGTACCAATAATTCAGTATTGAAAGATCAAAGGACAAACAAAGGGATGATACAGATGCTTAATACCTAAATAAATAAATAATTAATTAAACAGGCTAGCCAGCAATGAAGCTATATAACAGTAAGGGTAAGGCAAGGCAAAAAGGTGGAATACCTGAATAAATAATTAATTAAGCAGGCCAGCCAGCAATGAAGCTGAATAACAGTCAGGGTAAGGCAAGGCAAAAAGGTGGAATACCTGTAGATGAGAGAAGAGAGATGATAAATTAGTTCCTGATGATGTGAATGGATGGGTATCAGCAGAATTAACTCCCTTGGTCAACTCCCAGATAGTGGTATTTAGTGAAAAATTTTCACTTGGATGGAAAGTGGCACACAGATGGAATGTGGCCTGTGCTTCTAAGTCACACCACTCAACTGTAAACATCTGTTTTTAACCATCGTGGTTTTAGCAAAACTATTTCCAAACTCGCTACAACATCAACTTGTCCTGTGAAAACCTGCATTCCCCTTTTTCTATGTCAATCTCTAACCCTAAGAAACTGAAAGAAGTAGTTGCACCTTCAATCTTTTCTTTAGCCAGAGGCACACTAAACGCCTGATCCAGCGTCCTTAACGGATACTAGCAAGCAGCTAAATAGTTAACAACAAATCTACTAGCAGCTTCCTCTATAACTACCCACTAGATAAAGAAACTAAACTGTTTAAAATATCAACAGAATATGGAAAGAAACATTGGCAGTCACAAATCAACAAAGTAGTTACCTTCAAAAAAGAATCCCAACAGGTGATGACATACTGGGTGAATAAGCACAGAGGCCTAAATCTGGGCCAGATGGCCAGACGGCCATCAGACGAGCATTCAACGCAGCCACAAAGTTCAAAACTAAGCGACTGCGAGCAGGGTTGAATGCGGCCGTCATGCCAGTAGCGTACCTGGCGGGGGTCTGCCCAGGCTGCCGCTCATATGAGGGGTGCCACCACGCCTCCAGAAACGATGCGTGCGGCAACTGTGGCTGTGCATCGGGACTTGATGTCACAACACTGAAGCCAAGTCCACCATCTTCCGCGCTCAGTGCACCGGAAGGACAGGACCCAGAAGAAGAAGAAGAGGAAGAATGAAGAGGAAGAGGAAAAGTGACAGTGACAGAGGAAAGGTATCAGTGGATTAGTGAGTGTGTGAGAGTGATGGGTGTAATGCTGAATGTTTGTGAATGAGGGTTTCAGATAGCATGGATGTGTGTGGGGGGATAGCATGGCAAAGGGAGGCTGTAATCACATTCCTTTCATGCCCAGATTCCAGCATGTAGTGGCTGCCTAGGCATGATAGGACTGTGATTGCTGTCATCAATTATTTTTTGGTCCAACTTTGGTGTGTTAACACTTTTATTGGACAGAATAATTCAATAACAGTATTAATATATATACGATATATATATAAAATTGTAATCACGCTCCTATAATGCCTATGTCAGCCAGCACATGCTAGAACCTGGGCATGATAGGATTGTGATTGTTGTTATATATATATATATTTATATATATATATGTTAATATTGTTATTGATTTTTTGTCTAATTTTTGGTGTTACTTTTAATAAAGTATTTTAAAGTTTTTTTGTTTTTTTTTGGACTAAATAAAAAATAGATCAAGGGGTCTTTTCACAAATCCAGCTAAGCCAAGTTGGCAATTGAGTTTACGGTGATAAACTACCAAATCACACAACAAACAGTACAGCTCAGTTCAAAAGAACATATTATTTATTTATTTATTATATTGTGGGTGTTATCAAGGCATTTAAAGATTTTTTTGTGCAGTATCTTTTTATTGAGTTCACATAGATGAAAAACAACAATTCACAGTCATTCGAGAATGGAGGAAACACAAATAACCTTACTCTGCACGGGCCAGAGACGTCTGTGTCTTGCCTCAGCATGTTCACACAGAATGAAGACATAATGCAGGCCTGGATTGTCAGAGGGACCTGTTCCACAACAATACATTATTATTATACTTTATTTATAAAGCGCGGACAGATTCCTTTTATGTTTCCTTTTCCATTTTGTGACAAGCTGCTGTATAGTCCTTTGTATATGTTTATGAATATAATCATAAAGAAACCTGTGTGCTGCTCTTTATAACACTTATCAGAACCACTGATATTCCTTCCCAATAAATACTGTGGATCGATGAGTCTCGTCTATGGTCCCCATTGCCAACCCCAAGGGAAGTTTGAGTCCATCAATATGAGAACTAATCGACATGTAATTGCCCAAGTAAGCCATTTCATCTTATTGGAAGTCCCCTTGAGGCTCGATGTTTTGACAATATTTTCTATCTTCCGTTTTTTAATCCACCACTTACCGTATTTCCCCATGTATAAAAAAAATTGGGATCTAAAAATTGGGTGCGTCTTATACACTGGTGGTAGATTTTGCTGCTTACCTTCATCAGCTGCGGCTGCACAGGATACCAGTGGAGTCACATCGATGCACATCGCATCACATGACTCCGCTCAGTTCCTGTTCCTGCGTCGAGTAAGGCAGAGGGGAAACAGCGGCCCCCATGGAAGTCAGCAAGTGGCAGCAGTAGATAAGGTCTGAGCATGATAGGAGTGTGATTGCTAACAGTTGCTAGCAGCCTACATCAATCACACTCATATCAGGCACAAGCACCCAGTACAATAACTTTATGTAATTTTTTTTTCATTTTGGCACCCAAAAATAGGGGTGTGTGTTATACAAGGGAGTTCTATTTCCAGTGTCTAGGTATGACAGCCTTTGCTGCATTAAGCAGGTGGACCATCAGGGAGCTTTTGGATGTGTGGTGTAATAAGACTGAGGTTGGTGTCAAAGTAAAATCTGAGTCGGAGATATTTTGTAGAGCACTAATTATTGATGCCCAGTGGGATGAATTTGTGTAGGTATGGCCCTTGTGCCCAAAGGCATCTGAATTTTCAGGATATTTTAATTGCAAGTCTGTGGAAGCCAGGCCACCACAGTCACTGTAAGGTATCTCTGTTCCAGCGGCACTCAACTCCCAGGGGCTGGACAAGACCGGTCCACCACTCAAGCGCATTTATGGAAAATTTTATTTTCAAACATTTAATATCCAGAAGAATTTACTTATCCATTTATCCTATGTCCATTGTTATCTTTTGCATATCACTTTGTTTATACTATATGACTTTCTACAATTACTTAATTACATATTTCTATATAACAAAATATCAAATTCACAGTCATTTTTCTTTTATGAATTTTTGAGATTAGGGTTAAATATCTGCTTTAAGTTACATTTTTTTTATTTTATTGTATCAAAACATTGCACAGGTGGTGATTTTATGATTTGATGTGACACAGTCTAAAAAGACAGCTGGACATGCTGATTTTAAATCTATCCACTGATGATGAAAATCAATCCTTCAACAGCTTTAGCATTAATGTTCTCGTGTCAGATCTTTATTAGTTGTTCTTGCTTTCCGATAAAATATATTATCAAAAAGATGAGAAATATTTTGATACCAATTAAATTTTAGAGACCTTGTAGATTGAGAATCTGTGCTATTGGAAACACATTGTTAGGATGAAATGAACCATGTGTGCTTTAAGAATGTAAAAACAGGTGGTAAATTACTTTGCTGGCCAGGTTCTTACTTTGTTATCTTAAAATAGACAAGAGTCTCTATTTACAAAACAGCGGCTGCTTGCCGGTTGGCAGACATAGAAATCTCGCATTAGCAAACACACAAGTTAGAGTTATCTAAGCTATTTCCTAATGAAAATTCCCATTTGCATTGGTTTTCACGTTCTACACGCAGAATCCTCCTTGAGACATTTTCGATGAGTATATATATAACTGAGTTTGCTAACATGCCATCCGGGGTCACACACTTGATTTGGTAATTAACATTAAACAATACAACTTTAAAAAACTAGGCCTATCTGCTTACACAACAGTCATAATATAAGTGTAAGTGTGTGTTTTAGGATAAGTGTGTATGTGTCAAGGCTCTGTGTGTGCAGTTCAGTGTATCTAATGCTACGATAATGGAGAGTAGAAGCTGATCTACTCAAACTCTACAAATTGAAATAATTTGAGAATACATTTTTTGTAACAACACCCAAAATGGTAAAAACAAAGCAGTCATAGTACAAGTTATGAACAAATATATACAGGAGGTAATGAGGTAGTTAAATGATCATGAAACTTACATAAAATTGGATTAAAACAATGGATAAGAATTTTTTTTGGATGAAAGCAAAGAATATGGTATCTTAACCCAAGAAGAAAAACAATAAAATGCAATCATCTCTCTGTCCCCCCAGGCTTGCTGCCTTGGTGTCATCCTTGACTCTAACCCCACATGTTCACTCCCCACATTCAGTCTGTCTCAAAAAACTGCTACTTCTATCATTGGCCACATGTCCTGTTAGGGATATTAATGAGACAAAATAGGCAAGACCAATATTTTATCACATACGCAAAATAACGACGCTACCAATTATTGTGGTACCACATCCACAAGATTAATTTAAGGAGATACCCTATATTTTATCTCCGATCCTCAATCCTTTCAGATCGCCGAAAATTATAATTCAAATCAGATATATCACCAAGATAGTCAATCAAAAATATTTATTGTAAATGCAATTTATAAAATCTGTATATGGGTCACACAGTGCATAATAAAAAAAAACACAAAGTTCTTAAAACATGTCAAAAATAAATCAATTCAAATACAGTATATTATCGATAGTTATCAATATGAATTGGTACTTTATGAGTCTAACACACAATTCATTTCCATTCCACTCAGCAACCAAAAATTAATAATAATCAGGGCAGTAACGAAGCTATCACTATCTCTCTTATATTAGTTTAACCAATAGGACAAATTAAAATAATTTAATAATGTCTAAGAGTATTTAGTGAAATTCCTAATAGATGCAAATAATGTCAAACTTCATCTACAGGTAAAAATACCTTTTCATTATTGTTATTATCACGGGTTATAAGCTGCAGTCTCACAAGCCGCCATATACAATAATGCCAATATACTATTTCCCAGAAACAGGGATTTCTATATGAAGAAGACAAAATTCATCTCTATTCAGAATAATAAAACAATTATATTTACCACCACTCGTTGCTGTGATCCAACTGGTCCTTGTAGAAATTAATCCAGGTTCAGTGGCAAGAAATTGAATGGAAAGAATATCACTTTCTACAAGTATATAGGTTAGAACTCAAAGTAACTCCAAGAGTGAAATATGGTGTCAGGATCTTAAGATTCCAATTCTCTGCGGTTTATTTTGTGAATCAGCCCGTCCGGGTCTGCCTAGATCAGGGTCAGTTTTTAAGGTCCCCTCGTTTTTTCAAGGTGAGTTTTTTTAATTATTCAAGACATAAGCTTAAAAACAGGGCTGCTTATCATAGCCTCCACCTCTTGATTGGAATTCTCCAATCATAACAGTGGGTTTTACCCATTAAAATTAGGATTTCTACTCATATTTACACCATTGTAATTTCTTACTTTACCTGTGAGAGACGCTCTGGTCTAAGAATTAACTTAAAACCATTACATATGTGTTTGGAATTTATCCTTGGTCACCCTTATCACCAGGTTTTACCTCCTAGATAGTAACTCAGGACTTGGTAGTCTTACCATGTATCCCCCATACGAATTTACGTTCCCAAGGATATGCAGCGTCTACTCCTTAACTTTCTCATGGAAGATGATATTAATTGTATCATACTTACTGAAACATCTATATACATGAATACTTCTTTGTTCTCAATTATAGAGAAAACAAGGACAAAAAGAAATAATCACTACATGATTAAGTAAAATAAAATGGCTCTGACTCCATTTTGTGTTCATGTAAAATACAGAATATATGGAATACATGTTTTCTATGATAAAATATCTGACATAATCCCCCCTTTAGATTATGACAAAGCAAGGTCTAGTTTGCTTTAGAATGATCTAAACAAACGTCAGATGGCATATTAACGACTTCAAATCATATTGTCCGACATGGGACTTGCAGGGGTATAATGCACGGATTGGAACACTTTTGCACCTGTAAGAGAAGTCATTAATGAAAACTTTCTTTATCCACTTTAGTAATCATTTTACGAACGATGTCTTTGACACAAAATATAAAGGGATGTGTCCTCTGGTTAAATCAGTCATTCCAGATTGCACTTCGTCCAAAAATGAAGTTGTGTGGAATATTATCGGGTCGTGCATAGACAAAAGTTCACGTTTGAATTGTTCATGACTTTGGTGCAGATTAATGGAGTGAGAGATTAATTTGGAATGCATATTCGTGGTTACAATGGTATCATTCACCATAACCATTAAATCCACGAGATACTCTCTTTGTCGTTCCATTTCCCGATGAATAGCATTGATTTCTCCTTTTAAGCCTCGAATTTCGTTCTCCAAAGTTTGAACAGAAACAGCGTTTGCGGCAGACATACCGGTTGCAACGACGGCACCTATGGCTGTACATACCAAGGCAACAATTAAGGCAACAAGAAATCTTTTAGCTCGATGATTCATTGTAATGGAGCTCGATACAAACGGCTTCCTGGCTTGTTCCAAAATTTCTTGAACGCGTCTTTGTGCTCTTTCAAGATGCATCTGGTACCAGGCCTTTAATTCAGGGAGCTGCATCGATGAAACGTTGTACTGTTTTTCGATGGAGATCTTCGGGTCTAAGCTGACAAACACACGTTGTGTTAGGATCCTCTTTTCTGTAAGGATGAATCCAGGAGCTTCTTGGATCATGATGCCAGAGGATGGTCCAGGCTCTGCGATCGGTTCCATCCGCATCTCGTGACACAGGAGTAATACGATCCAAACGATCGCCACATCCTTCTTGGACATCTTTCAGAACATGAATCCTTGTCTTAATATTCAAAAAGAAAAGAATAGTATGAGTATACGTACTTGTAATATCACTTGACATTAAAACATAGCTATCCAATCTACCTATCGATATTGATATAGTTGCTGGATGGTATGGAAATTAATGACATGGATATACATTATCGCATAACATAACAACATTTCAAGTTGTATACGATACCACATTGTAGATTTTGATCTTCTGACTTCACACCGATGTTCAGTCTTCTATCTCAGAATCATTATCTAGAATTCTTAACTGAGATCTGGGATGACAAACACGCAATTGGTTAATATGAACCCATTTTTCAACAAAATTACCATCTTTAGGAATCTTGATCTTATAGGCTACTGGTGAAATCTTGTCAATTATGACATATGGACCCTTCCAAGAAGGTAGAAACTTCTTTTCCTTCACTTGGTTTCGTGCAAAGTTATACAGATAAACTTGGTCGGAGATTTCATATTCTTCTAATTCACATAAGAACTTAGAATGTGTCAGCATATCACTTGTCTTCCATACGTTACCTGTCACGGCAGTAGTTCCAACCTGTACTGATGTGTGCGCACTCTTACCCACTAGTTCTTCCTTCTCAGGAATGTCTTGAGCATTCAAGCTGTTACTAGCGGTCGGCATCTCATCGGTTAACTCCTTCAGAGCCGGTTCCTGGGAACTAGGTGCTTTTAAAGACAAGTTAGCTTGCTGACTCATTTGGTCTGGCTGCAATATAGAAGAAAAAGTTACAGACACGTCCCCCCTAGCCAAAAGTGGAGGGACCACATAGGTTTTACCATTATTATTAACATCACCTGACAGATGATGAGGATCTGGAAGTAAAACAGGGTTAGGAATTATATCATCTGATAACCGTCCCTGCATTGCCACATCGGCTTTAATTTCCCAACGATCTATTGCGGAGGAGCTGGCATTGTAGCAGGACCTACCCCTAAAAAAGGATTGGTGGTCGCTGTAGCCACAGTTTGACTTAATTTAGTCATTTGCTCCGTTAACAATTTGATTTGGTCATTCATTTGATTGACATGATGACGAAAATTGTTTTTCCCATTCCTGTACTGCCTGTTAGGTTTGGAGTTATTTGGCTGAGGCTGTTGGGAGTTATCAGACTCAGACTGACTGGATCTGTCCCCATTAGTCCTGTAAAATTTCCTCCTTGCCTGAGGGTTTTTCTTCCACTGGGAATTACCCTTCCTATACTGTGGATTCTTTTTGGCAGTAGGACTTTTTCCTTCGTTATCCTGGGATTCCACATTAAGAGTTTTAGGCCTGACAACAGGTGAGGCTGTAGCCGATTCCTGTTTCTGAGGTTTTGGGGATTTAACCACCTCAGCATAGCTTCTCTTTTTCTGTGATTCTAATCCCAGATGGGCTTGGGTTTCTGCCACCTCTTGTCCATGAAATTTCTGATTCTTTTTATCAGGCAAATCATCATTGGCATGCAATACTGTATACAGCGTCATGCATTCATTGACAAGCCAGTCTAATGAACAATCGCTATCATAATCTCTAGCAAGATTTGTCCGAATTGGAGAAGGCATTGCATAGAAGAAAAGATCACGGAATTCTCGGGAATCATATTTGGGCTTACGTTCTGTAAGAGAATAAGCGTTCTTTAGAACAGTTAAAAACTCTCTAGGACTTTGGTGAGGTCTGCATTTCAGATTATACACAGCCTTCTTAGCGGCTGAGACAGTTTTATACTGTCCAAACTCAATCTTAATCTCATATTTCATTTTAGACCAAGATAGGGTTTGCATACTTTGTAAACCTTCAAAGTAATGCCTGTAATGACTTGAAAAAGTCCACGACACATAGTGCTTCTTGTGGAAATCATCATCCATTCCCAAAAACTGCATTGCCCTTTCAAATGATTCTAAATGAGCAGCAATATTAGCTGTGCCTTTTTTAGAAAATTCAGCAACAGTCTCCTTAAGGAATTTAATTACCTTAGGGGCATCATAGACAGGTACGGGTAATTTCTTAGTACCCTTTGTTGCTCCTTTAAAGTTACGGGAGCGCCCGTCTGATCTGTGTGTTTTGGCCGTATTGGCACCTTGTAACATCACAGAGGGTTCACCTGAAACATGACCTTCTGAATAAACGGAAGATTCACTATCACTTTTATCACTTTCCTGATTTTCAGAGGAATCGCGTGTATCAGACAATGTAACTTTCTGATTCCGCTGTGATTGGACAGAAACCACCTGGTTAACCTGTTCTTGTAGAGTTTGTAATTGCTTACTTATACTCAGAACAGTAGACTCTGTTACGGTGGTGTGGGTTTTAACCCCTTCATCACCTTCACCATACAAAGATAGCTTAGGCATTTGCACACTATCCTGTTGAGACAATTGGGCTTGGAGTTCTCGTATCTCCCTACGACAATTATCCAGATCATACTGACAATCCGTTTCCCTGCTCTTAGCATCAAAGTACTGGCCATGAAGCGCCCAATGCTTATCAGTCAATTCATCAAGCTTTAGTCTCAACTGTTTGTTCTCTGCCTGGGTATCATTTAACTGATCCAGGGCTGCTTTAGAAGCATTCAACTCTTTCTGGAGACTAGACACTTCTTTTTGGAGACTAGACACCTCTTTTTCTCTAGTTTCACGATCTCGCAACAACTGAGAAGCCAATACAAAGAAGTAGGGCCAAGATGAAAGGATTAACCCTTCTCGCTCCTTCAAATCAGATGTTTGAACAATGGTATTCAAATGTCCAACCAAGGGTGATCCTTCAGACCAATCATTAATTAGGGTCATTTGTACTTCATCCTTAAGGGATTGGAGCCATATTTTTATGATAACCTTTCATAACATCCTGTTTAATGTTATTAACATGTACCAGCATTTGTGCTTTATACAGCAAAACATCTTCACCAGAAGTAGCACTCGATTTGCTGGACACAGACATGTTTTATGCACTGATCAGTATACAATACACAGTACCAGAATATACTATGTGAAA
Source organism: Spea multiplicata (assembly GCA_009364415.1). Lineage (NCBI taxonomy): Eukaryota > Metazoa > Chordata > Amphibia > Anura > Pelobatidae > Spea > Spea multiplicata. The sequence continues at coordinate 25,631,139 of VKOC01000001.1, forward strand.
CAACAGAAATTGACAACAACTACCGTATATCAATAATTCGAATTATTATTTTACGTGAAATATCTCAGCAGTGCCTCCAATTATGTTAGGGATATTAATGAGACAAAATAGGCAAAACCAATATTTTATCACATACGCAAAATAACGACGCTACCAATTATTGTGGTACCACATCCACAAGATTAATTTAAGGAGATACCCTATATTTTATCTCCGATCCTAAATCCTTTCAGATCGCCGAAAATTATAATTCAAATCAGATATAGATCACCAAGATAGTCAATCAAAAATATTTATTGTAAATGCAATTTATAAAATCTGTATATGGGTCACACAGTGCATGATATAAAACACAAAGTTCTTAAAACATGTCAAAAATGAATCAATTGAAATACAGTATATTATCGATAGTTATCAATATGAATTGGTACTTTATGAGTCTACACACAATTAATTTCCATTCCACTCAGCAACCAAAAATTGATAATAATCAGGGCGGTAACGAAAATATCACTATCTCTCTTATATTAGTTTAACCAATAGGACAAATTAAAATAATGTAATGATGTCTAAGAGTATTTAGTGAAATTCCTAATAGATGCAAATAATGTCAAACTTCATCTACAGGTAAAAATACCTTTTCATTATTGTTATTATCACGGGTTATAAGCTGCAGTCTCACAAGCCGCCATATACAATAATGCCATATACTATTTCCCAGAAACAGGGAATTCTATATGAAGAAGACAAAATTCATCTCTATTCAGAATAATAAAACAATTATATTTACCACCACTTGTTGCTGTGATCCAACTGGTCCTTGTAGAAATTAATCCAGGTTCAGTGGCAAGAAATTGAATGGAAAGAATATCACTTTAGGTTAGAACTCAAAGTAACTCCAAGAGTGAAATATGGTGTCAGGATCTTAAGATTCCAATTCTCTGCGGTTTATTTGGTGAATCAGCCCGTCCGGGTCTGTCTATATCAGGGTCAGTTTTTAAGGTCCGTTCGTTTTTTCAAGGTGAGTTTTTTAATTATTCAAGACATAAGCTTAAAAACAGGGCTTATTATCATAGCCTCCACCTCTTGATTGGAATTCTCCAATCATAACAGTGGGTTTTACCCATTAAAATTAGGATTTCTACTCATATTTACACCGTTGTAATTTCTTACTTTACCTGTGAGAGACGCTCTGGTCAAAGAATTAACTTAAAACCATCACATATGTGTTTGGAATTTATCCTTGGTCACCCTTATCACCAGGTGTTACCTCCTAGATAGTAACTCAGGACTTGGTAGTCTTACCATGTATCCCCCATACGAATTTACGTTCCCAAGGATATGCAGCGTCTACTCCTTAACTTTCTCATGGAAGATAATATTAATTGTATCATACTTACTGAAACATCTATATACATGAATACTTCTTTGTTCTCAATTATAGAGAAAACAAGGACAAAAAGAAATAATCACTACATGATTAAGTAAAATAAAATGGCTCTGACTCCATTTTGTGTTCATGTAAAATACAGAATATATGGAATACATGTTTTCTATGATAAAATATCTGACAAGCCTGAGAGAAACATCTTCCAGTGGTTCAAAGTGAGAGGAGGACAATTGTTCTAATACCAGATTAAGATCCCACGGAGGGATCGTAGGATGGTGACGAGGTCGCAATCTAGAGATACCCTTGGAAAATCTTTTAATCCATGGATGTTCGACCAGTCGGAAATCTAGAAACTTGCTGGGAGCAGCTATCTGTACCTTCAAGGTGGATTGTTTAAGGCCATTATCAAACCCAGTTTGCAGGAACGGAGTGAATGTCAGCGGGAGAGGATAGGTGGACCCTACACCAAGAGAGGAAGGTTCTCCAATTTTTTTGGTATTTAGAAGGAGTAGAAGCTTTTCTGCTGGCAATCAGGGTTTCTATGACTGCCGAGGACAGGCCTTTGGATTGCAGGATCTTTCTTTCAAAATCCATGCTGCAAGTCTTAGATGATCCGGGTTTAGGTGACAAACAGGTCCTTGTAGAAGTAAGTCCTGCCGAACGGGAAGATAGAAAGGGCTGTCGCAGGCCAGTTGGATTAGGCCTGTAAACCAAGCTCTCTTCAGCCAGTATGGGGCAATGAGAATAACTGGAAAAGCATTCTCCCTTATCTTCTTTAAAACCCTTCCAAGAAGTGGAATATGTTAGCTAGCTTGAAATTCCATACCGGCCTCGTTTTCCCACTTTCTTTCCTCCAATATACCTATTGAAGACTCATTCTCACCTGGTGCTTCCAAACTACTTTCACTCTCCTCCTCCCTCGGACTCTCACAATGGACTAACTCCCCAAAGCACAGTGGCGGTCATCAAATCGATCTAGTGTTCTCCCACCTTTGTTCCACATCTCAGTATCTGTCTGTCTGATCACAGCCTGTTTACATTTAATTTCGACATACCACACACACACACACCCTCCCTAACCAAGAAACCACCACAAACCTACCGTAACATCAGCAACCTCAACACTCCACAGCTTTCAGATACACTATGGCCACAACTCTCCAGTATATCCTCCTCCTGTCCTGACACAGCTACAGCTCAGTATAAGCATTCACTAGCCTCAGCCCTAGATATGGTTGCCCCTGTAACTGTACGCAATCCCCCGCGCTGTCCACCTCAGCCATGGCATTTCAAACAGACATGCCTCCTTCAAAGGTGTTCACATACCGCTGAGTGCCTGTGGAGGAAGTCTTGTTCACCTGAAGACTTCATTCACTACAAATTCATGCTCCGCTCCTATACATCGGCCCTCCATCTCTCTAAACGAACATTTCATTTCATTAATCACCTCTCTTTCCCATAACCCTAAACCTCTATTCTACACATTTAACACCCTTCTCAGACCCAAAGCACCTCCCTTGCCCTCCAACTTCTCTCACCAAGAGCTTGCCACCTACGGCTTGCTTTCTGAGATGGGGAACCAGAATCAAGGCGCCCTTCCTTATGAATTCTTGAATGGAAAGGGATAGACTCAGGCATTTGAGAGGGTCCTTTGGAGGTACAGAAATGAAGAAGCTTCTGGGAGGACGCTGGTTGAATTCTATCAGGTAACCCTGACTGCACTCCCACTGCAGGACTTCTGCAAGGTAAGTGAACTACAAAGGGGGGAGAGGGTAGATGAGATGCTGAGATTGTATGTGAATTCCAATTGATCTATACCTGCAAAGCTGGGCTTTTGTGTTATTCTGTTGATCTATATCTGCTATGCTATGTTTCCATACATTAATTATATACCTGCAAATACAGGGTTTGTATGTCTTATTGAGTTGATCAATACCTGGAGTCCGGTTTCCATGTGGTGTTTATTTGATCTATACTTTCAGTGCTGAGTTTACATGTGATTTCCAGTTGATCTATACCTGCAATACTGGGTTTGTGTGTTCTGTTGACCTATACCTGCAATGCTATGTTTCCATACATTATTTATGTATACCTGCAAATACAGGGTTTTTATGTCTTATTCTGTTGCATGTGCTGCTTCCATGTGTTGTTTATTTGATCTATACCTGAACTACAGGGAGTAAGTAAAAGAGAGGTATGGCTTAGTGAATGAGGGGACAAAGGGACTCTGGGGATGATTACGGTGGGGGGAAGAGGACCTCTCAATGTCATGGTAGGGTCAGAAGGAGGAAAGACTGCACTGGTTCTCACAGTCTTCCCCTGTGCAGTCAGTGTGGCAAATATTTTTTTTGGTGTGGTAGCGGAGGGAGAGATTGCATGCTAGGGAGCGTGGTCCAAGGAAATGCTTGGGTAGGGTCCAATTTTTTCACTATAAAATATATTGGCAACAGGGTCTAATATATATATGTATATATTGGCTGCAGTGGCTTATTTTAATATATATTGGCAGCAGGGGCTAATATTTATATATATATATATTGGCAGCAGCAGAGGCTAATAATATATATATATTGGCAGCAGGGGCTAATATGAAAGAATGAAAAATAATTGCCAGTTCAGCTGTTATTTTTAAATTTTAATCAAGGTCTTTACTGGAGACGCCACTGGTACCGAACTATAACATTTACAATGCAGGAAAGTAACTGATTCACTTTAACCAGCACTGGGATACAAACCGACTTTGTAAGGTCGGTTTTAAAAGAAACCATCGGACCTAGTGATTGCAAACATGATACAAAATCATTATCTAAGCAATTTACGAAACTCGATCTTACTAAGATTTGTCTCTTGCGACATAGATTTAGTACATAATCTCACTGCCAGCCAGGGCTGTCTCATTAAACTCAATTAATGCATGCCAATTTCATCTGGGCATACATTAGAAATTTAAAAATAAATTAAAGTGAAAAATTGCTCTATAATATAACGTCTCTATTAAGTTTAACCTACTCTGGATTTTACAATTTTTTTTAACTAAATGCACAGTTAAAACCATGATTCTTCGTACTGTAATATGCCCAAACAATTTCTTAAAAACAATACATTTTTTTCTGGGTGCTTCTTTCAAGAATAGCACCCAGAGGTACAGAGGGGCCACATGACACAAGGGCAGCTGCCCTTGTCAAAAAGAACTAGAGTCTCCACCAACACGTGTAAAGAAGTGCAATAAGTATTTGTAAATAATATTTCCCAATGCCTGCAACTTCCCAAATATCACTCTTCCTCAGAGTGCAACAATGCAAATATGTCCAAAAAGTAGGGCGCAATGACATTGATTGACGCCAGAGGAGGCCCTGGACCACGACCAATAGAGTCCTGAAGACTTCCCGGGCCAAGTTTTGGCATTAGGAGTTAAAGATCTGCATGAGCGATCCCTGGGACAACACACTCTTGGGTACACAACAGCCCCTTAATCTACCTCCCAGAGCCAATAGGTTCAGTAAAGGGATTAATAATACAATGGGGTCCCAACCTACACTATTACTGGCCAAAATCAGGGAAACGGATGGTTTGACCGGGGTAAATGTCTGTAGTGGTGGAACTCAAAGGCTCTAATCAGTAGAAACCGACCCCCCCTGTACAGTTTCCATCTTGAACCGCATGTAAGTGATGTAGTATTTCAGATGCCCGAGATCTATGATGAGCCTCAGTCTCCTTGATCTGAAATCTTGATCTGAAACGTATCCCTGAATTAAAATCTACAGAATTATTCCTGGATGCCTTGAAGAGGATTACTTTGGATGGCTCCTGACTGGAATGAACCTGGTAACAGATCTTATGAAAAGTGACCATGTCTCCCTCTGCTGCGAGGCACATGCCCCCTTGCTGAATAGGCCTTTTCTCTTAAAGACCTCAAGCCATGTAGATCTTCTTGATTTCTGAAGCCACAAATTCTTGTTCAGAAACTTCAACAATGTACTGGCTCCAGCTCTGGTCCAAAGCTCTCTTTGCCCAAGAAATGCATAGAGCATAACGTCTGCAGATCAGGCCTTTAGCCATAAGGCTCTCTATATACCAGCACAGTTAAAACAAAGGACCTAGCTACCATCTCCTAACCTTCTTTGGCCATATCACAGAAAAAAATTACAGTGGAGGCAACAACAGACATTTCTAGGGATGTCTCTTTCCAAAGCTCCAGCACTCAGGTCCTCCTGCAGCTGCTGCATCCAAGACTTAACTGACTAGGCCACTGAGACTGAGGCAATGCAGGGCTTAAAATTGCAAGAAATAGCCACAAAGGCCTTAAGAAGAAGACCTTCCAGTTTTCCATAGGGTTGGTGAAATCCTCCACTGTAATGACAGTGTTTAGTAACCTTAGCCACAACTGAGACCACCTCCAGAAGAACCCATAAGGCTTATGGAAAGTCCAGAGGTCCGCAGAGTTGCCTGTGTTTGTGTAAATTGAGTGCTCCCTGCCATCGTATTTTGGTACAGCTCCTAAAGCTAACAGGTATTCTGATTATGTGTTCGCTTTTTGGGACTACCGATATTTATACACTAGCTCTAGTACAATTTCGTAAGGGCTGATTTTAAATTATTTTTAAATTGTTAAACTGTAATGATGCTCCCCTGGACACTTGTACTGAACCAAAAGGCAAAGTCTCTTCGAAGTCAAAACATTTAATTTGTGCCTCCTGTGATCACCCCTTGCCTTATAGCTTGCCTTTTAAGAAAAACATCCCGTTCAGCCTTAAGGACAATGAGTGTTAAATGTAAATTTGAGGAATGCTTGGATATGTCCTCGGGAATCAGACTTTACTTTACTAGATATGAACAGGAATCAGACTTTACTAGTTTTCAAAGAGGAAGTCTACTTAGAAGGGGGAATTATTGATGATGTATCTTTTTCTGTCTGTTCAAACTGTTATGGAATATGATCACAGGGCAGTTCCTTTTTGTCACATAAAAAAACCTAATGTATTTCCTTTACATCCATTAATTAGAATGGAAATATCCTGACAAGGCGGCTTTGATTTATAAGCATTTAAAATCTTTATTTTTGATGGATAAGGAAGAACCTAAGGCCTTTGAATCTCCTCCTTCTGTTGAGGTTTAGGTAAACGCACTACTATTCCTATTGAAGATTCCTCAGGGCTGAAAGACACCATGGACAGGAAAGCTGATTGTGCCTTGAGATGCACTTATTGGCCATAGGTGCACAGTGCTTACGGCTTCTACAGTCTCTAGGGATCAACATATCTTGTTAGCTCAACTAGAAGATATTTTGACTTCCTGTGCTCCTCCCAAGGACCAACTTTTTAAACTTTATAAAAATGGCCAGTGATTTTCTTTGCGATGTATCTCTTGAGGCTATCCGTCTAGCTGCTAAATCTATGGGTTTATCTACAGTCGCTGGACATGCCTTATGGTTAAAAGCTTGGTTTGCAGATGCCTCAAAGCAGGCAGATGGGAAGGCAGGCTTTTTGGCTCTCGTTTGGATCAATTGATTGAGAAACTCTGATGGGAAGAATACTTTCCCCAAGACAGAAAAAGGTCTTGGAATGCTAAGCCTTTTCGCTCCTCTTATGGGTACAAGAAAGAGGATAGATCATTGTGTCAATTTCAGGGCCGTTCATCAGTCTTCCTCAAAAAATTATTTTGGAAGATTCAAGGGGAAAACAGTCGATAAGGAAAAACGTTTTTACTGTCGGTTGCAGGAAGGCTTTCCTTTTTCCACCACCAGTGGTACCTATCTACGAAGGACATTTGGGTTTATCAGATTATCTCAGGAGGTTACAGAATATGTTTTCTTCAGCTTCCTCTTCCAATTTTTCCTGTTTCAGAAAGCAGTTCATCTTTTACCAAGAAGCCCTTTGTGCTAGGAGTTCAAAAACTACTAGACAAGAAGGTTGCAGACACAGTGCTTTGGGTTGAAACAGGAACAGGCACCTAGTCCAAAATCTTCTTGGTTCAAAAACCAGATATGACTTTTCGACCGGTTCTCGATCTATCCGAAGTAAACATGTTTTTAAAATGCAACACTTCAGAATGGAATCCTTTATGTCAGTGGCTCATCTTTTAGATCAAGGCAATTATATGGGAGTGCTGGATTTAAAGCATGCTTATTTCCACATCCTTATTCATCCTTTCTCCAGAAGATTTTTAAGATTCGCAATTCGGAAAAGATCCTTCGCTCTACACATCCAATTTTGGGCTCTTCCTTTCAGCTTCTCTTTGGCTCCCAGAGTCTTCAAAAAAAAATGGTGGTGTTTTTAACAGCCCTGCTTCGGTCACAAGGTATTTACATTATCCCATATCTAGACAAAGGCTTCTGCCAGCTTGCTGTTCAGTCTACATATATCAGAGGTTGTTGCTTTCTTGAAGGCTCACAGATGGATTGTAAATCTCAAAAAGTCTTCTCTCATTCCATCCCAGAGGATCCGTTTCCCAGGTATGTGGGTAGACTCCAAAGGCATAAAATGTTTTTTTCCCCAACAACAAAAGAGTTCTCAGAAAAGTCCGGAGCCCAATTCATTGTTCCCGTTGCTCTATTTGAAAGGCCATAAGGGTATAGGCGCACATGCGCACATGCCTATACAGATCCTAAAATTCTGGGACGGACGAACAGACAGCCTCACACTCTGGAAAAGTGTTGAAGGCTTACTTGGTGGCTAGTGCAAGCTCACCTCAAAAAAGGTATGCCTATCTATTAAGGCTTATGGTGCTACATTACCACAGACACCTCAAGATTGTTTGGGGGTGCATATTCCTGGCCGCATAACAAAAAGGACTGTGGGGATCAAAAGATCAGAGATAATCTTCAATATTTTTTTTTTTTTAACTCAAAGCAATGTGGATTGCTTTTCTGCAGTTCAGTCTGTTTGTCAAAGGCCTTCCTGTGCAGGTCTATTCAGACAATACTACAAAGCAAAGAGGAACAAGATCCAATTCCCTGGGACAGTTACACACAAGAATAATGGCTTGACCAGGTCTCCTGAAAGCAAAGACCCTTGGCAAGATGATCCATCTTTTGCTACCAGTTCAGTCGGGATAGAACTTGATTTGACACTGAAGTTTGTATCTAGATCCTCTTCCCGCCTGGACCATTTTTTTCACATTGAAGGGGTCTTATGTGTGTATTTGTCCAGGCTCCTGCTGGGATGCATGCTGTAAGAACACAGAGGATGGTCATTGCCTTTCTGAAGGAGCAAGTCTGAGTTTGCTGTAAGGCCAATATTTGCCTTCTTACTTTCCTGATTTTTAACTTTGGGAGAAGGAGACACAGGTAACTGGAGTCCACCACAAGACCCAGGAACTGCAGCTTTGTGGAAGGCGTAAGGTTTGATTTTTTGAAATTTATAATCCAGCCATGTTGTTCTAAAAACCTGATATTAATCCAAAAAGCTAAGCAAAGGTGTTGTGCAGAACTGGCTATGATGAGCCAATTGTCGCCCAGCCAAAAAGTACACGGGAGATATCTTTTTCTTTTAAAGCCGCTGCTTTAGGATTTAAGATTTACGTAAAAATCCTCGGGGCAGATGATAGATTTGAACTGGAAATTAAGAATTCTTGTTTTGGTCCTTATTGAGAATCAGATATTTTCTGGAAGAAACATGGAAATAAGCGTCCTTTAAGTCGAGAGTCACGATATCATCTCTTTTCTGTTGCAATCGGGTGACTATGAAAATTGCTTCCATCCTGAAATGCTGGTACTCCAGACTTTTCTTGGTGAGACTTTGTCTATGAAAATTCTGCGCCTTATACGATGACTGAAAAAGCCTGGTGTTTTTATATGGATATCTTCTGTTCCATCTGCCCTTTTTTATCCTGTGAGAGCTCTTTTAGTATGTAACATATGTTTGAGAAGCTCTTCTAATGGACCTCCAAAAAGCTTGTGCCTTTCAAAGGGTAATTCACATAAGGCAGATTTAGAAGTGGTGTCTGCTGTCCAAGATCTGCCATAATGCTCTCCTAGCCACAGATGACAGACCCATATTTTTAGCAGATAGCTTTTTATCTGAATCCTTAAACTATTGGATAGTCTTAAGTTTTTCGTTAATCTTGAAATGTCCTTATCCGAATCTTCCGAAAGGCAGTCCTCTAATGCCTGCAACCAAACATTTTGAGCTCTAGCTACTGATGCATTAGATAGCACTGCCTTGCACTGGAAGCCGTATGCCTGAAACATAGACCTACAAGTCTCTGCTCTTTTATTCATTGGGACTTTAAGACCAGATACTACCCCTATAGGAATCGTGGTTCTTTTTGGATTGTTGAGCTATCTGCACATCCACTTTAGGGATATCTTCTCATTTGTCTTCTCCCTGGAGTATAAACATTTGCTTAGTGTTTAAAAATAACGCTCCTTTTCTGGGATTCATCCATTCTCCTTGAATGAGAGGATTAAGCTTGGGTAACATAGGGAAACCCTTGGAATTTTTGCCACAGTCCTCGTCCTGCAACAGCCTTGAGACCTCTTTATAGAACTTGTCCAGTTCTTGTGGAGGAAAAATGGGTTCATCTTCTGAATCCTCACTGGAAGAACATGACCTAAAAGAGCAGGAGAGCTCACCCGAGGACAAACCTGATTCCTAAGTTTTCATGATCTCTCTATCCATGGATTCAATGACTTAGAAGAAGCCATTCTGAACATTTCAAAAGTCCGCACCAGGTTGTCTTGGAACCACCCTAAAAAGGACTGCAATGAGCAAGGATTGCACAATTTCTTTTTGCAGCCGTCCAGCACAGGGGTGGCATAGTCGGTGCACAAGACGTGCTTTCACAAACAAAAAACAAAGACTTTAGGAGTAGGCGTTAACATTGTCTATCAGATTTTTCTAGGGGAAACCCGACCAGACATCTGAAAACAAAAGTAATACCTTACAACAGGGCAGATGAACTTTTAAGGTTAAGATACACAGATATCCAGCACTGACTACTGTCAGACTGAACCGCAAACCTTAAACATGATTTTCGCACCTTGTGGGAGATGTGATCGACACAAATGCGCTCTAGCACGATTAGATCTTCGATGGGACGCACTGCCTCCCAGACATGCAAGCCACCTTTGTGCACATGCTCCAATCCTTATCTTCAAAATGATCTGCCGCTAGATGCTCTATAACACCCGCCAATACAGATGTTCTGCATTACCCTGCTCGCTGCCCAGGGAGCAATTGGAGGGAGGATCCCCCTGGACACAAGCCATGTGCCCCACCAGACTAAACATGTCTCTGTAAGGGACAAGCAAGAACTGGCTTCCTTAGAATACCGGGGATACCTATTTGTTGTAGGAGTGTTAACATTTATTTTACATGATCTTGTAACTAAGGAAGAAAGATGCCCCAGCAGTTACTGCCACTATATGCCAGGAAAGAAGAGATTCAAAGGGGAAAATCACTAATCCTATAATTTTTTTTGTGTGCACGCAAATGTTCAAATGTCTAGTCTTTAACCCTTTCAGTCCCTTGTACAGCCTTAAATCCTGTGCCAAGAAGCCCACTAGAAAGTACAGGTATGTTCTGACTTTGTTGCAGCAGCAGGAACATCTCCTTGCCTGTACACAGATCAATTACACAATTGGGCATTCCCTTCAGGTAGGTATCACCGCTGACAACTACTGGAGGACAGGAGAGCCTCAGCAGGGTCTTCCTAGCCCCTACTGCCCGATTGTAATTGGCAATGGAGCCCTACTTGCTGATCAGTGTGTTTAGCACAAACATATCAGTGGGGAAGACAGTTTCTTCCCTTTCAAATTTTTTTAAAAAAAATCTCTAGCCACATGGTACCGCAAAAAACAAAACAAAAATAAAATATGGGGTAGAGTATGGATGTAGCCCAGGGGTGTCCAACATACAGCCAGCAGCCCAAATGCAGCCCACAACAACCAGGATCACGTGACATGATGCTCCAGTCCTGCTTCCTCTGAGCAGTACAAGAGAACGCAGAGGGAGGCCGCACCCCCTGCTGAAGTCTGAGCAGTGTCGAGAGCTGCAGTGCAGGTAAAGGGGGTGGGGGAATGAGCATGTGTGATTGAGGGAGTGAATTTGTGAATGAATGTGTGTGTGATGTGATAGCATGGATGTGTAAGTGCTGGAACCTAGGCATGATGAGACCGATTGCTGTTAGCTGTCACACTCCTATCATGCCAAGTCAGCCAGTACATGCTGAAACCTGACTAGCTGCCCCCTTGTGTTTTGATGCTGCCAGCAGTATGGCGTCTGCACATATAGCCACCCTGTACTGGCTGACTTGGCATGATAGGAGTGTGACTGCTAAAAGCAATTAGTCTCATGCCTAGGTTCCAGCATTGCCTGGGTATAAAAGGAGTGTGATTGCTGTTAGCAATCACTCATATCATGCCAAGTCATATTGTTGAATTTTCTTGTCCAATTTTGCCATGTTACTTTTAATAAAAAGTCTGGTTAACACCCTAATTGGACAAAAAAAAAAATATACGATTGTTGACAGCAAATCACACCCCTATCATGCCTAGCCAACCAGTACATGCTGGAATCTGGGTATGCCCGACATTGCTGTTAATTATATATACACACACTGTGTACAATTTTTTGTACAATTTTGGTGTGTAACTGTGTGGGGGGTCATTTTCGGTCCTGGTCCAGAATTTGTGTATACCTAGGAAAATTGAACCATTTCATTTTTACTTATCCAGAATTTGTAGTCACAAAACTTTCTAGGCCCAGAAATCAGTGAGAGGAAAAGATTGTGTGTCATTTACTTTATTTTAATCTGCATATTTTATTAAAGACCATATTTGCTCAGTGAAAAACGAGTGCGGCCCTCGCACGTATACAATTCTGGTGAAGTGGCCCACTGCAGAAAAAAAAAAAAAACTTGGACATCCCTGATGTAGCCCATTTAAAGCAAACAAATGTATCTGGGGTCTGACTAATCAGATGTTCATTAATTGGGTCATTCAGCTGTGGATCTTATAGTATAGGAAAAAAAAATACAAGGAATACAAACTAAAAAAAAAAATTTATAGTTATCACCATGAATGTTTTATGTGCTTCTATGACTGTAAGGGGCAATGTTTATCCTTTATTTATGAAAAAACTCTAGGCCTGAAGGTGTTAATGTCCACACACAAAATGGCAGACAACTTAATGAATTGCCAGATTTCATAAGGATCACTGCCCCCTGAAAAGCATTTATAAAGGCAATGTCTGGGGTGCAATATGCACAAGCCTAGGGCAGAGCAGAACTACAATGATTTAAAATTGATCTGAATTATGGCGTACACAAGGCATAAAAGGGAAAAATTTATTGGTGTAATTTATCACATACAACTTTTACAATCCAGTGTTGGAGACACAATATAAGTCAATATGTGCATACCCAGAGGACTGGGGCTGCCTAATACATGGCCTTGAGAAAAAAAAAAAGTTCAATCATGTCTTCAATGCACATTCCTAAAGGATCTTTAAATACACAAAAATATAAAATGAAAGACAAACAACTCGTGGCCCATCACAGCAGATTGTATGAGCTACAGTAGGGAGAACCCAAAACCTACTAGATTTACAAAAAGCAGATCCTAAATTCTCTCAAGGTGGCAGATTATAGCCATTTACAAAATGGACAATTAAACATAAGAAATGTTTAACTTTTTGCACAAACTAACATTAACACCGGCAATAAACTCATGATAAGTAAGGTATGTCCAATAGAAAGAAAATCTCAATGATACCAGGAAAAAAAATTAAACTGATCACAAAGCACATAGACCAGAAAGGGTATTGTGGTTGCGGTTATGGATGCTATGTGGCACTGTGGAGAACCAGGAAAATCTTCTGGGAGCAAAATTTGAGTACGATTAGTCTGCTCTCCAGATTCATCTGAAAAGAAAAAAAAAATCCATCTGAAAAACACAGCACCAACCATTTAGCAGATAAGCTTTGTTGAAATAAATTGTATCAATAAATGTAAAGGTAAGCTTAAACAGTTAGCCATTGCTGGAGGAACACGAGAATTCTAATTATAAGCCATCTGTTAGACTTATCCACATGGGTTTAAAAATAGTTCAATTTCTTGATTTAAGAATTGTCGTACAAGCACCATGACAGATCAAAATACACAAATTACCAGGAGACTGATATCTTAACAAGCTTTTTTTAAATACACAATAATCCCTTAAATTATTAATCCTATTAAATTAGATGGCATGTTGTAGATTGTAAACATGTTTAAGCAAGGCACTCCCTTGCCTCCTCTTGATCCTGCATGTCAAATTGTGATGTTATACTAATGTCCTGTTTACCCACTGTACAGCGCTAATGAATACCAATTCTAGAATGTCTAACATACCCCCAAATTCTCAGGGAATCCAGAACCTTGCTGTTTTGAGAATGCATGATATTGTGGGCTTGAACTTGTAAACTACCAGCATTGCTTATGCAGACGACTTCAAGCTCTCAGAATCAAGTCAGGAGATAAAGGCTACTGGGTGTACAAATGGCTTCCTAAGTGCCAAGGGCTACTTAAATTGGCCACAATCAAATTTTCTACAGTGTTAATACTGAAAGCAACAGGGGTGACCAGCAGTAGTAATCTCAATACAGATGTACAAGTGCTAATTGGCACAGATACATTTCTACTTGTGTCACTGCTGGCAGGCAACACCTAGCATATGATTTACCAGAATGGAGCAGTGACCTTTCAAATGCAACACTAGAGAGCCATATCTGGACAGCCAGGTGACCAAAGGGAGTTTTATCCCCCTGCTGCTGCCCCTCTCCCCATAGGTACAAAGATGTATTGGGCACACGATCGAAAAAAACACTTACCCGCGTGACTCAGCTGGAGTTCCTCTGGCGCACAGCATTATCATGGTTTGGGCCAGCATTGCTTTTCCTGAAATTAGATTGATTGCCTCTAGTTACAATCTTCATTCGCAAAAAAAATAAAATTGATATAACACTGCCCAAGGGAACTCAACATGCAGAACATGTACATAAGGGTTCTGCAATTAAGCAGGTAATGAATACACAAGGGTTTCCATCTTCCATATATGATAAAGGGTGTTCTATTTAATCCCATTTGCTGGTCATGTCGCTTGGATGATGTACACCTGGATTAGGCCATCTGTCTTTGTGAAAGCACTGCATGCTCTGATGGCATTTTGCAGTCATTTTAGTGTTCACACTCGAGAGCACATGGTATTAACATCTTACACAGGAGGTTAACATTATCACATGAATGAAGCATGCGCAAAATATATAAAACGTATATACTCACAATGGTGCAGCTCCTTCATCTTCTACAAAAAAAAAAAACCAGCATGTTAGGTAAGCTTCTAGAACTTTGAACTCAGGCAATATGTTAGCAATAATCATGGGAAGAAAAAAAAAATCTAGCAAATTACTAGTCTTACCAAAGGAAGTGTTTTCACTTACTGGAGCTCGGTCACAGAGGAGAGAATGGTTGGACTGACAGTCGTGGGTTAATCAGAGCAAGACAATGTTGTCTGTTGCCAATGCTAAAGCTATCCACTGCATATCATATGTTAGAACTGTCCCAAAATATACAGCCCTTCCTTCATAACAAATACATCAGAAAGACTGTCGCAAGAGTAAAATTTAATTTTCGTTCAGATACCATACAATATGAGTTTTTCTACAGAAGACACACACTTGCATCACTGTCTTGAAAACTCACCATCAGGGACTTCATCAGGCTTTCTCCTCTTTTCGTAAATGAAGATGATTGTGACCAAGATCAGAACTTCAGCTACAATGCCTAGGAAGGGCCAGAGGGCGGCCAAGCGACTGCGCACACGCAGGGAGACTGTAGCACCATTGCTGCCCAGTATGTTGGAGCCATTGCATATGTAGTTACCCTGGTCTCTCTCAATGTCCAGTTGGAGGATGCGAAGCTCTGTCTTGTTGCCACTAGACTTTATGAAGTAACGATCGTCGCTTCCATTCACTATGGGCTGTAAAAAATAAAATAAAAGGAATGTTGATTACAAGCTACTTGCATGAACACGTCTGCCAAAACAAGAGTGCAGGAGAGAAACAAGCGTTACATTTTAACACAAAAAAGCCTAATAAAAATGTTATTGTGGTGCTGCAGCATTTTAATAGCAGGTTGTAAAGAAAGCTCTATAAAAAAACGGAAATTTTTTACTCACCGTAAATTCCTTTTTCCTTAGTCCAGTGGCAGTACAAGTGGGTAGTTATCTTCCTCGGGACAAGTAGAATCTAAAAGTGAATAAATGGTTAAAGTGTCCGAAGCCCCTCCTCCTTACCCATAAAAACCGGCACCTCTCCAAAGATGGCAGTTAGTAACAAGAAACACAGAAATGGATGCAAAATAAAGTTTATTCTCAATGAAGGGAGGGAAATCTGTACTGCCACTGGACTAAGGAAAAAGGAATTTACGGTGAGTAAAAAATTTCCGTTTTTCCTGTCATCCAGTGGCAGTACAAGTGGGATGTAACAAGATCCCGGAGAAGGGGGGGGAAAAACGCCTAGGAGACCACAGCTCGAAGCACCTTGCGCCCGAAATCCGCCGCAGAGGAGGAAAAGACGTCTAGCCGGTAATGATGTATAAACGTATTGAACGAGGACCAGGAAGCCGCCTTGCAGATCTCTTCAGGAGAAGCCGAAGCCTTTTCAGCCCAGGAAACAGACATGGCTCTAGTGGAGTGAGCCTTGACGGGACATTGAAGCAACTCCCCATTGGCCTGGTAGGCCATACGAATGGTGTCAACAAGCCATCGAGAAATGGTAGCCTTTGAAGCCGCCTTACCAGCAGAATGTCCAAAAAAATTGACAAAAAGGTGGTCGGTGGTACGGAAGGATGAAGTACGCTTGAGATATATGTCCAAAGCCCTTTTAACATCCAAGGAATGCCATTTACATTCTTCCGGGGAGGAAGGAGACGGAAAAAACGCGGGGAGAACCAATGGTTGATTAATACTTGCCCTGGAGATGACTTTCGGAAGAAACGAGGGTTTTAAATGCAACACAACCTTGTCCTGATGGAAAATAGTGAAATCCGCCGAAGACGAGAGGGCTTGAAGTTCCCCCACTCTCTTGGCTGAAGTAATTGCCACCAAAAAAATCGTCTTGAGGGAAAGGATCTTCAAAGAAACTTCCTCCAATGGTTCGAACGGAGCCGCACAAAGAGCCTGCAGGACGAGAGTAAGATCCCAGGTAGGAAAAGGAGACCTTGACGGGGGGCGCCGAATGGTTGCGGCTTTAAAAAAACGTCTTACCAGAAGGTGAGAGGCCAAGTCTGAAAGAAAAAAATGGTTAAGTGCCGAGACCTGACCCTTTAAGGTAGAAACGCTGAGGCCTGAATCTAAACCATCTTGCAAGAACTGCAGGATAGAGCTGACATTCTGAGGGAAGACAGTCAAACCTCGAGCAGAGCACCACAGAAGAAATTTTTTCCAAACACGAAAATATATACGGGATGTAGAGCGCCTTACAGAATTCAACAGCAGATCGGAAAGGTCACCGTCAACACCTTGGCTCCGCAGAATCATCCTTGCAAAAGCCAGGCCGTCAACCGAAACATCCGCAGGAGGTCTGGAGGAAGCTCCCTGTCGTCCAAAAAAGGCTCCGACGTTGGAAGTTCCCAGGACGCCAAGGTAAGTTGTCTGAGAAGGGCAAACCAACTTCGACTTGGCCAGCAAGGCATGATGGCCAAGACCCTGGCCCTGTCTGAGCAAATCTTTTGGAGAATTCTTGGGATCAAGGCCACCGGAGGAAATACGTAGGCCAAACGGAAATTCCATTGAATTGAAAGGCCGTCCAGAACCTGAGGAGAATCCAGCCTGTTGAGGGATGCAAAAACCGGCACTTTCCTGTTTTTCCTGGTAGCCATCAAGTCTATCTCCGGAAGGCCGAATCTTGCTACTAAGACGGAGAAGGTCTGTGCGGACAGGGACCATTCCGCCTGAGACCACTTTGCCCGGCTGAGGTCGTCCGCAATAAGATTGTAGCAGCCTCTGATGTGGGTCGCCGAGATGTCCTGCAGATGTTGTTGGGACCACTTCATTAAAACAGAGCACAGAACCTGAAGCTTTCGTGTTCGCGTTCCTCCTTGTTTGTTTACGTAAGCCACTGCCGTAGCGTTGTCCGACTGGATTCTGACAAAACGACCCTCCACATGGGGCCTGAAAGCCATGAGGGCCAGAAGGACTGCCTTTAATTCCCTGTAATTTGAAGACTGATGAGAATCTTCCGGGGACCAAATTCCCTGTCTGAAGAGGCAACCTAAATGCGCCCCCCAGCCGATACTGGAGGCATCTGTGGTTAGAGTTATCCAATGTCGGGGTTGGAACGAGACACCGTCGGAAAGATGGGTTGATTTCTTCCACCAGTTCAGCTGAGATAGAACTTGGCGTGATATTGTGAAGATTGCGTCTAAGTCTTCTTCCCTTCTTGACCAGTTGGAAAGGATCTGCCACTGTAAGGGACGCAGCTGAGACTTTGCCCAACGGACCGCAGGGATGGACGCTGTAAGAACACCCAGGACACTCATAGCCCTTCTGACAGAACCGGTAGGATTCCTTTGAAGAAAGGAAATTTCCTGTCGTATCTTCCTGATCTTTGATTGCGGGAGGAAGATGCACTGGGAAACTGAGTCCACCATCAACCCCAGGAACTGGATCCTGGTGGAGGGAAGGAGATTGGATTTCTCCTTGTTGATGATCCAGCCATGTTGTTCCAGAAAATGAACCGTGGTGTCCAAGTCTGCCAGAAGTTTTTTGGTAGAGTTGGCCTTGATGAGCCAGTCGTCCAAGTATGGCACGATAGCGACACCCCGGAGCCTTAGGCTTGCCGACAAAGGGCACAGGATCTTGGTAAAAACTCTTGGAGCCGATGAAAGACCGAAAGGGAGGGCTGTGAATTGAAAGTGATAAATTCTCTTGTTTACTCGAACCGAGAACCTGAGGAACTTTTTGGACGCTTCGGCCATAGGCACATGAAGATAGGCGTCTTTTAAATCCAGTGTAACCATAAAGTCTCCTCTTTGAAGAATCTGAGTGACCGATTTGATGTTCTCCATACGGAAATGTTGATAGCGTATACAACTGTTGACCTTCTTTAGATCCAAAACCGGACGGAAGGAACCGTCCGGCTTTGGAACCAGAAAGAGACGAGAGTAGACACCCTGGAATCTGTGACGAACTGGGACCTTCTCTATGACTCCTTTCCGTAGCAGCGTGAGGCATGCTGAAAACAGGGCTACATTTTTGCTTTTTGCAGGATAGGAGGAGATGAGAAAGCGGCTCAAAGGAGGTCGAAAAAACTTGATTTTGTATCCCTCCGCAATGATCTTCCGAATCCAAATATTTTGAGTGGTCTGTTCCCAGGCGTCTCTGAACCATAGCAATCTTCCTCCTACTCTGTCAGAACTTCCTCTTTTCTTGCTTACCAGGACGTTCTTGGAATTTCCTATCTCCGTAGGGACGACGAAAATTCTGAGAGCGGGAAGACTGGAAAGGTCTGGCATTCCGATAAGGGTATTTACGATTCCATTTGAGCCTTCTATCTTGAGGGAGAGCTCGTTTGGTATCCGACATCTGTCTGATCAGGTCTTCTAGCGGAGCTCCAAACAGCTTTTTCCTCTCAAAAGGTAAATCACATAAAGAGGCCTTGGATGCCGAATCCGCTGTCCAGGAGCGTAACCACAGGGCTCTTCGTGCCACTGAGGACAATCCCATAGTTCTGGCCGATAATTTGAGAGATTCGTGAGATGAATCCAACAAAAAGCTATTGGAAAGCTTCAACCTGTTAAGGAGTCTGGAAATCTCAGAATCAGAGTCATCAGAGAGACATTCTCCCAAGGCGTGAATCCAAATATTCTGGGCTCTAGCCACCACCGCGCTGGCCATCGTAGCCTTGCACTGCGAACCTGCAGCCTGAAATATGCGCCTGCACGAAGTTTCTGCCCTTCTATCCATGGGGTCTTTAAGACCTGACACCCCTCCAATTGGAATGGTCGTCTTTTTGGAAAGCTGTGCAATTTGGAAGTCCACCTTAGGGGGATCATCCCACGTGTCTTCCCCTTGAAGTTTAAACAGTTGTCTGAACTGTTTTGAAATAAAGGCTCTTTTACCTGGGTGCTTCCATTCTCTCTCCATAAGTTCTGTTAATTTCGGTAAAACCGGAAAACCTTTAACCTTTTCTGAATCCTCCTCCAGTAACAGACGTGAAACCTCCTTAAAAAACTTGCGAAGCTCCTGAGGAGGGGAAAAAACCTAATCTTCTGAACTATCACTTGTAGTAGAAAGAGATGAGTGAGAGATTTCACCGGAGGAAAGGTCTGACCTAGATGATGATCTGGACCTCTTGCGTTTATGCGAACTTTCCTTCCTTTTCTCCTGGGAATGAGCAGCAGAAACTTGAAAAGCTTCAAAGGTCTGGGCCAAATTCTCCTGGAACCAACCCAGGAAGGAATGCAGATCTTTTTGCTTTTCAGTAGCAAGTTGTTCTGCCGAGCATGAATTACACATTTTCTTGCGACAACCATCCGGGAGAGGAGTAGCACACTCTGAACAAGCCACATGCTTGGATTTAGAAGTAGCTTTTCTGGGAGCCGGTGGCCTTTTATCTTTCTCCGGAATTTCTATAGGAACCGGACTAGACATCTGACAAAAGAAAACAGAGGTTAATAAAAATTTTTTTTTTTTTTTTTATATATCCGAGGGCAGAGAAAGTATAGAGCAAAGATTAAATAAATCTTACCCTAAACTCCTCTGAACCGTGTGGGGGGGCTGGTGACACGGTAATCCTGTACTGGCAAATGCTCCTGCAGTCAGACAGAAAAAAGCGCCTTTTAAAGCATTCAAAAATGCCGCCCTCCGGAAGATCCGATTCGCGCATGCTCAGTAGCGCGATCG
>VKOC01000001.1:25653074-25663382 GCA_009364415.1 Spea multiplicata
TATTATATATATACACACATATACAATTTATATATCCAGATGACATGTATTCTGCAATATAACTGGATTCTCTTTATGTTACGATTGTGTATGTGTTACATACCCTTTACTAATATACTTTGGATTCACTGCACAAACTGGACTGAATACAAACACAATGTAGTGAGACATTAAAATAATAGAAATACATAAAACATAATAATTATTTGTGATAATTATAAAAAATACCCTATACTAAAGTAGAGAAAACCCACATTTTTGCAATCATGCTTAAATTTTCTTCTATACTGTAAGCTCCACAGCTGAACAATGACCCAATTTATGTTCAGTTACATCTCCTCATTACAGTCTATATGAATACACATTTCTGGACAAAACCTTTTATTGTGCACAATGCAGTACTGTAATACATTACATTTGAAAAATAAAAAAGGTTTTATGGTAAAAAAAAAAAAAGGAAAAGGTCTGCCTCAATGATGACGGAAAACCTGGCTGAATTAAGCTTGTTGGTGTGGGAGTCAGTAATGGTAAGCTTAAAATACTGTCTGTCATGAGATATACAGGAAGATATTTTTCAATGAAAGAAAGGGTTTTAAGGCAACTAAAAACAACCAAAACAAGGAAAAGCTATTGTATGGAATTCATATACAGAAGGATTCCAAGACTGTTTGTCAGATAAATTTATCAAGAACATGTAGATAATGGATGAAGTGTGTTCCTTGGTAGGCTGCATGATTCTCCTTGTAATGTATAGGAAATTAGGACATTTTTGCCAAAATAATTGTTTTATTACTTGAATTACTAAATTCTAAAACCTGGAAAATCAACAAAACATCCATAAAGAAAATTAAGTTCCCAAGTTCACAAAAGGCAAGAAACACTGGGTGTGTTCTTATAAATTAGCTAACTACAAGGGAATGTTTTAAAACAGTGCATTTGTTTAAATAGTGCTTAACTCCATAGAATAAGTGGACCAGCACCTTTAAGGGTTTGAAGCACAATAACTTTGTATGTTTGTCTGAGTTTGAAACAGCAAATGTCCCAGCGTCTGGTAAACGTCTGGTAGACGTCTTCAGAAATAGTATATTTTAGGCGCCAAATCCACTTATGTACAGTAGAAGATAAACAAAGTAAGAGCTCCTTCCTGGACTTGTTTTCATATTTTCTATTGATATACCTCCCTGGTAACCTAACAACAGACTGAAATAGGTTACACAGAGCAGCTTTTGGAGGCCGCTAGCTTCTTTTGCAGCTCTGTTGTGCTCAAGGGAGATTGGAAAACTAGAGTGGGACACTTCTTTGAGAACCTGTGCTGGAGACAGACTAGACTTGTACTTCACCCAGGACCTTGGAGAGTGCTGTTTCCTCAGAAAGGCTGACAGTCGAAGGGAAGAAAAATAAAATACTTGTCAACAAAAATGTGTATCATGTAAGTCATAACAAATGTTTATCAGCTGATCTGATGGAGGCTGTCTCCTACGGCTGATGCAAATTCCATGTAGCAAGTGAACCACAGCAAGTGGACATGATGTTCACTATTAGTGGTTATTTTGTGCCTGTTCTCAGCGTGAGGCAGACAGATGAAGGAGAATCCATGTGTAATTTTAATCCCGTGTATGCCAGAGGCTGCAATTTGGCAAATTTTCATAGTTTAGCAATAGTTAGATTTTTGTGACAACCAGGACAAGTTACATTATTCATAGATGCATACTTTAATAATTAGTATGTCAAAATGTTTCCCAACCCCTAGCACATAAAGGCTTAAAGCAAACAGTGCATCCTATAACATGATCACGTGTTAGCATAGGCCACAATGTGTGGATTCAAGCTTCACAAACTAACGTGACAGCACTCAAAATGAACGCTTTAACATTATGAGGATTTAAATCACTGACGTCACTGGGGATCCCCTCACTCTGATGAAGCAGAGTCTCCTGCTTCATCAGACCCTAGAGAAAAATGTCTTAAAAAAGTGAAAAATAAAAAGTAAAAAAAACCATATCAATAAATATCAACCACGCCACCCTGTTCCCTTCACCTAAAAAAAAAATAAAAAAAGTGCCCCTCACTATAATTTATTTAAATAAATGTGCATTTTCCTTTTTTAGTCCTGTAGCTTCCCCAAAATATGCCAAAACCTACGCATGTGAGGGAATGTGCAGAACAAAAATGGTGCTTGTTTCTGCAGGTGGATTTACCGGGGGAAAGAAGTCCCAAAGCTAAGTTTGTTTTTTAAAAGTAGGTTATTTTACTGCTAAGTTTGATGGGATTGATGAAAAATGTATACACAAAATACGTAAAAATGGACCATAGTACATAGTAACCTTGGGTTGTCAGATGTGTTGCCATTATAATTATGAAAATAAAGGAAAATAATAGGCATATGAGGTTATCCAAACTCAGGACATGTGTATGAATATATATTGTGTTTTTTTATTTTTTTTATTTTTTATTATGTTGTGTTTTTATTTCTCATTTGCACTAGCTGCGTACAATTTATTATTTTTTTTTAATATTTGTAACTTTTTTATATATTTTTGTTCATAGTAAATGATAGATTATGAAATATCTTTTTAAATATGCCTTAAAAAGAAATCCTGTACTGAAAAAAAACATGTGATTTGTGTGTGTAATACTAAATAAGCCAGCAATAATCATGCCTGGTAACAGTTGACTTAATTTGGGATTTTCTATTCACAACAACCATAACAATAAGGTTCTTTTCTGTTGGCCAAGTGGTTTACTAGTATACTCACATCTTGATAGTTAGCTTCCTACATCTTGAGTGCATCATAGGTACTTTATTGTTATCAAGTGTATGCCTCTTCACATTAATATTCTGAATGTGTTCACAATGTCCTGGGTATGATAGATGATTGGAGGTAAATGTGGGGGCATCTCACTAAGCTTTGTCCACCTGTGACCAGGCACATTTTGGTAAAATCATCACATTTATAGATCCAGACCCACCCTTTTACTGTCCCACTGGAAATAGGAATGTCTGGGACTATATCAGATGGAATCATTTCCCTAAATAGTACAAGCGTACATAAACCATTGTAGAATGTGAAACTTAATGCACAGTAGTCCTGCCAGATCTTGTGATTTCTAGTGTGTGTTGAATTTTGTGCTTTTATATTAGAGAAAAGAAAAAGCAATACATGTATAGTTAGCTGTGAACAGAAAATCTGGTATGAAAAACAGTGAGTGGGAGCGAAAAGGGCATAGTAGGTAATTTCCTTGTTTCCTAAAGTGAACAAAGAGGTGCAGCAAAAAAGAAGTTACACAGTTTTCATGTAGTCTTGTTGCCAAGGAAACTATTTCCTGTGTTTCTATCTTCTATATGTAGCTTTGCTACAGTACAATCAAACAGCTCTTCACATATTAGCAATGCTATGGAGTCTAAGGGATAGAAACTATAAAAGTTTCAGATAAAGAATAGATTATCAAGTTGCCATCGGCAGCTGTATGATTTGAGTATATTTTGTCTAGTTATGGAGAAAAAGTACACTGATGGGCTGCTTCTGAATGCTCCAAAATGCCAGGTTTGGTGAAGACCTAGGACTTATCTAAAAGGAAGTCAATGTCCCCAACAGCCCTGCAGAACAGAACCATTGTACAATGGGAAATTCCCATTAAGCTCTATGCTGGTGGTAAAAAAATAAATATATGATGGCCCAAATATACTGATTTTCATTCCAAAAAAAAAAACACAGAGACAACCTTTAGTTGTTTGAAGGACTTCAATTTTATCTTGTGTGCAAAACTTCAGAGGAAACTGTTTTATAGGATCAGTTGAAGCATGAAATAAGCCCCAAGGGCGGTCTGAAGTATATTTTGGTTTTAACGGATAATGGCACTACCCACAGAGTTCTGTATCCAGTCCACTATTGAAACTGCAATCAAAGTATTAAAACAGCCTAGCATTTTGTGCAGTTTATATGGTATCATTTTTGTTAGACAAAGGTTTAAGATAAAGGAGGACTGTCACATAATCTTAGCTCATTAATAAATGAAAATTGTGTGTGTTTTTTATTTTTATTTAATCAGTCTCATCTTTTGAAAGATCTGGTGTAACCCTTTCAGTGCCAGTACACATTTTCCCCTTGGAAGGGTGAGCTGATTTTCATAGTTTTATTTAGGTGACCTATAAACACCCTATACTTTACTTAGGGAAACTTGTATTTTTTTGTGGACAGGTTCGCCTCTTAAGGACCAGGCTGTTTTTTCAGGACAAGAAGGGCTTTCTTCAGATACCATTTTTTTATCTAATCTAATTTACTATTAAAAAATAAATAAATATGTGCTATTTCGGGTATCTTTTAAGCTCACCAATGCAATTTACCTCATCAGACCCTATATTTTTGAAACTAGACACCCCCATGGTATTTCAATCCTTTCCATGCACTAATTCTACTACCACCCTTTGTCAAACCAATATGTCTTTAGCAACATCACCCGAGTACAGTGATACCCCCCATTCATGGGTTTGTTGGGTTGTTTGGGAAGTATAATGCCACATTTAGGAAGTGCTCATTTTTTAACTTGGAACTTTTACATCTGGTCCTACTGCCCTCTAGTCCTAAGTGGGCCATCTTTGAAGCCAGCTAATTCAGTTTACCCCATCAAACCGTATTTTTTTGAAAACTAGACACCCCAGGATATTTTAAATGGTGATATTTTAACCCTTTCCATGCACTAATTTTACCACCAGCCTTTGTCAAAATTTGTGTTAGTATTTTTTTTAATTATCACACAAATGTAACTGTCACCCCAATATGTGTTCAGAAGTATCTTTTGATTACAATGATACCACCTATGCATGTGTTTGTCTGGTGTTTGTAGGCTAAAAGACCACATTTGGGAAATGCACTTTTTTTTTCATTTTGGTCAGTCTGTACCTATGCCCTATCTTTGAACCCAGCCAGTCCAATTTACCCCCATCAAACCATTAACTGTTTTTTAATTAGACACCCCTTGGGTATTTGAAATGTTTTTATTTTAACTCTTCCCATGTCAAGATTTTTGGAATGATACACCACTAATTTTAGCACTTGCTCATAATAATGAACTTTATTTTTTCTTTTATTTACTTTATTCTTTTTGGACATTTTTTTAATTTTTCTGGAACTGGATGGCTTCTATGATGGTGACATCACTGCATAGTTATTTTACATGCTTTTTACTATGCTTTTTATTATTTTTTAAATATTTTACTAATCACATTGTAATTAGAAAGCTGGGTTCCATTGACTTGCATGGTTGAATGGAGTACCTTTATTCAACCTGCAAGGGGAACAAGAGTTCTCTTTCCCAACTTCGTGGCACAGTGGCAGTTGTGGTCGCTCTCCAGAGCGATCACAGCGTGTCCTGGAATGGGTGTTCTGTGTCGCTGAATGCCTCTCTATTAAGGCATTTCAGCGGCACCATTGGTGTTTAGGATGCGAAAAACGATCAAACGAACAGTTTATGGCGGATGTTGGCCGGGCACATGTTATGCCGGGCACATCATTGGTTGTTACCTGACCGTTTGTGTCTGACGTGCCTGGCCTGTCATTGGGCTTTAAGGAGTTAAATTATTCAGAAATGTCTAATTTAAGGTAAACTATATATTTCATGATATAACACGCATGGGAAAAAACAAAAAAGGTAAAACATATATTTTTCCTCATTGTTTCCCAGTTTCTGTGAAATCAAATAATAAAAGTAATGGAGACTAAATATTGTTCAGAAAACCATTTCCCTTCATTGTCAACAAAGTGGAGTTATGGTCCAAAGAACCATGAAGAGATAATCTGCACAACTCTACCATTTAAAATAACCTCTCAAATGCTAAACCCAAGTAAAAGCAGAGGTTTAATTTGAAAACATATTTATACATATAACACAATATCTATTACTATCTATTACTGGCAACAGAATGGTTAGAAAAATGTAAAAATACATTGTATGTGTTTTGTTTAGAATGTCTTCCACGGAAGAGGTGTCACTACTAAAAATAAATTCAATGTATGTTTAGCAACAGTCCTTATTAGAAAAACCCCACATACATAGTTTTTCATCAAGGTTTATTTCCATATACTCTACACTGACTTAATACATTTTAATACCTTAAATGTAATAATTTAATAATTCTACAAGGAGGGATTTGAATGTGATAGACATCTTAAAAGCCTGTTTCTTAAATTTTGTAATGAATCAGGTGCATTAGCAATTGGAAAAGGGTTAATGAAACAGTAAAATAATGAAATAAAATAATTATCCCAATTTTACCTTACCAGCCTAAGTGAAAGGTTCCTGGAGACACTAGTGTTTTGAAGAAAACTAAGGGAGACCTGTGGCAAAATTGGCAGAAATAGGCGTTTCCTTAATTTAAGAATCGAATAAGGTTTGTTTCATTTTTCTCATTAAACATTTGTAGAGTGATAAGGTTTTTTTATTTTTATTTTATGTACTAAAGCCATTACTGTTATGGAATGCTCATGTTGAAACTAGTGCTTCAATGAAGGCTTGTCTAGGCAATGACTGAATGACCTCAACTAGTTTTATCCAAAGTATAATCTCATCTGTGAGCTCAAATCTTGCCACCATCCTTTTTTTATGAAATGTGTTTCTGTTAAAAAAAAATAGCAAAAGTTTAGAAATCACCATAGCAACCAAAAGAATATTTCTGTTTGCTCTAATATTACTCTTCATTTACAGTCCTGGTATTGTATTCATGTTTGTTTTTACGGGGTCTATGTTTCTACACTTCAAGTCTGTGGTCAATAAGAACTTGGCATCCTTTTGCCAACCATTTTACCAAATTATTACACTGCCTCCATCACTGACCTAAGTAATTATATTTGACATGATATATGAACATATTTAGTTTGTCCACTTCTTTCCACATGGATTAGTCCAGCATTGGATTCTCAATGTAGCATTTCATTGCATTTCCAAGACTTTTCTCCTAGTACTATTACGTTTGAAAATCACCAGTCTTGTCTAATAGAGTTCCGTGGAGGTTCAGACATACATAACATTTTACTCTTAATCTCACCACAGAGACAGGTGCATTGTGCGGAAATAATGTTTATATGTCTACAGTTTAGCAGTATTATAATTAAAATGTTAACTGCTAATTGCATGGAAATTAAAATATTACTAGTGTCATTGCTGAAATAATAGTTAATGCATGGCTGGTCAGAGGGTGATATAATTAAAAATACAAATATAGATTTTCTATTATTATTTTTAATAATCAACTATCTTCTCCTTATGTGTTACAATTTACATTTTGATGAAGTTATTTTGTAAAATATTATTGTGGTTAGTCACTTACTTGATCGTTCCATTTCTCTGCAGTGGAAGATGGATACAGACGCATAACTTTTCGGGATCTAAGGGGGACGCAATACTTTGTTAAAGAAACATTTTCTTCTGTTTCCAGGAACAGATATGTAAGGTATGCATAGCCCAGTTCAAGGTATCAACTGTAACCAACAACTACTATTCCCCTATTGCAAAGTATCCAATCTAGACTAACAAACCTTTTGATCTGCTATGTATTATCTGATGTGTTTTCCCAGGTTAGGGTTGCCACAGTGGTCCACCAATAAGGCTAGCTTACAGTATCCAACAAGCAATTAGGGCTAACCTCACTAACATCACTAAATTGGGAAGGGACCTGATAATTTAATATCATAACGCACAATGCAAGTAGTATTGTCTAGCTCTGGACATGCAGATTGAACAGCTAGTTTGTTTCCATATGTAGTAGTTTATGTAAGGCTGGGTTACTCTAGTTTAGTTAAAAATTAAATAGATGCCACCATTAACTTTTTTTCTAAATTAGTTAAAAAATACTTTTCTTCACTGATACATGTATCACTTTCTTAATTAATCTCCCTTTCTTTCTTTTGCCTGCAAATGTGAATTGAAGTAACAATATTTCTTATACATGCATCATTGTCAGGGCCAGCCCTACAATGAGGCCGACTGGGGCAATTGCCCCAGGCGGCACTTTAGAAGGGGCGGCACTTTGCCGCCCCAAGCGGTTTTTTTTGAAGCGGAAGAGAGAGAGATGGGCGCCGAGTGGTTTTTGCTTACCCGCTCGGCGCCCCTCTCTCTCTTTCTCCTCTGCGGCGAGTCTCCCTGTTCGGTCTTGGTGCTGGCTTGTAATGCTGAGCACCGGAAGTGGCGTCAATTTCCGGCGCTCAGCATATTACAAGCCGGCACCGTGGCAGAGCAGGGAGACTCGCCGCAGGAACTCTTTAAAGGTAAGTACCGGGGGGGGGACGTCGGCGAAGTTTAAAATGACGCCCCCCCCCCCGCCCCGAAGCCGGCGGGGGGCGTCATTTTAAACTTTGCCCCAGGCGGCGTTAAGTCTTCGGCCGGCCCTGATCATTGTAACGGAGTTAAAGAAAATAGGTTTTCCCTAATTATGAAAATATCACTTGCCTGATCTTAATGCCAGAAACCTGTCCCAAGTGAGAACTCTGTGCTTTAAACTATGTTACACTGTACATTCTGAGTTGGTAGGAGAGTCTATAGGAGAGTTGGGGTCCCAGAATCCAGAATGCCTGGGGCGCGGGACAGGTCTGGTTAAGAGAATGTGTGGCATGCAGCACACTTCTTAAAATATAGTTATTCTTAAGTATGTATGTACTGGTCACTACATCTGTAGACCAGTAGATTCACTTTTAGATGTGTCCTTTTTAAACACAAAAATTGGCATTACCAAATTAGTAAATATTAAAAGAAAATACTCTTGTTGTCAAAGACCTTTGAGGCCCTGAATACTTATGTAACTTCTTGTATGTTGGCCAAATAAAAGGTATCGCTGCATGTAAGTATCGCCTTTCACAGCAGCACTTTGGGCTTCATGAGTGGTACTAACAAGCAGATGTCCCATTTGTGAAGCTGATGCCCCATGTGTGAAGTCATGTATTGCTGAAATAAAGCTACTTGCTACCAATGCATGGCTTGTGTATGGGGCATCGTACGCCATTTGCAACATCCATAGTTGCATGATTACTAGTACACACTCTGACATAATAGGCTGCTAGCTAAATGCTAAAATATCTAAAATATGATAATATACAAAATACAAGCAATTAGGCATAGCTCGAGGTATTGGTGAGCCCTAATTGAAACGATTTATCTATAATACAATTACTACTAATAACACCAATAACAAAGGAAAATGTTTATTTGCTATAAACAGAAATACATTAGGTGATATAATAATATGAAGAATCTGTGTCACACTTGTACGGTTCTACCCCCGTCACACTATAAGGGGGGGCCTTTTGACCCATGGTGCATCTAAAGTCCATATTAATCTTCTTAGCACCCCCTAGGAGCAATGTTAAGATTACATTGCAGATGGAATGAGCGGGTCCTACTATCTTTTGTGTCTCCGTTTAGTTTGATTGCAAGAAATATTCTCCCTTCTTTTTGGTTAGTTCTTTATATGCATATTTATCGCAGAGTGAATGCTGCTGGGGCTTTATTCTAAAAGAAACCCTATTATTATTCCAAAGAGCTTTCAGATTCATACAACCAAATCCAGTAAGAAGGATAATGATAGAAGGAATGAGGTTTGGTTGAATGCACAGAATTGTAGCAGCAAACTTTTAATTGCTGTTCAGTAGCAATAAGCATTCAGAATGCGGTGCCCAGTCAGAGTGGTTGAGAGATCCTATCACCGCATGAACTAATCAACAACCAAGCTGAAGTGCTGTGAGCATGCCAGAAAATGCATAAAAATTTAAATCAAATGTTATTCTTTATTTATTTTTAAGGAGACTATAAAATGAAGTGTTTTTCACACTTAAGAGAACGATTAAGCAAACCTTACTTTTATGACAAGTAAGGTTTGCCCAATTATTATCTTAAAACAGCATTAAACCTTTTTTTAACCTTAAGAAAATGATTAGGCAAACTTTATTTATGTGAAAAGTTTGCCCAATCATTATCTTAAACATCCTAGCATTTTGAGTTGTACCGTTTTTGTAACTCTGGGATTTTTTTTCATTTTTCTCCCCCAAAAATCAAAATAAGAAAATTGGATATTGCTGTATTAGCCAAAGAGAAAATGTTACATATAAACGTTTGGGACCTCAGCAATCTCTTTCTCAAACGAACATTTTTTCTCTTTTACTCTTTTCATTTCTTTCCATATGAAAACATAAGAAACCCGCATGACCCATTACTAACACAGTTAAGTCAAGGAGAAAATGCCTATAAGAAATTAACAGCATGTTTACTAACGCAATTGTAAGGATATATAGGGTATTTGCATCATTTTTGTAAAAAAAAAAA
>VKOC01000001.1:25663482-25686992 GCA_009364415.1 Spea multiplicata
GGTGCGTCTTATCAGCAGGTGCGTCTTATAGAGCGAAAAATACGGTATCTTTGTGTTTTATGATGTATATTTGTGTTGACAAATGAGAGAATCTGAAATTAAATTTCACATGCTTTATATGAAATCTGAATGAAATTACTATGCTTTCCAAATAGGCACATCTGTGTTTAGGGGGGTAACAAGAGGCGGTGCTGGCCCACTTTTTCCTGACTAGCCACCTTGTAGCGCTAGAAGGCTTTGTGCAAGTTGCGATGGAGGGCTATGCTGCCAAAAATCATTACTGTTCGCGACAATTGGGATGTATGAGTGGTGCATTTTGAGAACGCACCAGCTATAAAACATGAGCAGCATATTGGGATTCTACACAAAATTAGAGGAATTTGCACAGAGAACAAAATGTCACTTATATATTGGGTTGGATGTTTGCTTGCAGTATATATATATATATAAATATAATATATATATTATATATATATATATATATATATAGTGCTTGTATTTGTGTAATAATATTTGTCAATGTTTTGTTGAAGCTGGAATGGGCTAAAGCCCCAAATCTTGCACAATCCTAGCACTAGCCCTGGAAACAGAGATGAAACTTTCAGTAATCTAATTTAAAAGGTTTACCAATCTACTTATTCACATAGATGTCAGTGTCTCTGTTTCCCCCTGTTGATATTACTGCTCATAATAGCGGTACATATTGTGTATCCCCACATTTCAGGAGTCCAAATCCGACGGAGGGTGCGATAAAGGGTCGGGAAGGCGTGGAGAGGAGGACCAGAACATGGTAACCTGGCCATCTTACCTACCGCTGCTAGTGTTGCAAGGTGCTCAAGTGGGAGCTACAATAAAAGTCCATTTACTTTACAACTTCCTGGGAGGGTCAGGGGAGATAAGAAGAACTCCCCCAACGGGCCCATAATCACCACTGCCCATAAAAGCGAGACAGTGGGGTCAGCTATACAGGACTGTAGGACAGTGCCTGAAAATCATAAATGAATAACTGGATTCTGCTGAAAAACAAAAATTGGAATAAATATCATTAACTATTGTGTAAGATCACTGGGATTCTCAATTTTTAGGTAAGGATCAGTCTACTGGAATATTAAGAATCTTACAGAAATGTCTTACAGAAATATGACCTGGAAACTACATTTTACCAGTCAGTATAGACAAAAATGCCCTTTTCTATGGGTATCCTAAAATATGGATGTCCAAAATCAAGTCACTTATGTTTTACAGGCACAGATTAAAAAAAAAAACAACAACTTTACATGAGTAATACATTTACATCTCAACTTATATTTAAGAAGTAAAGCAGTATACGACTGCCTTGCCACACATGCATTTTTCCAATTTAATGCTATTTACTATGGATTCCAAACAGAAAGTGTTTATCCCTGCAGCCCTATGTAACATTTATTAAACAAACACAATTTTGCAGGACGGCGAGCTAAGCCTTATTCCAACATCAGGTCCCAATGCTGTTCTCTAGCTATGTTGCTTGGCTTGCATTCCATTAAAATGAATCCACACACTCAGACTAGATCTTGCAAATCCCAAATTAGTTGAAGTGCAATTTAAGCGATTCATTCCTCAATTATAATGAGTGAACGGCCACTTAGTATCAATAACGTCTGCCTAGAAGCAGCAGGAAGGGATTAAGACCAAATGGAAAAACATGCATCTGGATTAACAGTTTCATTGACCTGCTGCCTAAAAGTTGTCTAACTCCTTTAGCAAATGATCACTTTGGCAAACAGACTGTAGTGAGGTAATGGACAGTAATGATCTGTGAGACATAGGATAAGTAATCATTAGTAGGAGTTTGAACCAATCCTTCATTAGTAACAATTACTCCCCTGCTATAATGAATCCACCCAAGAAATCATTACTCTCCAGGAGCAAATACAATATTGTAGAATTAACAAGATATCCTTTATCCAACACTTCCTTCCAGTGTAAACTATTTAAGACACATGCTACAATATGCAAACCTTTTTACATTTAATGCACTCGTTGTGTGTCAATGTTAATTTAAATGAAAGTTAATTAGCCAACCTTGTTCTTCTTGGAACATTCAGAAATACATAAAAAGGTTTATGTGCGCCTATCGTAAAACTGTTCTACAAATCCCACCCCATTCAGCTGAAGGTAGAATGTATGGGTCACGGGCACTTGGCTCTAGCTGGACTCGTGGCACAAAATTGTTCCAAAGTTCATGTAGTTTTGATCCAATGTGGGACAGGCCTGGATGGAGGCTATGCAGGGTGGCTAGGTATTAGAGAAGAACAAGCCGGAGTTCAGTTAAACAGGAACTGAAACAATCTGCAGGACAAACACACTCCCATCTTAATGTCACCATAGAGTTATCTCGAGTACGCCAGAAGAATAGCCCATTTGTTATAAAAACAAACCAACTTTCAGCTGTTTCTATCCAGCTTTTAGGGCTGTAGAACACTGCAAAGCATTAATACTGCGGAAACATTTTGTCGAAGAAAGAAGAACAGAGGGATTTGGGTCCCAAACAGGAACTACCCCCACCTAAATAGGGACACTGGGGAGGTAAGCTTCTTATTTCCTTAAATTGTGAAGAGTGAAAAAAATTATTGATTCAAGCTGTCATAAATACAATCATAAAGTCAGCCATGTTTAAACAAGTTTTTTTCTTACCTCTGATAGGAAAGTCTGTGCAGATTTCTGAGCTCCTACATGCAGTAAATATTCATACACATATAAAGCTAACCTGAAAAACACAACAAAAAAGTACTTGTATTAATATAAAGAAAAACATTCAGAAAAAAAAACAAACCTTTTTGTTAATGTACTTTTAAATTCTGTAAATTACTGAGCGTTATGCACCCCTTTAAGTAATTTATATGAAAAACGGCCCCAAACAGCACAAAATGCCTTAAAACGGCACACCATGTCAAAGATATAAATACTAAATTCATGATAGGAAGCGGGTGGAATATGTACTGCCTTATAAACAACACAACACATCACCATGAGCTCTAGGCCAATATTGATGTTGATTTTTCCATCTAGTACTTTCTTCTTGGAGATAGCTTAAAGTCAGACTTGGTTCCTGGTTTTTATCAAGCTATGTATGTCCTCATATTTTTCAGGGACATTGACTACTCTTGGTTTTAATCCTAGTAACCTATTTGTACTATATTTAAACCAATGCAGGAATTGATTAAACCTTGATGCATATAATTACTGTTAATAATCACATCCAACTATCTTTCTGGAACCTCTTTTGTTGGTTACCATAATATGGTGTTCTGTGTTTAATTACAGAGGAGTTGATGCCTTCATTAGGCGTGGTGCAATTTATTATTAATATGATGGTTTTTGAAAAGAAGGGGTTCAAAAGATTTGGTCAAACTGAGTAGGTGCCTGTCCCAAATACAAGGTTTTCCCTTGAGAGAGAATTTGTATTCTTGGACCGAGATAGGTTCCAGATATGTTGTACCTTTAGATTTTTGATGAGCAAATGATCATTTGGAAGACACCAATCTGTTGAGCAATTAGCCAAGTTATTATACTATAAACAGAGGAGGTCAGCATTGCTCTGGAGCATAAGGGGTTGACAGAAAAAAAAATGCAGTACATCAGCAAAGTGTTTTCATCTCAATTAACCCAGTTTTGCAAGCATTAAGGGCTAATACAAGAAGGAAGAGCAGTTCATTTCTGTAATGGTCTCACTGGGAGACTGTCCATTAGATGCTGCTTACTGTAGTTGAAATATAATGCACAATATCCTTTAGACTTTCTTCTCCACGTGAGATTAAGGCATCAGCCAACAACAACAGTGTATTCAAGCATAATAACAAGGGTGCACTAATGCTTCTTTGTAAAATATATTAGGACTGGTCACAAGCCAACAAAATGCTTTATCACCTCTCAAAAGTTTAAATTTATACTGGAGGATAATACTATATAAAAAATCTAAAAAAGATTAATAATACATTTGTTAGTCAACTTCTCATCTCTATCAAGCAGAAAAAGAGAATCCAGTGAAGATATTCACTCTTAAATTCATCAATAAGGGAAAGAAAATAAGAGGTTCAAAAAATAAGTGAAAGTGGGACACTCAGAATGGGGTTGGTAACCTTTAAAACATTTCTGAATAAAGACAGTGAACAGTGTAGTGAAATTCAGGACACAATATGTTTATTCATGCACAGTAATTCATTCACACGCCAAAACACTATAAGCACTGTTTATTAAAGCGTGCAATGCACTTCTGTTGAGTAAAGTACCCCCAACACTTCAGATGTCCTAATTAGTCTTGTACGCTATCCTGCTGTCCCAACCAAGCTCTACCCCTGCCTTTCAGAGGGGTTTCATTCATACTATGAATGTAGCGCTGCCAATTTGGGTGACGCTCTTACTCTCAAACTCTGTACCCCGACGTCCTGATTCACCAGAAGTAGACATTAGGAGGTATACGATCAAAATACCTGTGTTGGGGGTGTTGCTAGAGGTGGGGAAGTGGCAGAGCAGGATGATATAGCTAAGTTTAGGTGGGTGCCTACCTTACCAGAACTGCCTTGAAGCACCCAGCTACAGAGGACTGCTAAGTGACTATGTAGGAGCTGCCATGCGGCAGCACATACCATCCCCAATTGACCCCCACTGCCAGCTATAGCAAGATAGTGGGCAGCTATGAAGGGCAGTGTCCGAAAGCTTGGGAGGCATGAGTGCATCATCTAATGATATCACTATATGCATGTGTATATGAAAGTGGTTAAAAAATGTAAGTAATACATTTACTGTATAGATTATCTAAACCTGGATACAACTGGATCGACAGAACAACAGTAGCCACATTCACAGCAATTTAAGTGGCTGGTGGATTTGTAAATGCATAAAATGTGCCATGGTAATTCTCAATTTTATGTACAAATGTAACTGAGTGAGATAGGACTAAAGCCACTACACACAGGTATATCCATGTGGGAAATCATTTATCTTTTTTAAGAGAGTCTATGCAGATTTTTGACACCTGGCCAATTAACTCCGGCTCCAGCATTAAACAGAGGTTAATGAAGTGTGTAAAAATGCTCGTATTTTGCTAATTACGTTTTAAATGCATATTTTGCAACTTTTCTGCCACCGTGACAACACACGTTGGAGAGCACATGCTTTAAAACTGAATTCACAAGGAATAAAGTTTGATTTTCCAGTAGCAGCAGATTTTCGCATAGTTATTTGTGCAGAAAAGCTGGTAATCTGAATGTTAATGTGGCCCTGGTCATAGCTGGCAGTTTAGTCTTCATTTGGGTGTGGGTGATAATTAAGATGACCTTGATGGAGGCTTGAGTTTTCAGACTTGAGTTCCGTCAAGTACAGCTTAATATACCTAAAGGGACACCCCAGCCATCATATGCACTTTAATACATATGATAGCTGAGGGATCCCTTTAAATTAACAGGTGTCCTCCTGGCATATGCAAAAAAAAACCCCATATGCATTTGCCCAGCTTCCAGCTAATTAATTAAAAGCACTCCAGACAAAAGAGGAGTAGTAGCAGCATTTTGACCTCCACTTTTCCAATAGCCAAAGAGCAACACTTGTTGAAGGGGGTCTGCTTAGCTGCATGGATAGTGGAGGGGTCCTTACCCAGAGTGGTTATATGTTTTAGGGTTTGTTTGTTGTAATTGAGACGATCTGAACAATAATGTATTTTATTTACATTTCCTGCTCTTTCTATCCATACTGTGACCTTTAGGTCTGTAACCTTCTAAGCTCACAGAAAAGAGGAACATCATAGGAGGTAAGAGGGACAGAAGTATTTGATGACAAGCAAAGGTATGCATAATCTGTCTGAAAAAGAACTCTTTGTTAGTGAATTAGTAATTATACCTGGAATTGGCTGGTTTACCTGTGCACACCAACTAATTTTTGGTTGGTTGGATCAGTCTCTGGCTTTAACCACAAAACATGTTTACAATACCTAGAGGAAAAGGGTTCCTGTATATCTGCTTGTTTCCATATTTATCCATGCTCATAGTCTGCTATAATATGCTTATTTTATTTTAACGTCTGTGCATTATTAGGGTTGCAAGATGGCTTTAGCTCCAATACTGCATAACAATAATAAAACACTTACCACTAAATGCTTGGAATTATAAAACAATATGGGCAAATATCAAGTATAAAACTGGACTGTTTAAAATCAGCCAGCACTTGGG
The DNA here is from genome assembly GCA_009364415.1 of Spea multiplicata. Classification (NCBI taxonomy): domain Eukaryota; kingdom Metazoa; phylum Chordata; class Amphibia; order Anura; family Pelobatidae; genus Spea; species Spea multiplicata. The sequence goes on from VKOC01000001.1 coordinate 25,669,689, forward strand.
ACAAAAGTATTAGGACACCTAATTGTTACCCATAGGGTGACCACATTTTCTTCTGCCATTCAGAGACACGCTATGAAGAATATGAGATTACACACACAGGTGTATATATATTTATACACTGATTCACATACACACACAGTCACATACACATAAAATACATTTTATATATATATATATCTCACATACACACTGATTCACACATACTATGATATATCAATTATTAAGAAGCCTTGGAAACCATGATGATTTCAGATTTAGTAATATACATACACTCATTACAGACATGAGTAGATATAGAATGTTAACCCCTCTAATGCCAGGTATGAGTAGATTCAGAGAATTAACTCCTCTATTGACAGACATTACACACACAGTCACACAAACAAACACTGTGACAAACTGACAAACACAGTCACACAAACAAACACTGACAAACTGACAAACACACACACAGAGTCAGAGTCAAACACACATACCTGCTACTGGCTGCAGCTTATTGTGAGTTGGTGTGAAGGAGGGACTCAGCCTATCAGGAGAGGCTTCTGAACTCTCAGGCAATCAAAAGAGTTGAGAAATCTCTCCTGACTGGCTGAGACCTCCTTCACTCAGACTCCTCATTCCAGGACAAGGCATTGTCCCAGATTGAGGTTGCCCGGGACCAAGGACTTAAAGTCCCATTGCGGGACTGTCCTGGGCAATCCGGGACATGTGATCACCCTAGAACAGGGACCTTTACCCAACAGGGACTTTTGTCCATATAGTGTACATTCTGTCTGTGAGCCAGACCTGTTTCCTTTGGTTCACTACTAATTTTACTACAAATTTTTAAACCTGCTAATTTTGTTGGATTTTATCGTTTGTTTATACTTTGTTTTAAGGTGCAGCAACATTAATAATCACCCCCAACATCTCTGAATTTAGAGCAGCCACATTTGTGTGAAGTATATTTTACATTAACCATTAGTAAAGGAACTTCATCGTCTTCTGGTTGCAGGAATTGTGTGTTTCTACTCAATAAATTGGCACAGTTTTCCATCACTGATCACCGTCCTTGATCTGACCCAAGTGTCACATAATATGGTTTCTCCTTGGTAGCAATCCTCTACAAATTTAACCCTGTGCCTCAAGATATTTGTTTACAAGACTAACTGGTGGTCACGCATGCTAATATAACTCCTTCTAACCCAGCAAGCCATTATTTCAAGTGATTTATACTGTTTACTTCTCCTGTTGACTTTGGCTGGTTCCACACACTGTTAAATAACTACTGATAAAAAAAAAACCCCATCCAGTCCAAATCTCTTCTTGCTTTCAATCTTCTCATAGACTGATCTTTATGACCATGAAATTACCGTGTTGTACACGTGCCAGTAACCGTCTGGCAATCATCAGGTGTATAAGAGAACATCATTCTGCTTTGGGGGACCCCTCCTGGCCTTTGGATGAGAACTGGTGCTTTCAAGAGAATAAAATACACACACAAAATGTTTTTTTCCCACTGGCATCCAAGACACTTGTGCATGAATGCAGGGATTTCAATCCTTTAGAGATACTGATATACAGAGAGTGAATTTTAAATAGAAAAATACTGCTGTCCTTCAGCTAAAACCCACACCCCAGTGTAAGACTGAAGTGTCCCTCTTTAGGAGGTACAATACCTCTTTGCCCTTAACCCCTCTTTTTTAGGAGCTAAGAATGTTTGATGGTTATTACTGTATCAAAGTGTTCTAATTACAATAATATGTATAGAAACAGTGGGGAAAAAAAGGTTTAAAATTGTGCAAATAAAATGCACGATCCTTCTTCTAAATAGCTTATATAAATGAACATCAATAGGTCACAAAGTCACAGAAAGTTTGGTTAAAGCCCTGCCACCTGGCCACTCCTCTACCTACATCCGCTAAGATTTTTTTTCTTCTTTAGCCATTTGAAATATTGGGACATACAATGTGTTTTCAGATATTTAAAAATTAAATAGTGTTTTCTCGTAAAAAGGTTAATATTGCACTGTTCCCAAAATGTAAACTGTCACTCACTATTGAAATGTATCAGTGATATACGATATGAAGGGTCTTTTCACCTGCTATTAAGGTCTGCTTTGCAAAGTTAACAAGATACCTACCTATTCACCCTTTTTGGCTTCAACACCATATCTGGCAAAAGCAACTAAGCAAAAAATTGGTGCATCCAGAAGCATTTGATGCCAGTCAATGAAAAAAACCCTTCATATGAGCATTTTCCATTAACATAAACTCAGTAATTATGGTGATTGATCTGTATACCTTTCAAGTCCAATTCACTCACAAATTTTATGTTTCTGAACGTGTGATAGATAAATTGACTTATCATGAACGATTACAGAGAAAAAACTGCCAAGAGATTTCAAATTATTGCAAATACAACATGCATGGAAATGCAGGAAACCCACTGGCGTGGAACAGTTTTTTTAAGGTACGCTCCAGAAAGTGAGTTCTAGAACTGGCCAGCACTTCTACAACAGTGGAATCCCTGCTCTTGTTCCTGGCATCTGGGTCACTCGCTCATTACGGATAACTGGTGGATAAGGATAAGAAGGCTGTGCTGGATGCTGGAAGATCAAAATACACTTAGGACAGAGAGTAATAACAATATCCAGGTCTGTCACATGTAGGTTAATCCAAGTCACCGACCTAGTGACCAGTTCAACTGCGAAGATACAGAGAAGCACAATGTGACCTACTAAGGGAATCACTTTCAATTGTATGGTGCTGCCTGTGCAATAGTCCTGAGAACCAATACTGTGTATGCATCGTACTCTCCATTATTTATACACTTTTTTGAAGTTACTCTCTATTTAATAGCAGCTACCTGGTTAGGATAGTCTTTATATGAGTTAAAGGGCGAGGATGGAGACATGAGGATAAGAAATTGATTTGGTACACAGATTCCGGCTTCCCTAAGAGAAAATTAACAATTACATTAAAAATATAAGTTTCAGGTACAAAGAATTGAATTAAGAGAAAAGAGAAAAGCCAAAAGCTGTGTTGACTTCCAGTTAAGTATCTGGAAAGTCATATTATTCATTATCATTTAGTGGTCTTTTATACTTGTCACTGATAAGCGTCTAGTTGTCATTTCCAGCCTTGAATATCAATAATAGAAAGCCTGTTACACATAAAAAAACACAGAGATCAATGAAAACCTTCACTATTCATAAAAAAAATTATGTAAAAAAAACACCCACATTTTTTTCTAATTTTCTATTTCTTCTTGATATGGGAAAAATGAATAAGGCTTTACTATAGGAAAGTTAACTGAAGAAGATGAGAAAAAAAACATTAATCTCCTACAGGCAGATATTTAGGAGGGCAAGGTTTTAAGAGCACACAATAGAGATACAGTGTAGATAAAAAGATTTACTTTGGTTATTTCAGGTTACACAGCCATCTGTAAATCATAATATTGATCTTTACCATGTATTCTCCATGCCTGCCACAGTTGCAAGGAGCAGGAACAGAACTATAGAGTTGCTTTCACATGGCTGCAGACTCAACTACTGCTATGTTTTAACATTTATTGCTGCATGTTATGTTTGCTATGATACAATGTACACTGAATATGTTCACATAAACATATACATTAAACAAAAAAAACAACAATAAAAAAACATCAGAGGAGTATATCATTAATTTATTCCATGCAGTTTCTGGAAATAACAAAGCAAACTTTTTGTTTACATTAAGCAATTACACAATGGATGATGCCTGATTTTCAGTACACAAATAAACACAATCATTTCAGGATCCACCCTAATTTGGTTGCCATTTTAGTAGCCGAGGCTCTCACATTACATTCAACTGGCTTTACATGATGATAGGATGCACAGCCCTTGCCATTGAGGAAGGATGTCAAACATTAACAGTTAGTATGAAGCAAGTGTCAAGACAATAGCCTACACACGCCATCGTCCCTTGATGTATGTAACTCTTCAGAGGTCAGACAATTAAAACAATTATGATAATTCACAATTAAAACAATCATCAGAGATCTAAGTTGTGCGTTGGAGTAGATGTTTACCTCTCTTCATCGAATCTCTTACCACTAAATGACACAGTGGCATTGACAACATGGCAAAGCAATGGTGACAAACAGTCCTGACAGTAATGGGCAGAGTTGTGTACACTATAAACTCATAAAGAGAAGCACCACAACTGACCGTGATATAATAATTTATGCTTCTGTGAGATGGTGCAAGCTGCATTGTTCCCTTTCTTACCAGAGCATGTGACACTTGACAACAATCTTATGAACACAATCTTATTTTATACAGTAAAGATTCAACAAGCACCACAAACTATCTCCAGACATGTCAATTCTAAGACTGAGCTCAGAAAAGTCCAGGCACCAGAAAACACTAACTCATACATTATGAAGGCCACCGTATTATTACATTTCCAAAACACTTGACACTCCAGTGGAGTAGAGCGGGAAAACATATGGTCCTAAATCCATTCAACATATGCTTCAATTGTGGCCCAACTCTATCAAGTAACATCACCACATACATCTGAAAATAATTTCTACATCTTACCATCTTACCCTGTTGGAGTCAGCAACGGATGCACTAAAATGTACACTCTTAATGTACTTCACCATTCACGGGAGAAGGTGTGTCCGGAAGCTCCACCATTTTGCCGAAGTTCACCCCGGAAGGACAGAATAATTTCTACAGGTCTCTTTACGAATCTTAATTATTATGGCCTCTCTTTGCACTTCCGCAAAACAGTGAAGCCATGGGGACAGCCTCCCCCGGTTCCGCCAATTGGGGGGGCAGGATATGCCCAGAGGCTCAGCAATTTTGCAGAAGTTCACTGGGAGGCCATGTCTACAGAGAAATGGACAAAGAAAGACATAATGAGCAGCGGATGAAAAAAGAAAACAAGAAGAACAAGAAGATGCAAGAGAAAAGCCGTAGCTGCACAACAAGGAGACAGGGACATGAAAGCAGTTGGCTGAGAAGGTAAGACATTCAGATATAGCGTGAGAGGGAGTGAATGAGAGTGTGAGAGAGTAGATGAGAGTGTGTGAAAGAACCAACAAAATGTAAACAAAAATTTGTTTCTTTTGGGGTCCCTCCTTGTTTTTGAAGATTTGTAGCATTGACGAAATTGACCAATTCTTATTTAAATTAAAAGCCCCACAAATTAGAATGCATTAGTCTAATATATGTATGTGTACATATATATATATATATAATGTCAAATGAACAGGCACCCCCGATCTAATACAAAAATGAGGTGGTCAAAATTTTGGCTAACCCATTGCAGCGCTCAGACTTGGTTGTGTGGTTCACGGAGAACCTTCATGCCCTGGGCAGAATTCTCACTCTATCCACTGAAGTTAGAGATAACTAAAAAGCCTAGTGTCCACTGGAAGTCACTGAAGCAATCATTACTGAATGAATAGTAAATCTGTCCATGTGGTGACAACCAAATTAAAGCTGGATGATCAGGGAACAGAGCCTCTAGTCATGGCAGCTACCACAGTAATATACGATCATTTGGCACTCCCATACATTTTCCTCTCCTATGCAGTGGCATCCTGTATAACAAGTATATCACAGGCACTTACATTTCATAAATGCAGTCAGTTACAAAAGTTTTCATTCACTTAGCTCTTAAATATCCAAATCCATATTTCATATTTAGGAAATATTTTCAATAATCTGAATAACCAGCTCAAATTCTTATTTGTTTGTAAGTTGAAACTCTTGCACAAACACAGGTAGCTCAGTTCTGGTCAGTGGTCCATTTTCACACCAGTATTAGAATTTCTGGTGTTTATTTGCATTCCTATGAATGTCCCAGTGTTGGCTCCTCGGAGCTCCCTATCTCCTGAGGGTATGGCTGTTATCAGTGGGAAGTGCTACCTAAATGTACCAGTTAGCATTGAGTAGGTGGTATTGGGCAAAACCCGGACGACTACTGGACATCACCAAAACTCACAACTTGTCTCAGACCTATTTTGCAAATGCATGGATGCTACGCCACTGGGGTCAGTGTTGAACCCAACTGTAAAGGGGCAATATGATTGTGCAAACTCATGTTCTCAGTACCTGTATGCATGCTCAGATAACTCCGCACTCCTGACAGACACACTTTGGAAAGGGAATCACATAGCAGGGCTTCTCAGAAAGAGAGGCACATGGAAGTAAACAATTTCTGCTATAAGGCATACACACTGGCATAACTACAGGCTAATTTCCAAACAGGACATTAACAACTAAAAGGTCTATGTAGGTTCTGGTTGTAGTACAGTGAAACATCCGTGGATTGTTGGTCCTAGAGTGTGGATTAATATTGATTATTGTAGGTCAGTAAGAACATAGGTCACCTGCATAGCAACAATGGAGCTAGACATAGAAAGCGAAATATATATCAAAAAATTCTGCACTGATAATGATAAACTGTTAACATTCCCGGATATCAGATTCCTACTGTATGTATCTTAGCTTGTAGAAAAAAGCCAGCAACACTTCAAAAAAATCAAAACACTCTGACACATGAAATCAAAATTGTTGATAAAAATAAAATGGCGCTTCCATCTATATTTTTCTGTAAGGATTGGAAAATCAAGAGCCATATTTACACCCTATGCATTCAATTCGTGGAAGGCAAATTGCCATCTAAAGCCGTCTCCTGTGGTTCAGAGCTATATTTAATGTTGCTTGTGTTGGTGGAAATATTCCGCTCAGCCACAGAGATTGCAAAGGAACAGAAGCCAGGAATAACTTATTGTGGGCTTCTTAACCCATTGGGCTCTGAAGCAGGACATTGGCTTCTGAAATGCAAAGTGGTACAGAGATCACATGTGTGTGGTTTCACCAGCAAAACCTACTTTGCCTACCAGTGGGCATGCCTGCCAATCTCGGAGATATTGTTAGATATTTTATAGGTCCATGTGCAGCAAACACCAATCCATTGAGATACCTTCCTAACTGACAAGATAGTGCTAATCATGTCTGGTGCAAAAATTTGGAACGTAGTTTGTATTTGGCTGAGTGAGTACAGTATTCAGTGCAGTCTGGCACACATTCAGCAAAAGAGACTGCATAGAAATGGAGCGAAAGTTCTTGGGTGTGAATGTCCAATTTTCTGCATGAAACCAAGTGGTAGACATCAATGTGTATATTGGTGCCTACCCCTTGGTGTAGAGCATGCTGTTTTCACATTACAGACAAAACATAAAAAACATAAGACACAAGCATATACTCACACTCGCTTACATGCATACACACACATACTCACACACACTTACATGCATCACACAGCTTGGCAGATACAGCTTATTTTGTCAAGAATTATATATAATTTTGTTGGGGGGATAAATTTTGCAATTTCAAGAATAATCTGCATTATATTTAACCCTTCTTTTCTAATGTTTTAAGGAAGAAAGGTGCATAGGGGGTTCCCTAAATATAATCTAAATATATACACCTTGTACCCATCCTTCTTAATCTAAATATATATTTCGATTGAACCGGGTAGGCACAAGACGTTTGGTGGCTTCTCACATAGAACCCATGTTCATAACACTGGGAGTCTGGAGAAAACATTTCAACTCACTCTAAGCATTATGAAAGGCCAACCCTAGTGATTCTTGTCTTGCAACAAAAGCTGAGTGGGCCCTGTATAACACATGGTTCATTTGGAAAGTCTTCCTGGATATCATCTCACAGAATTGGCTTATATTATTATACCACCAACATTTCAGGTATCCAAATCATGACACCTGTTTTAGGGCTCTGGCTATCCCGAGATGACCATGTGGAAGCTTCAGTGGAGGTATGTGCTGATTTTATAGCAGCTTAGATTAGTGTGGGGAGATCAGTCATGGGCCCAACTGGCCCATGATCCCCACTGCTCCCAAAAGTAAGACAGTTGGTAGCTACACCAAAAGTCAGTCAAAAACTTGAACACCTGAGAGGTATGCATTATACAGGGCCAGCTCAGTCTTCTTTGCGAGAGAAGTACTCTGTGGATAGCCCTTCATCTGCAGTCTCCCAGTTTAGTGGTGCATTGCCTTCAGAACAATCTTCGGTTTTTATAACATGCGTCGATAAATGTTATTAGCCTTATCCTTTCTTTCCAGCTTTCTCATTTTACTTCCAAAATTTGCAAAATCTTAAAATGTGTTACTTTTATAATCTCATAAAACGATCTGTGTCTTTTCAACAACCCATCCACCATTTCTCTGATCATAGAGGGAAAAAAAAAAAAAAGGCTTGAAGTCGCAGTAGGGAGTTATACACTTATTTCCTCTTAAGTGGTATCAGTTACCATAAACAAACTGTATACAATCTAATCCTCTTTTATAGAACACACTTGGGATAAGTTCATAACATCCTTACAACTGGAATGTTCATATAACAGGAATTACCCAGGGACCCTGTGGCAGTGAATGATAGAGCAGTGGGATAATAAATAGTACTTTGTGCAAACTCACTGCCCTGCATGGCAATTTAAGGATTGCGCTCACTTTCGCAAGCCTGTGCTGTGTTCTATGTGTAATAACAAAATAAACTATGTTTGTAAAACTAGATACAGTTCTACTTTTTCTAAGATAGGGTTTAACCCTCTATAGTGCTTTCTAATGGTAAAAGGCAAATTTACCAAATCTGTTATGTATGCATTATAATGAATTTATATGGGAATTAAATGGATATATATATATATATATATATATATATATATATATATATTAGAAGAAAAAATCACTGCTTGTTTAATATCTATATGATAAAAAGTAAAGCTGCTGTGCTTTATAAATAAAATGTACTAATGTAAAAGGAAAGAAACAGGTTAAATTGTTCAGTGTGTTCAATAAAGAAGTAACCCAAATCGTATGTCACTTTATTTTAGATTGATATAAGTATCCAAATGCCAGGGAACAAAATGGTTTTACACCAGGGAACTCAATTATTAAATAACAGCTCCATATCTCCCGACATTTTAAATGGGCAATTTTTGTTTTTGGGGTCCTGGTTATTTGCATGTCTTGGGGAAAAGGCTTTATCAAAATGCTATATCTTTTTTTCTGTCCCTCTGTGGCCATTCAGATTCCAGTTCTAAATACATTTATTGAGCATTTACAGCATGGATGGGCCCTTTCTATTTTGTGGTTGTGTGTTGTACTAGGATGAAAATTATGTATTGTGCATGATGTCTAACAAATCTGTTTCAGACAATTATAGAATAGACCATCAAGGGTGAAAAGGTTGCCAGCCCTCCCTTGAGTGAGCAACCTACTATATTACAATGCAGCTCACACAACTGTGGCATTTAACACACTAAAGCAAATTAATAATTGCAAGGATGTTTAAACAGCCTGCCTTTAATAAATATACAGGCCCGGCTTTGCGTAAACAGGGACACCCTACCTCTCAAAAGAAAATACTGTAATAATGGGTAGATTTCTTGCTGTGATCCAGGTCACTCGGTCAAAGGTTGCTGTGAAAACCAGTGCTGCCACAGAGGATCTAAAGGTGTACATCTTAGGCTGAAGTTATGTTCCTCACTCATCACTGCGGCTTTGCTAATTTAGTCCAACGGGAACCACAGTCAATCAATATGTAATACCACACAGAGAAGGCTACAGAGTGACAAGCAAGTTCAGAGAGATAAAAGTATGGGTAAGGGCCAAAAGTCTGATACCTCTATGCACAAATACTACAGATATCCCTTACAATACGCTGGAATAGGTGAGTGGGGAATAAGCAGGAAACTTGTACAATCTGATTAAGATTAGAAAGAAAGGCTAAAGTAGTGAGAGTGATGGCGGGAGTAATAGCTTTATAAAGGAATGTTCCAGATTTAACGCAAAGGCTCAGAGGCTGACGGGTGGTTGCCAGACATCCAGGGTAGACTTTGATCACCATGTGGAAATGGGATTTGGTCTACTACTTTCTGGTTAACTTCTTGCCCTTTCCCCCCCCCCCCAATATGGCTAACCTTGCTGCCCCTGGCTCTACTCTTACCAGCTCCATGAAGTGAACTTCCCAGGTATACTCACAGTACAGTAATCTCAAAACTGCCTACTTTGGTGCCAGTGCCTGTACTAATGTTCCATGCATACTCATTATCCTAACCCTCAGTTGTGAATTAAATGTGGCTGTACTGTACCCTGGCACAGTAAATACTAGACTTGGGCGCCGGCCAACTCTTCGTGTTCGTTTTTGTGGGGAAAAAATCTTCGTATTCCACGAATATTGACCCATTCCTGTGTTCTTCGTGTTCGTTTTTTTTCTTCTTCGTTTTTGCAGCTTTGGCACCAGGATTTGAAAGGTCCGTACGAGCAACTCTATTGGTCGGCTGCAGGGGCCTTTTCTGCCATCAACTAATGAACGGCACCCGCTCTTCATTGGTTGATGGCAGATGAGCCCCCTGCTGGCGACCAATCAAGTCGCTCGTACAGACTTTTAAAATCCTGGCGCCTAAACTCAGCCTTGGGAGACCCCGCTCCAGGCGTTAAAGGTCCGTATGAGCAACCAATGGAGTTGCTCGTACAGACCTTTAACTCCTGACAGCGAAACTCCGCCTGGGGTCTCCCTGCTTCAGGAGTTAAAGGTCCGTACGAGCGACCAATAGAGTTGTTCATATAGACCTTTAACTCCTGACGCGGAACTTGGTCTGGGGAGACCATTGGTCTCCCTGCTCAAGGAGTTAAAGGTATGCACAAGCGACTCTATTGGTCCCCGGCAGGGAACTTCTCTGCCATCAACCAATGAAGTGCATTTACACTTCACTGGTTGATGGCCGACAAGCCCCCTGCTGGCGACCAATAGAGTCGCTCGTGCAGACTTTTAAAATCCTAGTGCCGCAACTTGCTCTGGGGAGAACACTGGTCTTCCCGCTCCAGGAGTTAAAGATCAGTACGAGTGACTCTATTGGTTGCCAGCAGGGAGCTCCTCTATTGGTCACCCGTGCGGACCTTTAACTCTTGGTGTGGGGAGACCAATGGTCGGGCGGAGTTTCACAGTCAGGAGTTAAAGGTCCATAAGAGCGTCTCTATTGGTCGCTGGCAGGCGCCTCCTCTAGCAGGCAAACAATAGAGACGCTCGTACGGACCTTCAAGATGGTACCCCCTGATAATAGCGTGGTAACATCACTGGGATCTGTATAATTAAATATTTTTTACTTTATTTTCATTTTTTTACTATTTTTCTATAATATTTTTATTTTTCACTTGTTTAGCTTGAAGGCGGGGAAACTCGGTTTCTTCTTTTCTTACCCTGTTGCTCATCACAGTAAGCAATGGCTCTTCCTGTATTCCTGATAATAGTATGTATTGCAGAGGGGTGATCAGAAATCCCACCAGGGTCTGGACAGACCCTCCCAGGTCTATCCTACATTGATTCAGTGTTTCTGCAGTGTTATTACTGGCAACAGGGAATGCCCAAATGTGGTTTCTGTTGAGAGGGGAGTGTACTGACTGTTACTGGAAGTCTGTTCTCCTGTTCATGGATCTCCCCATTGCAGCAGAAACCTCAAAGAAAGATGCTTCTGAGTAGGAAACTATGGCTTGTTGATTTGCAGATGCCCCCAAGAGTTAAAATTGACTTAATCATAATCTTCACTTATGCAGGTCTACTACGATGTGTTAGCTTTGCCAATACAGCAGTAAGTAGTACTCTTGGAGATGACACCACAGTAGCAAACTGTTCCAAATATATATACCCATATTTGATAGACCGGGAATTTTTGGACTGTTGGGGAGGTGTGATATATATATTTCTTATTTCACCCATCATTCAGGTGGTACTTTTAATAAGCAGTAAAGTATTGTGGCAAAATAACTAAAAGATAAAAAAGGGTTCCAGTTTTGATAACACCCTAAATTATCACATTTATAGCAGGACAAACCAGCAATATTTCTCTTGATCTATACATTGGATGGCAATTCTGTTGGCCCTTTGTACATATCATTGCTATAGTTGAAATTCAGGCTGAAAACAATATTATAATGTCCTTTTCAACACAAAAATAAAAAAATAGGTTTGGAGAACAGCATGCTGCGTGAAGCCTGGATGGAACCTACAGATATATATATATATACACGCATTCTGTTCTGTAATATCCACCATCCCCTAAATGATTTCCCTCTGGAAGCATTACATACACTCACATCAATTATGCATCTCTATCAGCTATGTAACAATATCCTCGATCCATGAAACACTTCATATATTTCCAAGTCAGAGCTGACTGGAAATATATTTATATCCTTTATGCGTGTCTGCTGATGCAGGGCAAACCCTGACATCAGAAAAGCAAGCATGCATCGGAGCACATTATATCTTTACTGAGACAAAGGACACTAAAATTAACCACAATGCAGGAGGGATTCCTTGCCTAACCTCAGGAGGGTCACTCACATTAATACACACCAAGACACGCATCCAGATACTCGCACTAACACACACACATTTAGATATGTATGCTAACACACACTAATGTACAAACACAACTAGAAACTCAGCAATAACATACACTCAGACAGTCACACCAACAGTAACTAACCCTGCTTTGAGGCAAACACCTTCATAAAAGAAAAGCCTAGTCTGGCTATATTAGGCTAGTCAGTCTAGGCCAGCAAATCTACTCATTTCTTTGCCAGACCCAGCTAAGCCAGGTTCTGGAAACCTCATCCAGACAGTAAGCAGGGCCCAGGGATGTTTGCTACATATCTTCTTCAGGGGATCTCATTGACCTGGGAGCACAGGGAAACGTCCTCTCCCCAAAGTCTCTGTTATTGTCAGGCTCCAGGGGGTTTTAATGCCCAGCATCTGTGCCTGATGTAGGCTTCACCAAATGTTCCACCTCAGGGGCCCATAAACAAGATTTGCCCATCAACTGTGCACAAAATGCCCACAGAACATCTCCCTGGGGCTATGCAGTGTCACACTTACACACAGATATTCAACACAAACATACCTTTATACTCAAACTAACACAACCAGACACACATGTCCACACAATAAAATACCCCCATACACCAACATACCCAGATACACACAATTTGACTAACATACCCAGACACGCATGCTAAAATACTCAGACACTCACATACAAACATACTCAGACACATGTTCACACACTAACATACCTCTCCATACACATACTAACATACCCAGACACGCACATTAACACACCCATACACACACTAACACACCCAAACACATACATACTGTGCCAAGCATCAGACTGTGTTTAATGCAGCTCGCCCAACGGAGCCTCTTCCTGGAAATTTGGAAGATAGAGAGGAAAGCCCAAGTGTCAGAATTTACCTCTTTATCCCTACTCTGGGAGGATGCTGCCATATATCTTGGGGAAGGGGGGACATTTGCCCCATCGCCCCTTTGGATGCACCAAGTTGCAAGAGATGGCAAACTTGAGTACGTGGGTCAATTTGATAACAAATCATAGTAGCTTAGATTCCCCACTTAAATCACTGATATATATGCTCAGGAGCATGCGTGAATCTAACTGGATTGGTGAGGAAGCTAATGACCTCTTTCAACGGTTCTTTTTCCCTGAAAGGAACCTGATGTGACCCAATAAAGATTAACCACATGTGTCTCCAAGAATTGACTTACCGTCCTTAGTGGTCTTTTTGAGACTGAAATCCTTTTTTCTCCCTTATGTCCCTTTTTTCTTCCCTGCTGTCCCTGTTTCCTCCCTGATGTCAGTGTTTTACATCCTTGAAAATCACAAGAATCTGTACAGCATACCTGCCAACAGTCCCGAATTTACAGAGTCCCTTTTTTGGGTCCTGCCCCATCAAGTTCGAGTCTGTCTCAGCATATACATACTGCCTATGCACAATGCACTTCACTGTGCACAGGCGGCATTGTTTGATAGACACAGAGCCTAAACACAGGTAAAAATGAGCTACAGACATCCCAGGGCAAGGGGTCGGGCCCAAAGTAGGTGGAGTGACACTGTACAGCATAACTCCATCTACTTTAGGCTCCACCCTCCTTATGTCCCAGGACACCTGGAGTAAAGGTTGGCAAATATGGTACAGAAGCATCAAAAATGTATCAAAAAATGCAAACAAAATATGTAAATAACCTTTATTATTCTTCATGTATACTCACACCTCATAAAGGAAGGTGTCCTTCTTTGGCCATTTCAAATATTAGAATGCATACAACTATCACGCAATTTCATTTATTGAACAAACCTCTTAAGATCATGACTTCTGCAGTCATATGCCCAGCGTTCCCATGTACGCTAATGTGAATAACTCTAAAACAATTCTCACCTTGGACCCTTTTTTTTAATGGCAGTTAGCAGCTGGGGTTGTCTGCATCCATTGCGCAGATTTCCCCGGTTGTCAGTGAGGACAGTTCCGGTGCAGGGAATTCTCATTGACAGCCGGGGAAGGTCTGCGCGATGGACGCAGACAACCCCTGCTGCAGCGGAAGTTGTCTACGCGAACCGCATAGATGTCTACACGCCGCCCGGACAACACACCGGGGAATCAGAAGCACCGGTAAGTTTGGGGAAGGGGGGGAGTGTTAAATGGGGGCATAAGGCATTTCTGTAGGCAGAATGCTCTATGAAATGCCTTTTAACCCCGTTAATGCCTCCAGAAATGCCTTTTACCTTCCTATATGCCACTCTGTCCCATAATGTGCCTTTTAACTCCCTAAATGCCATAGTGGCATATAGGGGTATAAGGCATTTCTGGAGGCAGAGGGCACTCTGTTTCAATCCGCATATTTTATTATAAACGATCAGTGGTACTAAATTGTGGCTTCAGGCGTCCCGTGTATGATGACTTCTTTTTAGTGTACTGAGGTATTCCCAATCTCTTCACATAAGATTCTATCTTGTATTATCTGCCAAGCACTGATGTTCTCTTTATCCAGTACACATGGATGCAGAGCAGTTAAATTGTAATTTTTATTTATTTCCATGAAATGGCCACCAAAATCCTCAGCACCAGGCCCAAGATGCTTCTACCCACAGTGTGCTCCAGCCTTGTGCAGGTTTATTTGGCTAAACTTGTTTTAAATGGTTTGTTGACTGACTTTGTTTTACTGTTTAAGTAATTCAGTATTCATAGAATGACATGTAAAAGTTGATCAAAAACTGTCCACTGCTTTATTCATTATCGCAAAATTAACCCTGTATTAATATGCATTATAAAGGTAAAAGGCCATATTTTCTCTCTGTGAAAAATGAGTACGGCCCAAGAAATACTTGGACACCCCTGCCATAGTGCCTACTCTAGGTAACTTGGGTTGCGGCAACATTTCCTCTTTGCAAATTCTAATAAATACATGAAAATAAAAACAGAAACATATTGTTTTGAAATATATTAGAGAACCTTTACAAGACAAGATGCTAAATAATAATATGCAAAGCACAGCTTTTCACAATTTCGTCACTCTCTGCATGGTTCAAGGCTGACTCATTGGGTACAGAGAATGTGAACAAGGCTGTTGACTTGTGAATCACATATTGCTGCCCACTGCTCTCCTCCATTTAGAACTCATTGAAAGCGACGTCAGTCCTCTTTGTTAAACCTTTCTTACAATATCTGGTAAACACAAAGCTTAACCCACTGGCTACCATGTCTCGGGATGTACATGAGCACAGAAAATGGAACACAGGAAAAGCTCTGCATTCCAATTATTTATGTAATTATGTCATTCCCTAGCCTCTATGATTCCATCGCACATTTTCCATGCCTAATTTTACATATAGTGACCATACAAGTGGAATTCACAGGAGAAATTCAATCCCCTTCAGTCTCCCATAAATGTATATGACCTCTAGGCTTTATGGTTGACTCAGTATGATGAGCAGGGGTAGGCAAACAACGTTGCTCACAGTGGACATTTACCGTGGTCTGTGGTGGACAATTTAATGGTGTTTTATGGACTTTCACAAACTTTGCCACAAACACTGGTGTCCTCGTACAGACAGTTCTGAAGCAAAGAAGCAAAACCAATGTCCATCAAATAGTGTGATCCACAAATAAATCAAATTTGTTTGTAGTGGGTATTGTTATTTTTTATTGAGTCTGCAATTGTATAGGGAATAGATTTGTGGGTTCTTATTATGAAATTTGTGGCAGTCACCTTAAGGTGTATTACTGTGTATGAATCTTTGCAAATAAAACATGAATTGGAAAACAAAAATATTGCTCTGATGTCTTGCATGATTTGTAGAGAACTCTTAGACTAATGGGTTAAAACAATAAAAGGTGTGCAGAGGTTGAACACTTTTCATTGTTCATATTTTAGACATCGGGAGCGGGTCATTCAAATTAGAAATCAGAAATAAGGATCTATTACCGTATTTGCTCGATTATAAGACAAGGTTTTTTTTTCAGAGAAAAAATACCCCTTGTCTTATAATTGGGGTGTCTTATAATCAAATAGGTCTGACTATGAGACTAAGATTCAGATCCCCTGCAGCGCTGCAGGGGACCTGGATCCTCCTGACTCCCCCCCCCCCCATTTTTACTGGTGCTTCTGATTCCCCGGTCTGTAGCCGGGGCAGCGTGTAGACGTCTACCCAATTCGCGTAGACAACTTTCGCTGCGGCCGGAAGGAGGTGCAGTTAGCAGCAGGGGTTGTCTGCGTCCATTGCGCAGACTTTCCCCGTATGTCAGTGAGGAGAGTTCCGGTGCGGGGAATTCTCACTGACAGCCGGGGAAGGTCTGTGCGATGGACGCAGACAACCCCCGCTGCAGCGGAAGTTGTCTATGCGGACCGCATAGATGTCTACACGCCGCCCGGACAACACACCGGGGAATCAGAAGCACCGGTAAGTTTGGGGAGGGGGGAGTGTTAAATGGGGGGCATAAGGCATTTCTGTAGGCAGAATGCTCTATGAAATGCCTTTTAACCCCCTTAATGCCACTCTGCCTCCTGAAATACCTTATACCTCCCTATATGCCACTCTGCCCCATAATGTGCCTTTTAACTCCCTAAATGCCAGAGTGGCATATAGGGATATAAGGCATTTCTGGAGGCAGAGGGGCACATAGGGGGTCAAAAGGCATATCATGGGGCAATGTGGCATATAGAGGGTTAAAAGACATATCATGGGGCACAGTGGCATTTAGAGGGTTAAAAGGCATATCATGGGGCACAGTGTCATATAGGGGGTATGAGGCATTTCTGGGGCACAGTGGCTGCGTGGGGGCAGATGTGCATAACTGGAGGGGCAGGTTGGAAAATAAAAGGAAATAACAACAAAATATTTTTCTCAATCATAGCTTTTATTTAAAAAAATAGTTTACATG
>VKOC01000001.1:25687092-25706477 GCA_009364415.1 Spea multiplicata
CACAATTTTTGATCTTGTTTCTCTGAAGAATTTAATACATTGAAAATACCGCTATCAAATACCCAACGCAGCCCCCTAGCCACTCCTGTAGGCTACCTCTGCTCCGCCATCTTGTCTGCTGAGACACTCCACCTCATAAGGACATGTGTTCACATACTACATTCTATGGAGGGTATGCCTAGGCAGAATATGCCGCTGATATGTGGTGTATAGCCATTGCTAATGTAAGACCAGATAAAAACAAAAGGTAATTTATGATTGACCAGCCATGAGAGAGCCACATGAACAAGTGAGAAAAAATAAGTCTTCTATGGTCTTAAATGTCACAATAATGTGTATAGAAACAGCACAAATAGCTCTAAATGAATATATCTTGTATGCACCTTGCTCAATTACAAAGCAGCTATCAATAGATCACAAACGTATATAAAAAGAATACCCTGCACCTAACCACAACCTCTAAAAAAGTGGTTCCTCATTAGCCATCGCAAATGCAGAGGTATGGTGATCTAAACAACAAATGTACCTTCTACAGATAATGTAGATTCTTAAGTAAAAAATTAAGTAGAGTTTACGTGTTGAAATAAAGCTGGGATGCATCATTCAGAATATATCCCCTGCAGTCATTAACCTCTTCCCTGCTCCGATAAACCATCACGTTGCCTTCCCTTCTAAAGCCCTGCTGTCCCTTTGCTTGTGAAGCTCGGGCAAGCATTGTCTGTTAATCCTGTTTGGAGAGGTCTCTTGCTCGCTGATACATACCCTTTGGGATACAAGAGGGCTTAGCACTGCTTGATTTAGACTACATGGCCAGTGTTTAAATGCTTCACTTGCTGAGGAAAAAAAACAGCTTAATACAGCTGTCTGAAATCCTGTCAAACAGCATTTGAGCAATGTGAGCCTGGACACTCCAAGAACACAGAGAAGCATTGATCATTTAAAAGGGACTGGATCAACTTTTCTTCCACAACCTTTGAAGGGGAACTCTAACCATTTTTTATTACTAGATCAAAAATGTTTTGTTTTTTTTTTACATTTTTTGCATAGTTCTAGTTTTAGTGTGATATACGGTAATGTACCGGTAGTTGCTCATACAACAGAGTGATAAAGCGCATGCAGATGCTGTGGCCCAGAACCTCATTTCAACTTCAAAATCTCAGAATTCTCTTACCCATAAGGACGACTCTCTGACCACATACCCTGTGACGAGTTACAAGTCAAGAAATACACCTAATGCACTATATACTAGAAATGAGGAGCATGTTTAGAATTTGACCGTGAAATAAATTTATTCAATATAGCCAATGGGTGCTAATATATAACTATTTAACATGTGTATCTTGTAGTCCAGGTAAAGGACTGGACTGGGAAATTAGGTTAGGCAAGGGCAAGCATTCCATTTGCATACCCAGACAGTAAAGAGATGCCCAGTGGCCTCGGTTTAAGTTGTTTTAGCTACTGAAAATACAGTAATATTCAAATAATAACTCCATCGTTTTTAATGGTTTAAATAGACACCTATTATTTGATATTTTGTGTCCTTTCTTTTACTTTCTTCCCTGTCTACCTCCCCCTGCTACAAAGTGGATGTCATGTGCTAAATTTATTGTAGTCATGGTTGGTTGTGCAGTGAAATATATCAAGAGTGCTATCAATGTAGTTGCTGAGCACTGCTGTCAGAGATGACTTCACCTTATTGATCTTTGGCATGCATGCTTATCCAGCAGTAAGTGTTGGTGTAAACACTAGGTTGAGGTGTACCGGTAAGGCTTTGCTCGCAGCAAAGCTCTGTAAGGTTAGCATCATTGATCTGCAGTGTGTTAACATTGTGCCTCCTGTTTAGGGTCTTTGGAAAGAGGGGAGACACAGTCAAGATGATATGAAGCTTATATTTAAAGTGGTACTGCTCAAGGCAATCTTCTCATTGAATTCTTTCTTTATTTATTATTATTCTGTTTCCACCAACAACCTCTGTTACCAGTTTGAAATGTTGGAAGGCATGGCTTATATCTCACAATGGTTTTTTGGAGGAATTTCTTACTGGGATTTGTCTAATGTGGTAGACTGGTAGCAGAAATTATGACAGCAGATTGGATGCCTCATTTAAAAAATGTTCAGTATGGATTTCAAATTTATACCGTACGTTTGCTCATACTACAGAATGATAAAGCACACATTGCTGCTGTGGCCTACAACCACATATGAACTTTAGAATCTCAGACTTCTCTTACCCATAAGGATGACTCTCTGACCACATGCGTTACAAGTCAAGTAATTCACCTAATGCAGTATATACTAGAAAACAGGAGCATGTTTAGAATTTGACCAGTGAGAAATAAATGTATTCACTATAGCCAATGGGTGCCAATGGCTATTTAACATGTGTATCTTGTAGACTTGGTAAAGGGCTGGACAGAGAAAGCAGTTTAGGCAAGGGCAAGCACCAATTTGCATACCCAGACAGTAAAAGGTGCCCAGTGGCCTCATTATAAGTTGTGATAGTTAGCTTTCACTAAAGAAGAAAACAAGACTGGTTGTTATAATCAATAAATATATAGTGTTGCCTGTAACTTAGAGCAGCATTGCATGTACTTAAATAAGTCTAGAGTATTCATCATTAACCTCCAGCAGCACTAATCATTGTTTTATACATGTGGAAATGCAATATAATAAAAGAGGGTACCGTACCTGAAAGAATCCTGGTGGCATGGGTCCACCTGGCATCCCATCGTTAGGTGGCATGTTACCCATCACAGGACTGGGAGCAGCAGCTGCACTCTGAAAAAAGAAATAAAAACAGTCAGTTGTTAATCGGCAAAGGTACAAGTGCAGATTGTCCACAAAATTGTGATTATTTTTTAGTAGACCAATAGAAAAAGAAAAACACACACAACTGTTTTTTAGAGTATACATTGTTGGACCACACCATTCTTACGTTAAAAAGACCAGTTAATGTGGTATCAAATGTGTTATTTTTCGAAATAAATTTAAAAAATAAAACACTAGCAAAAACTAATTCCTGTCTATCCATAAACAGTGCTAACAGCCAAGTCTTTCAGGTTCTCCTCTTTTTATTTAATCTGTTGTTACCCATTATACTATAGGAGGTCTGGACCTTACATGTGATGGGGCTACAGTATATGGGTTTAGAAACCAACGAGCAATGCAGATACATACAACAGTTTATTATGTATTATCTATAACTTGACAGCTGGCAAATTGACTTTGATGGACCTTGTGACTATTTTTCTAAATATTCATATAGCCATCTGCATCACATAAATTAGGGTAGCAACTTCTTTAAGATCCTTGCTAGAGGCCTCCATACAGAGTAAAACATTTCAAGCATTAAAGGGTAGACAGTGGGAACAGTCTACATCAGGGCCAGGTTGTGGAGGACAATGCAGCCCTGGTACTTTGCGACCAGTGGCGGACAAATAAGGTGTGAGCAGCCGCATATTTTTGCAGAAGTTCTCTCAGCTTCTGGCCATGCGTATCTAGCCAACAGCCGGACACTGCATGTCCTGATCTGCCACTTCAGTGGCAGCATCCCTATACATTGAGCACAAGCCACTGAGCCACTAGGTAAATTCCCAGAAAGCCAGTAAACATAAGTGGGATCTACACATATTGTAATGTATTTTATAGTCTGCCCAGAGGTGCTTTATCACGCTTCTTCTACTGTTTATCTATAGTCAATGTGGTAAAGTCACATCTGTGCTCCTCAGAATGTTACCTCCCTTCCTCTCTACATTATGTAAACCTCCAATATACTCTTCCTGAAATATTTGTAATAGGGAAAATGCCAACACAGAAAAACCCAACGGTTCTAATGCTATATCTTGTGCCTATCACAACACAAAACATTTAGATTAAATACAGTATCTCACAAAAGTGTAAATATTTTTGTAAATATTTTTTTATATCTGCAGAAGTTCTTGCAGCTTCTGGTCATGCGTATCTAGCCAACAGCCAGACACTGCATGTCCTGATCCACTACTACTGAGCCACTAGGTAAATTCCCATTGGACTGGCCAAGCATGTCTCCAGACACTAAACCCTATTGAGCATCTGTGGGGCATCCACAAACGGAAGGTGGGGTAGAGCAAGGTCTCTAACATCCACCAGCTCCATGATGTGGAAGAGGACTCCAGAGGCAACCTGTGAAGCTCTGGTGAACTCCATGCCCAAGAGGGTTAAGGCAGTGCTGGAAAATAATTGTGGCCACACAAAATATTGACACTTTGGGCCCAATTTGGACATTTCCACTTAGGGGTGTACTCACTTTTGTTGCCAAGGTTCAGACATTAATAGCTGTGTGTTTAGTTATTTTGAGGGGACAGCAAATTTACACTTATACAGAGTGTAATTTCTTCAGTGTTGTTACATGAAAAGAAATAATAAAATATTTACAAAAATGTGAGGGATGTACTCACTTTTGTTGAGATCCTGTATTTCATGACTAACATGCTGGCACTTTATGGGTTACCTTATAGGTTGACAGTGTATTTTATTTAAGCATATCTTTTAGCTGAAGACATCCTCTACAGAGGAAACCTTTTGGCAAGATCCTTAATGCTGAAGGGCGGAAGTGTTTTACCAAAGTTGTGTCCGGTTTCTATGGCAATGTCTGACCTCCAACCATTTATGAAATCTAGCACAGGAATCACATTTCTGTGATTCCTTAACACTAAGCGCTATTCTTTAATCAGAGGCGTGTCTACTGAAAATAGCGCCTATGGCAAGCACTGAAATTGCGCCCCTGTCCAAATATCTAAAACCCATTTATTAGCCCCTGCTGCCCATAAATATATAAATATTAGACCCTGCTGATAGCAGCTATAGATCAACACACAAACCCAGATCAATTGAAATTCACTTGTGATCTCAGCACTGAATGTATATATGAAATAAACAGAATCAGACATATTAACCCTGCATGCAGGTATACATAAATGTATGGAAACATAGCATAGCAGATATGGATCTACAGAATAACACAACAACCCAGCTTTGCAGGTATAGATCAATTGGAATTCACATAAAAACACAGCATTAAAAGGTATATTTAAAACCCCCTAAATTACAGGCATATATCACAGGTTGCACACCCCAAAGCCAGCCCTGGCGTCCACACTGCCCACATAGAACCTGACCAGCACCCAGATAACACACATAAGATTTCCCATCTTTGTCCCCAAACAGCCCAGCACAAGTCAACTTTGTCCCCAAACAGTCTGGCCTGTGCCATATTTGTACCATATACACCCTGCCTGTGCCATCTTGGTCCCCAAGGCTCAAACCTCCTGCTTGTGCCATCTTTGCCCTTCCACAATTATACATCTATGATACATACAAACAATTTTACAGTCACTCACTAATTCACACTTAACTCATCCACAGATTAACTCATGCTCTCCCTCATTCAGACAATTCATCCACATATTAACTCATGTTCTCCCCTCATTCAGACAACTCATCCACACATTAACTCATGTTCTCCCTCATTCAGACAATTCATCCACACATTAACTCATGCTCTCCCTCAGACAACTGATGCTCTCCCTCATTCAGACAATCTTAAAGGCGCAGTACCTACTACAATCTTGTGAGTGTGGCACAACTAGTGGGGGTTGCTTTTAAACGTTATTGCACCATTTGTGGGTTTTTATTCTTTTTTACAGAGTACTTTTAAAGCTGTATCCCCAGAATTTGTTCTGTTTTATCCATGTTCCTAGTGGCCCCTGAGCATTGAGCAGCCCTGGTGTGTTAATAGATAATGTGTGCAATCTACTGTAGGCTGGTGGCAGGTGCTCAGTAGGGTCACATTATTTGACCTAGCATTACACTATGTGGTATGAAAAGATGAGCCACATAGTATAGTTTTTTGTGTGTGCATGTGTGACAGAGGATTTTAATCCTGAATTGGTCCACTCTTTCTTCATGCTCCACGCGTGTTAAGGCTATGCCCCTCCTTCAAAGCCTTTTAAGTCTTCATTTTAATTCTTCATTTTAAGTTCGGCCCTGTTTGATGTTATCAAGCACTTTGCACAAGTTCCTTGGACGTTCCCAGGTATGTTTATGCTGAATGTATTATGCTAGTGTATAGATTCTACACACTGTTCCACAGGACTTGGCGAGGCTGTCCGGCAGCATGTACGATTCTAAGGTGTCCAGTAAAATGGAAGCCTTCATAAATATTACAGCTATGTCAATGTTTGATGAGTATTATATTATCCTTCACAAACTAGAAAGAGTTCATTACAGACTGCTTTACAGAATTTCTCCATCAGAGATTGGTAGGTTGATAAATGACTGCCAGAAATTCTTTCCAAGAAGTTCATAATACAACATATTTATCACTTCCAAACCAAAAGGGAAAAAACTATTTATGTCAAGGAAGTGTAGTGATTATTTTAAAGAGGTTTGTAAAATTAGTAGATTTACTTGCTATATTCTTGCTGAATTAATTAAATTGGTACCTATTTAATTTGTTTTCAATAGATATCTATTGAGATCCCCTGCATGTCTCAAAAAGAAAAGCAGAAGGAAATTATATTGCTTTCAATGCAAGCACTTTCTGACCAGTGATTGACAAGCAGCCAAAAACAGGTCAAATATATGAGCACAGATGTGGAGCTACAGCTTCGTAGTTTTGCTTTCTTCCTTACAAATAAAAACTGTATATTAACCCCTTAAGGACAATGGGCTGTCCCTAAATCCATTGAAAACAATGCATTTTGAGCCCGTACATGTACGGGCTTTGTCATTAAGGGGTTAACATACTTACAGAGTACTTCTTCATTGGTGGGGATGCACGGTACACTAGACTGTCCCTTTAAAATGCAGTATTCTTCCAAATCCCTTACTACCCTAACAATGACTAGGAACCATGAAATGCAGATGGCCAGATACTGCTCTACATGTCTACATGTTATTAGATCTGTTGCCTATAAAAAAAAGGATAGGGTGACATTCAGGATGCTCAGCAGACGATTGGAAGGAAGGAATTATTCCAAATTGGACACAAATTTCTACAATTTCATGTATCACAATAAGGAGATTTCATTTCTAGACACTGGTGATAAGTCACGGAAAAACATTCAGGTGTATAAGTCATAAAGAAGTGTTTTTGGGTGAAAAAGAAACTAAACAACAAAAACCCTCCACGCTATGAACACTCAAAGGTGCAATACAGGGACACTTTTAATGTCAGAGGTGTAGTTAAAGGTATGTTTGGTACAGGGCTTTACCAAACGCTTTATCTAACTTTTAACACAATTGCTATTTATGTAATTAATTAAAATATCTAAAATGGGAAATGTGAAGGTTATTTACCACATTCTATGTATATGCACATTTTTGTTTATATACACATTGTTGCGACTTTTAGTGCTATAGATCACTGTGATACACTCATATTCAGCAAACAATCTGAGCTTCTAGAACAGAGAATTCAGGGGAGGAAGGAGGGACAGAGGTATTCGGGACCCAATGAGGCACTGTCCCTCCCAATCAAGAACATATGCGAATTAAGCTCCAAGTATGTTTATTTGTTGTTTCCCAACAATTGTGGCAGTAAAGGGGTTAAGCCGTTCAAAATTCAGATATCGCCTCATTGCCGTCATTGCTCCTATCACCTCCTTCCCTGCTTCCACATAGCATTGGCCAAGGGAGAAAAGTACCTTGCTCAGCAAAGCCTCCTGCATATCAATGAGCTTAGCTTCGGCAATAAGAAGGGGGAGAGAGCCGGTATGAGGAAGAGGGGGGGGCAAAGCAGTAGAAACAGCAGGGGTTTTAGGTGGGGGGGCAGAGACACATGGAGGAAAAAGTGGGGGATGGAAAATAATGGATAACATAGAGACAAGGAATCAAAGGAGGGATGCATACAATGATCTTGGATCAGGGAGAAAGAAAATATGGTGAGGTGCAAAGAATAATAAAGTAAAAAATGTTAAAAATTAGGAGTGAAAGCACACTCACAAAAATGTTATGTTTAAATCCAGAGGACAGTATTTTCAACTATGTAGCAGGTAACATTCCAGATAAAAAAAATGTACAACAAAAATTATTAAAATGTTTAGTTGCAAGAAAAGGTCATGAATCTTAAGTTGGATAACAGGTGTGGGTGAGCGTCACAACACCAGCTAAATCAGTGGTGGACATTAAAATGTCTCTACTGGACCAGTTCTGGTTGTATACTCATGACAACCTGTTTAAACCTGAGATAACATGGAATATATACAATGCGTCTTCATCTATGCACTCGGAAGTGTCTGGTTATTGCTTTGCTAATCAACCAGAAAAATACTCCCGCAACATTCAGTGTGGCAGAATTCCCAGACATTTACAATATTAACTACCTAGACTAAGCAAGAATATAATTTTAGTAGATATAACACCAGTCCCTGGAGTAAAACAGTACACCCTGTCCCTGGTGACTAGGGTGCTTCTGCCTGTATTTATGACCAAATGTGTAAAATTATCATCTACATGAATATCTTTAAAGTGTCCCTCTTTATAAGTCCCTCTTCATCTTATGCCTGTATTAAACTTGTCTGCCCTCATGTTCGGTGTGACACGGACATTACATCATCACTCAATCATGATCCATTGAGGGACACCGCAACACGGTTTATATGTCCATGAGATGTTTTTTGTTTAATTGATGGGATGGTATCTTAAATCACTGACAATCACCCCTCAGATGCTGAAGGACAAACCAGCAAATCAGTGACACGAATACCTGATGTTAATAATAATATCCCAGCTGTCAACTCTCTGAAAGGTCCAGTCAGTTTCGCTCAATGAGTAAAAGGAACAGTGCTTGCAATAACAGTATTTTGTTCGATCTTAAAGGTAGGATATATGTGTAAACATGCAGAGAGATCAGAGATGCAGCAGAGTTAAAATTCATCTCTTCTCCTAATCCCTTTTTATACCGTCCCTTGAACTTTTACAGCCCTGCTGCAGACAAACTTTGCTTGGCTCAGAAATGGAGATTTATTTGAAGTGATGGGCTGGCGGAAAATACGCTGCCAAGGTCTGTTTCTAATATGGTAAATGAAACCCAGGCATGTAAGGAGTTACAGCAGACATTGCTTCTACAGAAGGGTGTGTCTTGGCCAAAAAGAACTGGCTCCAGGTCTACATTTTTCTAGTTATGCGAGGAGCAGCTTAATCGCATGGACACAATACACAACAGAAGATGAATAAAGGATGCTGCGTCTTCTCTGTCACCTAACTTTTTTTCAGTGAATGTATGCTGTACGTAAAGCTGAGCGGATTTTACGCAGGAAAAAAATACAGAAGCAACTGTGGCTTTTTTATTTTCAAAGTACGAGACAATGCAGAGGGCAAAGCGGCAAAGATTTATAATGTCATAAACCAATATAATGATGCACATTTTTTATTCCTGTTCTGTGACAAATGCTAATCATTTTATATAGAACATAGGTGAGACACCAACACAATTACACTACTTATATGACATTTAAACTCCTATACATTGGTACAAGCACTGCTCACATTAAAAAGGTATGGGTTTCAGATTTCACTACTTTGGAATCTATTCCTGGAAATGGCTTAAGCAATATGATGTAACAATGTCCTCATAATAGTTCAACTGTACTCGAAATATATCCTGTAACTGCTACTAAATTCTCCTTGCTTGTATATTTCTGTGTTTCTTGATGAACTGGTGTCCTATGTGGACATTTTATTTGTATGACCTTCCAGCTTAATATATTTAGTTATATATAGTTAGAAAGTAGGACAATCCTCAAATATATAAAGTTTGGCTTGTTATTTAGTTTACACCTTGCTTTACCAGAGGCAAGATGTAAAAGATTCTGACAATTAAAGGGGCAGTCTAGCCATCATTTGCACTCTACTGCTTATGATAGCTAAGAGGCGTCTTAACATTTATGTGGTGTACCTTTTCCAAATACATGGTGGAAATTCTGCACAATCCCACTCATGTGCATTTGCAACTTTTCCCATCCCACAGCTACACTACATGGACAAAAGTACTGGCCTGACCATTACACCAAAAGGGGCTTTTATGACATTGCATTCAAAATACATAGACATTAATATTAATATGCCCCCCCCCCTTTGCAGCTATAACAGCTTCCACTCTTCTGGGAGGGCTTTCTGTGGGACTTTTTGCCCATTCAATAGAGCATTTGTGAGGTCAGGCATTGATGTAGGAAGAGAAAACTTGGGTTACAACCTCCACTCCAGCTCATCCAAAAGGTGCTCGATGGGGTTCAGTACCTGAACAAAAGCTCTACAGGACGTATGGGCAAAAATTCCCACAGAAACGGTCTAAGATCTTGTGCAAAGCCTTCCCAGAAGAGTGGAAGAGATTATAGCCACAAAGAGGGAGACCAACAACATCTTCATGTCTATGCATTTAAAATGCAGTGTCATAAAAGACGCTGTTGGTGTAATGCTCAGGTGTCTCAATACTTTTGTCCATAGAGTGCATTTTATGTACAGGAGATGCGCTCAGCTCCAGAGCTGGCTTGATGAGCATTGCGGCGACACCCCCACCCCTCCAGAGTGTGCAGATAAGCGCCAACATTGATTTCACAAGTAAGTATGAATTCTCAAATAATTTGGCAGTTTGGAATTAGCAGACTGCAAAGACCATAATAATATCTCAGAGAGAACTGTACAAAGATGGCACAATCCAAATGACAAGATGCATGATGGGTATTTCCACTTACAGGTTTTTTTTTTAATTGGAAGTTACTTTGAATGTACATGTTTGTCAATAGACTTCAACAAGTACCGTAGGGAAAAAGATCAGCAATAGCAAGGTGACCCTGGGAAATTTGCCGTAACATGGTGATATGAGACACATTCAAGATTGAGGCACAAAGTACAATTTATTTTGCTGTGGAAGTAACCAGGCCAGTTTTGGCACAAGATACAAAGCCCTTCAACAGCACTAGTAAGAAGTTTGATCTTCCTATAATCATATCAACAAGACCAAAGTGACCTTCAACATATCAAAAGAAGCTACAATAGTAGTCAATGGAATTAAAGTAGAGTAAGCCAGCAGAGACCTTAGCCATCTGATATCAAATGACTTGAACATCAAGCAAAAGCTCACAGGAAAAAAGGTTTGGATAACGTCTGGCAATATTTTGATACATCACGAAACATAAGGAATCTATTTTTTGCCAGCAACAAAAAATGTTACAATACAAAATTCATATTATGCAGGTAATCATTGTATAGACAACCAGTATACTGATTATTAAACACTATTTATAATCTAACAATGTGGACACCAAACCTGCAGGCCAAGGACATCTTGGAACCCTGAATCAATTCCAGGGGGTTCACATAAAATCTTTTCTATACTTTTTTTTATATGTGACTGGCATCATTGTGTGGGGTAATGTTATAAAGCAATCGTTATTCTTAGGTTATGGAGCACTGGTGTATATTGCACCTTCTTGTCATGCATTGGAACAGACCCTGATCCTTCTTCACATTCTTATTATATCCTGTATAATTTACATCATATACTATACATATTCTTACCATATCTACAAAACACTAGGCCCTGTCTGGGGAGAATGTTCGTTCTAAACATTAATTAAAGTGTCAATTTAGTTAACATCCTAATTATCCGTAAGCTTGGGGAACACATCATAATTCATAGGCAGCTGTCCTATAAGTTCTTTGAATTTGATATTTATTTGAAAATTATATGAAACGTAATGTTTTCACCTAAAGTGTGGACATATTTAGACATGTGAGCTAATATTAGAAGCTAAGCACTAAAATATGCTATTTTTTGATAAGGTCTGAAGTAAGCTGATGAAGTTCTTCTGTCCGCATATGTATGCTAAAGTACTATATAGCACAATAATAGGTGTTACTTACGCTTTAGTGCTATTCTTGTGTTTGCTATTGAAATTTTGTGTCCAAAATGGCCCAGCCAACTAAGAGATGCATATTCCTAAAAACTAACATCTCAGGAATTTGTAAGGTGAACCCTGGTGAAATGATCCTCTAATGTATGACTACAATCAAATATCCTTAAATACCAACTGGAGACTTATGCAATCTATATACAGTGCTGTGAAAAAGTATTGGCCCCTTACTTCTATTTTTGTTTATTTGCCACATTTAACCGTTTCAGATCTTCAAACTATTTTAATATGACTATATTCTCCTGCTATTCTCCTAGTAGGTTCACAGTAAAAAGTCTATATCATTGTTTCTGACATCGTAAAGGCAATATACAAAACTTCTTCAGTACTATGCTGCTCTCTTTCTCCTGCTCCCACACACTCCCAGAGTAGCCTCTTACATTTTTGTTTAGGGTTCTTGATGCTTAGTAGGAATAACTAACATGTAACATCTCCAGTAACCAGCACAACCGAGGCCTAACACAAAGAACAAATCCTTTTAACATAGGCACATTCACTAGGTGGCTAGTTACACACCGGTGCCCACAGATCCCACAATTTTCACTATGCATATACACAGCAGGAGCAAGGGTTGGGAAGTGAAATCTCAAACCTTGGTGCCTTCACCAATATTTCTCAAAGATTAGCAAGTATACTTATCTGAATATGAACCATTTATACCTGGTGAGGAGAAGTAGCATGGAGCCCACTCATTGATATCTATTCCATACCCTGATTCTGCTTAAACAGCCAGACCCCATACAGAGCCAGCCTTAAGTGTTCTGGCGCCCTGTGCGAACTACTCCTCTGGCGCCCCCATCCCCAAAAAAAAGAAAGGAAAAAAAATCCCCCCCCTCTGCCCCTTCTCTCTATCTCCACCTCTTTCTCACCTTCGCCCCTCACTACTACCCCCCGACCTTCTCACTGCCTTCCCCCTCTGCCCCTTCTCACTGCTCCCCCGCGCCCTTCTTCACTGTCTTCCCCCTGCCCATTTCTCACTGCCTTCCCCCGCCGCCCTTCTCACTATCTACCCCCCTGCCCCTTCTCACCATCTACCCCCTATCATTACTTACCTTATTGCCGGTGTCCTGCGGTGGGAGCGGGAGGCGTCACAGCTGAGCGCCAGAATAATTCCGGGGCTCAGCACGAAACGCCGGCACCGCGACAAAGTCACGGAGAGTGAGGGGTGCCCAGCGGTTGCTGAAAACTTCACGAGCAACCACTCAGCGCCCCTGCCCGGAACTTAAATGAAAACACTGTTTTTTTTTTGTTTAACTTTATTTAACATCCTACATGTTAAATAAAGTAAAAAAAAAACTTTATTTAACATGGAGGATGTTAAATAAAGTTACAAAAAACCCCCAAACAATGCTTTAATTTAAGTCCCGGACAGCGCCCCTGTTGCTATGGCGCCCTGTGTGCCCGCACAGGTTGCACACCCCTAAGGCCGGCCCTGACCCCATATACTATGATTTTGTTACTATGGGTATACAAAGTCTTGGCAACCAATCTACCAATTTTGCCACATGCTAGGTTTCCACAGAACCTAGCGTACAGTCAGTGTCTCCAAGGAATTTTCTTTGTACCAACCTAGTATCAAAGGTGGCACATTTTTTAACAAAGTTTTACATTCACAAAAACATTACAAGCATTGTAAACTAATGAGGAAAATACAGTAACAATTAATGCTAAAAAGGAGGGTAAAAAATGTGTCCAAAAATGTTGGAAGTACTGGACTATAATGTCATTAACTTTCCAGAAAGGGCCACCAGGAGCTGTTCGGGGGAGTAGCTTCATGTGAGGGCTTGGATAGCCATGTGTGGAGATGGGGCTAGCTGTGCAAATGGAGGGGCTAGGCCCACATACAACTGAGTTAACTAACCTAGAGACCTGGGGAAGGGGAGCTTCACTTGGAGACTCTGGATCAAACCCATCCCCAGGTATGGTCATGATGGACAATGATAGAAGCCTTCTACTGCAATAATCTTTTTAGGGAGCCAAGTTCAATATAAATATCATTATATAAAGACGTGAATAGACAGCACTCAAAAGCCAGTTCGCATAAAACAAATTTAATTCACTGTAAGAACCGGGAAGAACATAAGGAGTCAGTACTGGAAGGGTTAATCTGCATCTAGAGAGTCATTTGCAGAACGACTTTCCTGCTTCATACTACAGGGTTGCTATGACGACCATGGCCCCGGCTGGCTTTTCCGAGAGCTCCCGTTCAAACCGGCAGCCCGTCAATCACACAGTGTCGAGTTTGTAGGAATTAATAAACCGCACAGAGGAAAGGTGATTAAAGGCATGCAAATGTTTTAAAATTCAATGTTTAAATGTTTATAAAGCCATTTCAAAAGTTAAAGATGTATTAACGGACGTCTGTTACATTTTCCTATTTTCAACTTGTATTAAATATTAAATTTAAAAAAATTAAGGTTCAAATATTTCCCCTATTGATTGTAACAGATAATTACAATCATAAACTAAAAACATAATCACTGGGTATGCTGTATGCTCTTTGTATTCTCTACAACTTCAGAGTACCCAGGGGGCAAATTTAGATGCAAATGCAGACCACTTGCTTTTATATACATCACTAGCGCAACGTATAGGTATAATTTCATACTTTACCTGAATCCGTGTTTGTCATCCACACTTTTGTGAATGACAGTTCTGCTTAAACACATTAGCTTTGAATTTGATTCCCAAAGAAAAACAGTCCCCTTCTAAACAGTAGACTTCTATCCTAAGATACAGTAAGAAGGTGGTAGGTAAGAAGGTGGTAGATAAGTGGAACAGTCTTCCAACAGAAGTGGTAGAGGCTAATGCAGTGAGGGAATTTAAACATGAAAGCGTACATTAGAAGGGTTGAATGGTTCTTATCCGCCATCAAAATCATATGTTTCTGTGGTTCTACATGTTGGATTACATCCTAGAGTCTTCCCAAGTATTAATAAAGCTGTGAGGTACACCACAGATCCAGTTTACTTATGTTTTTCAACTATAAGCTTACTAGTAGTGTTTTCTACTACTGTCTTTGGTTAAATAGAGTCTAATAAGAAGGGTCCTGTCTTTCATTTAAGGAACAGTAAGAATGGCTGTCTCTGTTCTTAATTCCAGCCAGTAAAGTCTGGAACACAGCCCCTCTAGCAGAAAACAGGTTAATGAACTGTACAAGCTACACCCTGTTTTTTTGCCTGTGATAATCCATCAGCTCTGAAAAAGGACCATGTCCCTTAACATTTTACATCAAGCCTGCTGGGTTCGCTCTTGTGGCTAATGAGCGAGTAATTGAAAGGAATTGATGGGACTAATTAGTGATGCACCATGGAAAAAAGTAGGGGCAAAAACCTAAATACAGTATATAGGTAGAACACACTAGCTGATATTTGGCCAAAACTAAAACTGTTAAAGGGATGACAACACCTATAGGCGATCACATCTTATTCAACTTTGATAATGGGGAGAAATTGCACCTTTTGGTCATACATACTCCTCCTTACATGCTGGAACTTGTAAACCTTACAATGGTGTACTAATGGTTCCAGAACTGAGTGCTGGGATATAGGCAGTGATCGGGAACGACAAAAGAATAAAGAAGCATTACTTTGGACAATGGCACCTTAACAGTCATATGAGTGTTAAGTTGATATCTAAGTTTATAGCAGGATCCCACCTATTAAAAGCAAAATATGGACCATTTTAGCACTTTTAAAATAAGTGCAGATGTTGAGACACCCCAGGTCCTCCAACTGAGGGAAAGTTGGTGGCAGTTGGCAAGTATGATATAGGCATCATTAAGTTTTCTGTATGTTTACGCGATAACACCGAACATAAAAGTTAAGTTACTGTCCCATTGCTACAGCGTCTTTACTGTGATATAGCATGCAAGTGTATGTTTAAAGTGTGTGTTAATGTGCTCGGTGAATGTGCCATGTTGTACCTGGCCATTACGTGATAATGTTTATGAATGCTGATTGTGTAGGTAGTTGTGGTGTGGCTGTGAGCACACAGGGCTGACATTGAATGCTGATTAATCATCCTATGACCCACTAAACCAGCGCCGAGAGCCGCCCCCAACATTTATCCAGTAGTAATTTCATTTATAGAGCTTGACATATTACAGATGGTTTGAGTCCCAAGTACAGAGGTGTTGCTTAGCCTAACCAACAGTACAAATTAACCAACTACATCTCGCAAAATTGCTTAGCAACTGGCTTTAACCCCTATAATACCGCTCTCTTAAACATCATATTTAAAGAAGATGTATTACAGTTACATATTGATTTACAAAGCTCCATTAAGTTCCACAGCATGGTACAATCTCATGGTCGAATATACAGCATAGTTACACTTTCAAGTTTGTATATATATATATACAGACAGACATAAATAGGTCTATTTTTGGCATGTGGCAAGTGACAAACACACTAGATTAGTGATTTTGCATGCTTTATTACAATTCTAATTCAACATCCACAATGAAAAACAATTTATGACATTGTGATAAAGACTCTTAAACTATTCTGGCTATACAGTTTTAGGCTGTAATCTGCAGAGGTGAAGGGCGGAAGGGGTTAAAGACACCCCATATGTGACCCATATTTATAGGAGCGCTGAAAATTTATACCGCTTTCTGGGCTGTGACCTACAAAGAGGATGTGAAAAGCCAGAGTCCTCATGGCTCTAAGTTAACAAAAACAGATTAGTCTATTTGCCGTTTTAAATCCCCCCTCTTATAGTTCAGCAAAGCCAAACAGGAGATAAAATGAGTGACCTTCCAGTGTGAAGACAGCAGCTCAATTGAGCTGAAGGTACATGAGATGTGTCATTTATGTGACACAGTTTATAAAAGAGATGACATCTGTTGCCCAGGGAAATCCAGAACTATGATACCTTTAAACGCAACATCTACAGGACTCGCTCTCTGAAAAAAGCCAAATATTTACATATATTGAGTAAAGTAATATTACTCTCAAAAGTAATTATATATATATAACTAATTATATATATTGAGTAAAGTAATATAATTACCTTTACGTTTATTTATTTAACCCTGTTATATCAAAGGATTTATGGTGGCCAGTCGCAGGCTTGTTGTTCAGCACAATCCATTGTCATGGCATTTATGTGTATGGGCACCCAAAGGTGTTTAAATAAGGAAACTTTACATGTAGCTACTTCTAATTGCATATGATAGGTAAGAGTCATTTTGTTCCCTCAAAAGAATGGATGGGTTCATCACTTTTATATTTTTTAGGTGCCAGGAAAACACACAACCATATCAATAGGAATTATGAAGGGCCAACAACAACAAGGGGCTTCTCCTGCTAGAAGGGCTGAGCTGACCCTGTATGCTCTATAATTAATACACCTAAACAGGTTGTATGAATAGTATCATATCTTTGGAATATAAAGACTTCATTTAGGTCATTTTCTTTTTCTCATTATAACATTGGGGGATAAATACCAACTCACTGTCAATTCTCCCCAAGAAACAGCGTTTCACACCAACCAAAACTGATAGACGCAGAGCTAATTTCCGATAGGGAGGTAAAATGCAGCAACCATGATTTAGTGGAATCAGCCACTTTAAGAACATAACTCGCTGCAGCCTAAGCCATAAATAGCTACTGTCACATAGAGATGCTGATGGGCTAGGATGTGATGAGCACAGAACGCTCGCTTCTTATACCAGTTTCCGAGGCGGCTCTGGAAGGCTGGTAGTTTTCAAAAAACGGGAGACGTGTACCTCTTATTTCTGCAGGAACAGGGCATTAACCTCATGGGTGCCAACATGCTTCAGGAAGAATAGGTATAAATACAAAAGAATTTAGTTCCGTGGTGTGACTCTATGAACGCATATGTGGACTGCTTGCATAGGTGTGTGTATGTAGTGGTCTGCTCTTAGTGTATCATTGTGGGTCTGTGTGCTGTGTGTATTTGTTTTATAATTGATTTTTATAGCTCTATCAAATGCCACAGGGCTGTACAATAGGACATAACACGTAGTGCATCATAATACAATTTGGACTTCCAAGGTGAGGGGGCACAATCTAGAAGTCTGTAAGCTCAGTGTGTATCACAGTGTGCTGTATCAGTGTATTATCTGGGTCAGTCTGCTCTGAGCATATAATTGTGTGTGTTTGTGTCATATATTATTTTTAGTTTTTGTATGGACGCCAGACTAATTACTATAACTACATACGTTTCAAAGGGGTTGTTTTTATGTGTCATACAGGACAGAGACAGACAGCCTTGCTGATCATTCAGCATTTGAAGTCATGAGTTATTTATATTGGTTTGTAATAATAAGTATGCCAAGTAATTTTAGAAAGTTGTATGAAAAAAACAATGTATCTATTTTTTCCATTTTTACGTTGTTGAAACCTTTACACAGACACCATATACCAGGGGCATCCAACATACGGCCCGCGGTGCGGCCCGCGTGAGATCGGAAGCCAGGGCAACAGGGATCACAAGAGCCCTGCAGCTTACCTGTGGGAGGGTCTTTTGTACTGCACAGAGGAAGTGGAACTCAGCAGAGTTCACGTGACATCACATGACTCTGCTCCAGTCCTGCTTCCTCTGTGCAGTACCAGAGAACACAGAGGGAGGCCGCGCCCCCTGCTGAAGTCTGTGAGGGGCATCGAGGAGCTGCAGTGCAGGTAAGGGGGTGGGGGAGGGTGTTTGAATGAGTATGCGTGATTGAGGGAATGAATCTGTGAATGAATGATAGCATGGATGTGTAAGTGCTGGAACCTAGGCATGATGTGACTGTGATTGCTGTTACCAATCACACTCCTATCATGGCAAGTCAGCCAGTACATGCTGAAACCTGGCTAGCTGCCCCCTTGTGTATTGATGCTGCCATCAGTATGGGGTCTGCACATCACTTACAGCCACCCTGCATGTACTGGCTGACTTGGCATTATAGGAGTGTGATTGCTAACAGCAATCACAGTCCCATCATGCCTAGGTTCGAGCATTTACTGGTTGCAAGTCATATTGTTAAATTGTTTTGTCCAATTGTAGTGTGTTACTTACTTTTAATAAAAGTGTGGTTAACACACCAAAATTGGACAAAAAATACAATAACAATATGAATTTATATATGATTGTTGACAGCAATCACACTCCTATCATGCCCAGCCAACAAGTACATGCTGGAATCTGGGTATGCCTGATATTGCTGTTAACAATCAGAATCTATCTATATATATATATATAATATGAATAGATAGATAGATAGATAGATAGATAGATAGATAGATAGATAGATAGATAAACATTGTTATTACATTTTTTGTACAGTTTTGCCGTAACTTATTAAAAGTGTGGGATCTTTTATTATTTTTAAAGGTGGGGGGTCGTTTTTTGTTTCGGTTGAACCCTGAATTTACAGTGTTGGTCCAGAGTTTTCATTTCGCTGTATCCCTAGGGTAAATA
>VKOC01000001.1:25706577-25772808 GCA_009364415.1 Spea multiplicata
AATCAAGCAGTGCTAAGCCCTCTTGTATCCCAAAGGGTATGTATCAGCGAGCAAGAGACCTCTCCAAACAGGATTAACAGACAATGCTTGCCCGAGCTTCACAAGCAAAGGGACAGCAGGGCTTTAGAAGGGAAGGCAACGTGATGGTTTATCAGAGCAGGGAAGAGGTTAATGACTGCAGGGGATATATTCGGAATGATGCATCCCTGCTTTATTTCAACACGTAAACTCTACTTAATTTTTTACTTAAGAATTTACATTATCTATAGAAGGTACATTTGTTGTTTAGATCACCATACCCCTGCATTTGCGATGGCTAATGAGGAATCTCTTTTTTAGAGGTTTTGGTTAGGTGCAGGGTATTCTTTTTATGTAAGTTTGTGGTCTATTGATAGCTGCTTTGTAATTGAGAAAGGAGCATACAAGATTAATGTGTCTTATCTACATAATTTCATTTAGAGCTATTTGTGCTGTTTCTTTACGCATTATTGTGACATTTAAGACCATAGAAGACTTATTTTTTCTCATTTGTTGGTGTGGCTATCTCTCATGGCTGGTCAATCATAAATGACCTTTTTTATCTTACATTAGCAATGGCTATACACCACATATCAGCGGCAAATTCTGCCTAGGCATACCCTCCATAGCATGTAGTATGTGAACACATGTCCTTATGAGGTGGAGTGTCTCAGCAGACAAGATGGCGGAGCAGAGGTAGCCTACAGGAGTGGCTAGGGGGCTGCCTTGGGTCTTTGATAGCGGTATTTTCAATGTATATTAAATTCTTCAGAGAAACAAGATCAAAAATTGTGTGGAATCAGTGTGCACAGAGATTTGTTTAGTGCTGCTGAGCTTTAGATTAAATTCAAAATAAGCTTAAATATGATAACATATCTTCATGACCTTGGGATTAGAAGGATCCTTAGGAACAACATGGCACATGAGAAAATGTATAGGCCCTATGCAGACACATGAGGAGGCAAATATTTTCAAGCAGGGCTTCTGCTGTGATATACTAGTGAGATGGTTTCATAACATGAAATCAGAGTAGAACATGAAGGACAGTGTGTCCCTGAGAATCTCCCCAATTACCCTCAGATTATTGTTAAAACCCAGACACTCAGCTGCAAATCCAAATGTCGCAAGTACGTTTTTTGTGTCAGTGGTCACTAATATAACTTTTTATACAGCTCCTTAACAAAATATGTGTCTGTTTCTCTAAAATGTTTATTTGCGCAAACTGAATCCTCAACTTGGGGTTTGATAATAGGGATGTGTAGATAGATTTACAAATGTACATATCTATATTTCCCCTCTCTAAGTATGTGGGCCTCCTCTTCCATCTTTTTTATTTCCAGCTCCACTCAGCAGCACAGCTGGCCATAAATCTCAGCGTTGTGTGGCGGAGGGAGGGTGCTGCTAGTGTTCCCTTAGACTTCTCTGTCTCTCTCTCTGTGCAGGAACCATTTCTCTTTAATTGTTAACAGCTTCTGAAGCAGCCAGGGAGGAAAAAAAAAGATGGCTAGGTCTAAGAGAGGCGTGCATTTCATCTGCTTCTGCTTGAGGGTGTTATAGACAAAGGTCACCATGTGCTTGCATTGGTTCTGAACGTCAGGGCCCTGAACCTTTAAAAGACAGGTTTTAACAATATCCCTCCTCGCGTACAGGGCATGTGAACCACACAGTCACTCAAAAAAAGCTGTCCCTTCCACGGCGTTCCCCGTGAGAAAACAAATGTATTAAAACTACCTTGCTTGTGCTTTTTATTTTTTAACAGGAAGTCAAGATGGCTGTGATTATTCAACTGTAAAATATAAGATGAAGAAAGGGACAGATATTCTTTAACACAGCCCGTGTTAGATCAAAAGCTTTTTTTCAGAGATAGAATTCTCACAACAGGAGCTTTTTTATCCAAACCATTCCCTTCCGACTGAAATGTAAATGCCATGATCAAAAATATTTGATAAACCAAATGGCTGAATCACTGGTTGACCCAACTGCATTCCTAATTTTTTGCGGCTGTCCTTATATTGTTAGTCAGACGTGACTATATGTATTAATGTTAGAAAACAAAATAACAAATAAGACTGTCCATAAGTTTATACACCCCCTTAGTTCAGGGCAGCATTTATGTGTCCTGGAAAACATGGCCAATATGATCAACCTACCTGTCAACTATGTGCAAAATTGTACCTTTAACCCTCAAATTTATGTTGATTAAGGATCTGTGTTTAATTCATAGAAACATAGAAACATAGAAACATAGAAAGTGACGGCAGATAAGAGCCAGAAGGCCCATCCAGTCTGCCCAACCTCTGAGTACTCTCCTTTAGTACTTGCCCTTATCCTATATCTAGCTTGGCATTATGCCTATCCCATGCTTGCTTAAATGACCCCACTGTATCAACATCTACCACCTCCACTGGGAGGCTATTCCATGCGTCCACCACCCTTTCCGTAAAGTAATATTTTCTGATGTTACCATTAAACCTTTGCCCCTCTAGTTTATGCTTGTGTCCTCTTGTTGCGGTTTTATTTATCCTTTTAAATAAACTTTCTTCCTTTACTTTGTTGATTCCCTTTAAGTATTGAAATGTTTCAAATCATATCCCCCCTGTCCTGTCTTTTTTCCAGGCTATATAGGTTAAGATCCTTTAACCTGTCCTGGTAAGGTTTATTTTGTAATCCATAAACCATTTTAGTAGCCCTTCTCTGCACTTTCTCCAACATATCTATATCCTTCTGGAGATATGGTCTCCAGTACTGTACACAATACTCCAAGTGAGGTCTCACCAGTGATCTGTACAGTGGCATGAGCACTTCCCTCTTTCTACTGCTAATACCTCTCCCTATACAACCAAGCATTCTGCTAGCATTACCTGCTGCTCTACTGCATTGTCTGCCTACCTTTAAATCCTCAGAAATAATTACCCCTAAATCCTTTTCCTCACACGTTGAGGTTAGGACAGTACCAAATATTCTATACTCTGCCCTTGGGTTTTTATGCCCCAGGTGCATTACTTTGCACTTATCCACGTTAAATGCCAATTGCCACAGCTCTGACCATTTTTTCCAGCTTACCTAGATCGTTTGCCATTTGGCTTCTTCCTCCAGGAACATCAACCCTGTTGCAAATTTTTGTGTCGTCAGCAAATAAACATACCTTTCCATCAACACCATCTGCAATATCACTAATGAAAATATTAAAGAGAATGGGTCCAAGTACAGATCCCTGAGGTATCCCACTGGTAACAAGACCTTGTTCTGAATATACGCCATTGACTACAACCCTCTGTTTTCTGTCACTCAGCCACTCCCTAATCCATTCAACAACATTGGGATCTAAACACAGAGATTGCAGTTTATTTATAAGTCTTCTATGTGGGACAGTGTCAAAGGCCTTACTGAAATCCAGATACGCAATGTCTACTGCACCACCTTGATCAATGACTTTAGTCACCCAATCAAAAAAATCAATGAGATTTGTTTGGCAAGATCTTCCTGAGGAAAACCCATGTTGTTTTTGATCTTGAAAGCCATGTGACTTCAGATGTTCAACAATCCTTTCCTTTAACATAGTTTCCATTAATTTTCCCACTACAGATGTAAGACTAACTGGCCTGTAGTTGCCCGACTCCTCCCTACTGCCTTTTTTGTGTATAGGCACAACATTCGCTACTTTCCAATCCCCAGGGACAACTCCCGTTACCAATGATTCATTAAATATATCAGTTAACGGTTTTGCTAGTACACCCCCAAGCTCTTTTAATAACTTGGGGTGTATCCCATCAGGCCCCATCGACTTATTTGTCTTTACCTTAGACAACTGAAGTAAAACCTCCGCCTCGATAAACTCACATATTTCAAATGATTCAGTCTTTTTTCCCAACTGAGGTCCCATTCCATCATTCTCATCTGTAAAAACTGAACAGAAATATTCATTGAGGCAGTCAGCTAAACTTTTATCCTCTTCTACATATATGCCTTTTGTTTTTAGTCTAACTAATCCTTGTTTAACTTTCCTTTTCTCATTTATATATCTAAAACATGTTTTATCTCCATTTTTACTGATAGGGCAATTCGCTCTTCTGCCTGTGATTTGGCAGTTTTTATAACTTTCTTTGCCTCTTTCTGCCTAATTTTATAGATCTGTCTATCTTCCTCACTTTGGGTATTTTTGTATCTACTAAAGGCTAACTTCTTGTCTTTCACGATTTTGGCCACTTCTGCAGAGTACCACAGCGGTTTCCTTAATTTTTTACTCTTACTGACCAACCTAATACAATTTTTTGTTATCTTCAATAAAACAGCTTTTACAAAATCCCATTTCTCCTGAACACCATTTAAATTGTGCCAGTCTGATAATGACTCCTCTATACATTTTCTCATTTTAGAAAAGTCAGCTTTTCTAAAATCTAAAACTTTTGTTTTTGTGTGGTGTGACTCAGTCACTGTTCGTATATTAAACCACACAGACTGATGATCACTAGATCCCAAACTTTCACCTACAAAAATATCTGTTAACAAATCTCCATTTGTGAACACTAAATCCAATATGGCCTCCTTACGAGTTGGTTCCTCAACCACCTGTTTTAAAAATAATCCCAATAAGGAGTTTAGAATATCCGCACTCCTGGTACAACCAGCTACTTTCGTTTTCCAGTTCACATCAGGGAGATTAAAGTCACCCATGATTATAACATCCCCCTTCACTGTCATTTTAGCTATTTCCTCCACTAGTAGATTATCGAGTTCTTCTACTTGTCCCGGGGGTCTATAAATCACACCTATGCAAGTTACTTTACTTTTGCCAAATTGTACTGTAACCCAAACCGACTCTAAGTTCTCCTCACCAACTTGTATTAAGTTAGATTTTATGTTATTTTTCACATATAGGGCCACCCCTCCCCCTTTCCTGCCCTTTCTATCTTTCCTATATAAAGAGTACCCCGGTATTGATATGTCCCAGTCATTTTTCTCATTATACCATGTCTCAGTAACAGCCACTATATCAACATTCTCAGTTGCCACAACTGTTACAAGTTCATGGATCTTATTCCCTAAACTGCGAGCATTTGTAGACATGACCTTTAGCTTGTCATTTAACACCGATGCTGCAATCACTTTCTGTCCTTGCTTTGGGGGGCAAAATATATGCTTCTCCCTATTATCTTTATAGACCAAGCCCCCAGATCCACCCACCTGGTTACTAAGTAAATCGCCTTCCCTTTCTATACTGTCTAACCCGGTATTTATTCCCTCCCCCCCCATTCCTAGTTTAAAATCTCCTCCAACCGTCTAACCATTCTCTCCCCAAGCACATTGGACCCTCTTGCATTTAGGTGCAATCCATCACGACTATAGAGATTGTACCCAAAGCAAAATCAGCCCAGTGCTCTAAGAACCCAAAGCCCTCCT
This sequence comes from Spea multiplicata, assembly GCA_009364415.1. NCBI lineage: Eukaryota > Metazoa > Chordata > Amphibia > Anura > Pelobatidae > Spea > Spea multiplicata. The sequence goes on from VKOC01000001.1 coordinate 25,711,996, forward strand.
TCTTACACCAAGACTTCAGCCATGCATTTAGCTGCCTAATCTCCCGCTGCCTTTCTGGTGTAGCGCATGGCACAGGTAGTATCTCTGAGAATACTACCTTGGAGGTCCTTTTCTTAATCTTACTACCCAAGTCCCTAAAATTATCTTTTAGGACACTCCATCTTCCTCTTACTATGTCATTGGTGCCAATGTGCACCAAGACAGCTGGATCCTCACCAGCCCCTCCCAATAATCTATCCACTCTGTCCGCAACATGCCGAACCCGGGCACCTTGAGTCAAATTTATATGACCACTGTCCATGCCTAGTACCAATTTTACCGTTGAAAGTCACACTGATATGTTAAATAACACAGGATCATTTTTTTTTTCTATTGAGTTTAAGTTCCTGCAGGACTGAATCAGTCTACCTCTCCAGTTACGATGTGGTGCCCCTGCTAACCAGACTTGGCTTCAAAGCAGATCAGAGGCTCGAAGTTCTTTCTTGTAAAAAGCCATCATGCTGAAATGGGCTGGCGTCTACTTCCCGTAGGGTTAGAGGAACTGGGAGAGGAGCAGGGGAAAAGAACAGATTTCTTTGAATGCTCACTCTTGAATGACTCTGAACATGAAAAATAGTAGAGAGACATAGCTGCAATTCAGATATTATTGCACATGAGGAATCACACAAGGCACCGCTATAGCGAAGTCTGTGATATCACTCAAATAATCCAATAAAATCCTGTTTAGCAATGGGTTTTCATTTGGTCCTCCGTATGTTGCCATATTCAGTGTACTACACCTCTTCAGTAGAGCAGCAATCTCTTAGGTAATAAGGATAATTTGGTCAAAGAAAGTGTTGTGAAATACACAGGCTTTAAAGGAACAAATTAACATATTGATCCATGATAAATATATGATCTTTGTGTCTATCTACTACACTACCATATGACTTTCTATTTTGACACTATTGATTTCTGTGGAGGTTTCATCTCATAAAAACAAACACAGAAACTATTAATAAACTATTTTATTTTTTGTGGCGACAGCCTACCAGTGACTGCTTTTGTGTCACATGTCAATGAAGTGTTCCTGGCAAAAATGATGAATGGGATTAACATGATAAGGAATTATTCATTGGAAGGGTGTTCTGGATCGAATTGACTATAACGTAGAACAGTCATGTATTAAAACAGGAGGAGGATTGAAACGGTTGCAAAAGGCTGAACAGGATCAGAAGAAGCCGTCCTTATCTTGTTTGTCGTCCTCATTGTAGTGCTAATCGGCGTGTCTAAAATGTATTGTTGGGGATGTTCTTAATGCTGCATTTAGTTACAAAAGTTGTTAGTGAGCTTACTTTGGTGAGTATTAAAATAGCCCTTTGCAATGTAATGATGAAATGAAAGACACTGCAATGAAGTGGTGTGACCCAGAAATACAGTGTATCCCTATTTTAACACCCATTTTGGTAGATCAACACCAAATTCAGTAAATGTAAAAAAATAAAAAACACATCAATTGTTTGATTCTACACATTTCAAAGGACAAATTAGTTTTTATTACTGATGTCCATGAGGTCTATGTGATTAAATGTCACATATGGAGTGAAAGTATCAAAATGCTGCAACACCAGTAAATCTGCCATTGGAAGCTAGGTCACCTGAAGCTAGGTCCTAATGAAATGATTTTCTCTCACTACTCCTGCAATTGATTACTTGTTTTGGCTCACAAACAATAAAGGGGGTCTAGTTAAAGTCCACTCTGCTAATCTGTGATCAGCAACTGGATCACTGCATGGCAGTACACTTTAAAACCAGCTGTGGCTTCTTCAGAATCAATGTCCCCAAAAGCTGTCTTCTCTAAATTTTGGGGACATTAATTCTGAAGAAGCCAAAGCTGGTTTTAAAGTGTACTGCCACTTTAAGGGGAAAAAATACCTAGAAGAACCACAGCTGTATCAGCTTAAGATGTGTGTCAGGAGCCAGAGCTCTGCACGAAGAGTGATATTTGAAGTAGGCTAGCTAAGCTTGGAACAGTGCAGTTCGGTGTCCTGGGGGAGCAAAGTGTGGTTTGGAAGGTTTAGAAAGCAGGTATTTGCAGTTTGGCTCTAAAATGTGAGCTCCGGTCTGTAGCCAGAAAAAGTAATGCTTCTGGGACGAGTGATGTAGATCTCTGTGCATGAGTCACACTTACGTGGGAATTACAGCGTGTTTTTTTAATTTACATTTTGCATTTAAGCATTTGATCAAGTAGGGCGCATAACTTCATTAGTACAAAGTTAGGGCCCCATTAAACATACTTACCTCTATTTGTAATGTTCTGTATTTTTAATATGGGTACCATACAATTAGGCCATGAGAAACAACAAATACATAAAGTCAAAACTACAGATTCACACAACTTCACATTTGATGGTGCTATATAAAACAATAAATAATAATAATTACCATGATGTCATAGCCAACCATTTGCACTGTGAAGTTAAGCAAACTATGGTAGAGCAAGTCGCAGAGCTGTTGCCCATTGGAATCATCATCTTTTTCAATGAGGCACTGTTAGCCTTGACATGTCAATTTAGGCCAAAACATTTCCATATGGAAAAGTTAAACAGACAAGGGAAATGTGTTAATCCTCATCTTCTGCCATGCTGCCAGTGTCTATGCTATTTATTACAGCTAATACATCATTAATGGATTGGATTTCACAGCATAAGTTTTAATTACCAACAATAAATGAGCGGTCACATGCTTATTTGATGTACGATAGTTGAGAGATCTCTCAATGTCATACCTTGTAATAATTGAGTTGTATTAAGCCACTTTCTCCCTGGAATTATGGCGGCATTTAATTAGCAGGGTGAAATGCATCGCTTTGGTTTTGGATAAGCAAGAAAGTAATGGATTTTGTAGTCTTCAGTAATATATACACACACACACACACCAATATAGATAAGTATGACCATTGACAATGGAATAACATTGGTAATTTTGTTATCATGGAACTTGTCAGTGGGTGGGATATATTAGGCAGTGACTGAACATTTCGTCCTCAAAGTTCATGTGTTAGAAGCAGGAAAAATGGGCAAGCTTAAGGATCTGAGCAATTTTGACAAGGGTCACATTGTGATGGCTAGACGACTGGGTCACAGCATCTCCAAAACTGCAGCTCGTGGGGTGTTCCAAGTCTGCAGTGGTCAGTACCTATCAAAAGTGGTCCAAGGAAGGAAAAGTACCAGCGACAAGGGTTATGAACGGGCTACGCTTATTTATGCACGTGGAGGGCAAGACTGTCCCGTCTCGTCAATCCCAGCAGACTAGCTACTGTAGCTCAAATTGCTGAAAAAGTGATAGAAAGGTGTCAGAACCCACAGTGCATCGCAATTTGTTCCGCAGACCAGTCGGGGTGCAGCCTCGCAACTTACAAAACTTAAAGGATCGGCTGCTAACGTCTTGGTGCCAGATACCTCAGTGTACCTTCAGAGGTCCATGCCTTGATGGGTCAGGGCTGTTCTGGAGGAAAAAGTGGGTACTCCCTGTTTTAACTTTGCCTGTGATTTTTCAATCTGGCGCTTTACTGTGAGGCCGCAGGTGGATAGCCCCATGCTGCACACGTGTAAACCATTCAGCAGCCGCTTACCTTAAGGTGCCAGGGCACTGGGTGTCTTGTTATATTAGCAGCTTCCGGTGATCCACGTACACATGCGCAAAAAATGATTCAATTGTTTTTAAAGGGACTGTTTTCTTGCCAGTAATTGGCTGCTTTGAGCAGCCAAAGCTGGTGGGAAGTGCAGAGAGTGGCAGAGCAATTTGTTTTCAGCAGAACTTTTTTTTCTTGCAGGTAAAGACTTCATATTAAAGTTCTTACTCAGTAAAATGTATTCATCTTTGGTGATTCTGGAACCAAATTAGTTTCCCTATGGCGGTAGTAGTTTAATCTCTCCCTACATCTCTCATGTACCTACCTAATAATTACCGGTACCTTTTATCACCGACATGAACTAATGACTCAATGTCACCAGATGGGCACCAGCTGTTTGTGGATGTCCACTCTGTTGGTAGCTTCAAATATGGCTTAGATGATTTACATGAGTAATTTGGTCAAATGGCTTTTATCTGTTATCACATTCTGTCTTAAACGTACCATAGATTAATATGTCTGAGATTACTGACTAGATTAGTTGATGTTCTGGAACTTGAATCTGAAGCCAGATATGCATCTAAAAGCACTCAGAGTCTTCCATGCAATAGAAAGAATGAAGCGGGTAAAAGCAGGCAAGCATGTTGTTAAAATCTTTTCTGTCATCGGCTCCCATATTTCTGTGTATCCTGTTACAGAAACCGCTTAATGGGATGGGGGTATTCTGGATGAATTTAATTATCAGAACGAAACATGAGTATGGTTCAAGGCGGAATCCTGTTTTAAATACCAGATGTAGATGATGTCTATCAACGTAATATATCATGTAATTATTTAACACCTACTGATGCCAAAATATTGTACATGATTGATCAGAAGGTATTTACAGTATTTTGTCTATCCTGGCAATGACTCCCTATTTTACCGCTCTTTACCACTCTAAGACTATTAGGAAAGCTATACTGCACACGTATAGGCATGGAAGGAGTGAATGCATAGCTAGTGGGTCACAAGGCATGGTGGCTCATCTTGGAAGAAAAAGTGTCAATGCCTGCCAAGTGACATGCGTCCCGCAGTGTTGGAGTGTAAAGAAAATGGCCAAAGTTAGGGAGGTTAATCAGTCATCACTTTTCTAGTGTCTATATATCTAATTACACATGTTACTTAATGGATTGAGTACTGCAGTATAAATGTAATTACAGGCAAGATGCAAAGGATGAAGTGAGGAAGTATAATCTTTGGATAGCAGTGAATGTTCTTTGGTCTGGCATCATTTCTACCTCTGTTAAGTTCGTTACTGGCTTCTTTTCTTTCTTTTTTTCTTTGTAAGCCTGTTGTTATTATTAGCTTGTATTTATATAGCGCCAACAATTTATGCAGTGCTTCTTATAATACATATACTCAAGGGGAATGACAAGACTAGAATAGACTAAGACAAACCAATACATTAGGTAAAGGAGGCCCTTGCAAGCTTACAGTCCATAGGGAATGGGGTGATGAGAAACATCAGTTATTGAGAAAGGGAAGAGATGGTGTGAGTTGTATTAGCTGTAGGTAAGATCTAGTTTAAAAGATGGTACACTTCTCTGAAGAATTTGGATATGCGATTTTTCTTGAATATTGAGAAGGAGGATGAAAGCTGGAGGTTAGGTGGCAGTGAGTTCTACGGGTTTGGGGCAGCATGAGTGAAGTCTCTTTTAAGCCAGAAAAGGAAGGCCATATGATATTTTCAGTGCTCAACCACCACACTTAGCTGATTCTTTATGCCACTAAGACTGTGCCATTCTGTTGTTTACTTGTTTAAGAAACTACGATAAGGAGTCAGTGTGTTTGTCTAGTAGATCACTCCAAGATAACAGAACTAGAACACATACTCATGAGTAATGTGCAGCCGCCTGAAACATTATATTATGTGAAAATCAGGATTGGTTTAAAATGGAAATCAATACTTTTAAAAAATTGATCTTAATGTGAACATTTTTTGTTTCAATCCTCCTGGAGGTGAAGTCCATAGATTCTAAAGGTCTTGCTAATCTGAGAATACTGATGGTTAAGACTTGTTTGGAAAGTGAAGGCTTATTTTGAATAGTTTTTAGGTTTTTAGACGTTAGTGGCCCTTGGTGGAGAATAGGATAATTTAATGCTTAATGCTGCAGGAAATATACAGTATATTTCAAACCATTGTTAAAAAACAATGTCCAGTTCCAAAACGAAGGATACCAGATTCCCTATCCACTGGAATATGACGAGGAACATATATGAATCTCTACCTAGGATAAAGCCAAAGATACAGATATCCTTTAACTACAACCCTTGACAAGCTGTCCCTGGAAAGAACTAAGTTGCCAATGAAGGCTTATTTTGAATAGTTTTTAGGTTTTTAGACGTTAGTGGCCCTTGGTGGAGAATAGGATAATTTAATGCTTAATGCTGCAGGAAATATACAGTATATTTCAAACCATTGTTAAAAAACAATGTCCAGTTCCAAAACGAAGGATACCAGATTCCCTATCCACTGGAATATGACGAGGAACATATATGAATCTCTACCTAGGATAAAGCCAAAGATACAGATATCCTTTAACTACAACCCTTGACAAGCTGTCCCTGGAAAGAACTAAGTTGCCAATGAACTGTGAGCCTTTTGAAAATAAGCCCTGTCTTCATCACCTCTTACCCTTCTCCTCCTGACTTTATCCTTATCTTCCTTGTATCTGTCTCACGAGATTTCCAATCTTCCATTAACATCCACTTCCTAGCAGTTGCTGCATCATGTATCCGGTGAAAAACCACCTTTCATAAAATATTTAACAACCTGAGCAAGTTACCTTAGAGAAAGTACACATTGCCTACCCCTGTCTTGCATTAGTTGTGTTGTCAATACATTAATAATTTAATTAGGTATCACCAAATTGATGCCTATGCGGTTCAATCTATTTACATCTAATTACAGTTTAGAATTGTCCAACCTCATGATAATGTTAATGGACGCCGAACATATTTTATGCAAACATTAAATATTAAGTTAAGAAGTGAAGTCCAGTTCTACTTTATTCCCCACAATTAAAAATAAGGGAGTTTTAATTTGTATTTTAGAAATCAGGTAAAGTCAGGCATAAAGATTGCACCGAGAAGTTTCTGTCCTTCAGTTTGATCATGTATGTACCTAAAACGAATCATTGCGTTCTTGCATAGGTTTGTATCCCTTGCCTCACACTTTAACAGCCTTGCATTAGACTGGCATTTGTTACAGAACCAGCATAACATCAAGTCCTCACTTAATTTCGGTGTACTGATTACTTTATCAATCATTTCGTAAAGTTTGCAGAAAGAAATTTGGGAGCTTAACCTCATAAACATAGCTTGGCAATATATATATATATATATATATATATATATATATATATACATACATACATACTGTATGTCTCTAGTTAAACTCTGAGTTCTTATATTCACAGACATTTCTTTTGGCAAGTTATCTTGGGTACCAGTCAGTTTGGATAGGAGAAAAAAAATATTTACCTGCAATGCATGAGCTCAGCGTCTGTGAAGTAACACTACAAATATGTGATTCCATTACCTTTCCATCATTTTGGGAGCAGTGCTGGTTTTGTATGCCTTCTGCATTAAGTAGAACCCATGGCCTTGGGCATCACTCTACTCAAAAATGGAGCCTGGAAGTGAAAAATAAGCATTAACAAAGAATTTCTGACAATTAGCACTCATATGGAACATAATGTTACGCTCTTCTGTTTGAGTCAAACCTCTTTTGGGGAGTGATTATTCACAGTCCTCAGAGACACAGAGTTTTGTTTGACAGCTCAGAAACGTTTCTTGTTGAATGTATAATATCCTGGGGCCAGTTCTTGCTCCTGTGTTCATTAGAAAGTTTCATCATAATCAGATGTGACATAGGATTCTGAACCCGTCTGATATCAAGCACTCTTATCTCTAGAGCCATAAAGTATCTGTGCTGCTGACAAAGATGCTCCTGTTTCTCCTTAAATCAGCTGTGTGGTATATCCCCATACCAGTGTAACCACATAACTGCATATATCTCTTGTATCACGTGTGGCTTTGAGAATCCCACCAAATAATATAATTGAGACACATGTATCCTCAGAAAATGAGTTAACACGATTGACTACTGGTCACTGGTGCAAATTCAGAAATATGTATTTTTGCCTACCTGCAGAAGGATGTGTTTTGTTGAGAGAGGCACATGTGGAAAACAACCAACCCCTCGGAGGGAGTAACAAAATTAAGATCTGCTTGAGTATATTCAAAGTATACAAGGTTTACTTTAGACAAGGGGCTGATTTTTTACAACAGACTGCATGGTATGTTTGATTGTTATCTGTTGTTGGAGACATTTTATACATTGAGAATATCACTTTCATGTTTTATGTAAAAGCCTTGCCTTTCTAACACTCTAGTAGCCCTTCAGACATTGTAATGTGGTCACCACTCTACCAGTAACACAGCATGGCCAGTCCTGCACCGTTGTTCAAAGTTCACAAAATCCTAAATAGACTGTGGATCATTGTTTTGATTTGAAATGTATGACAGTTATCATTTAGGAGTTCTTTAAAGAGACCTTGGCTGCTTTTCATCTCGACTTGGCAGGGTTCTAGTGGCAGCTTTAAGTCTATGTGCAGCTGCAGTCTACATCTAAACACTGTAGGAACATAAAGCTGAAAGCTAGAGATCCCACTAAAGGGCCAAGTTGGCCCAAGAACTGGCCAGACATGTAATGTTTAATTTCAGGAATTCACTAACATGACTGAATGGCCAACTCGGACATTCTTATAGGGAAACATGCTTGGGGAACTGGATTGGCAAACAGGGCAAATACCTGGTGGGATATTTCTCACAGCTCTTTTTTACTGCCATTACATGTGGCAGATCCAGTCCTTCAGAAATTATAAGAGCACCATATACAGCTGCCTATATCCAGATAGCAGCCGCACATGTAATTGATTCCAGTTTGGCCCTACTGGGGTCCCTTACTGTAGACCCCTAGTACATCCCATATGAAGCTTTTCCACTTCTTTTTGCCAGGGACTATTTGCCACGTGTCATGGGATGTTCTGGATATTCTCACTGCAGAAAACCACATAACATGAGAAATATTAGGTAGTAATACATTTATAGCCTATAAAACATTTAATAATGATAAAATAGAATATAATACCTGATTAAAATTACTGCTCTAAAATCCTGAGACAGAAGCTAGTACCAACCTAGTATATAAACCATTCTTAAGGGTGGAATGCAGATTTTAGGGACGCTACACATATATAATCATATCTGGGACCAGTATGCCATGGTTGATATCCCTGTTTGAATGCATTCTAGTCAATTAAGTGTATCTTTAAATAATGACATGTCAAGGTTGCCATAAGATTGAGTATTAGTAATTTAGTTTACACATTTGATGAGCGGCTACATACAATCTGCATGCTGTGAGACTAAAGGGTTAATATTTAAAGAGTCTCATGATCACCTCATTTATAAAGTTCCCAGGTATGTATGTCAGGGGTGCTACATAGAGGAGTACTAAGGGGAATTTTGCTGCTGGTAGTAAAACGTATCAGCATGTCAATATGTCTATAGAGTGTTGACTGGTGGACATGATTCTCGTTCAGCATTGGCATCAGCAGGTGTTTCTTCTAGGCAAATTGTCTATTGGATCTAAATGGATCTGTCTCACAACATGTGTCTGCGCACGTATGGAATCTGCACTCACTTATGTGCAGATATATTGAGGAACAAATGGTGGCATGGTTCCATTTTTGCCAGATACAAGCCAGCGATGATATATCATCTACCTTCGACATGCCTGGTACTGGTAATTGCAGAAGTCATTAGCAGCAGATGTAATTAGAGTTGGCTACAGAGGCCCCACTTGTGCACCAAGAAGCCTTAGGGTTTCCCTTCACCCCAAGGCTGCTGGCTAGGGTGACGCTGGCCTATGTTACACTCCCTGATCTGTTGGATAAGTCCAAGCTTCTATCAACATCTAATGAGAACAAATACTTTAGGGGACTCTCTCAGGCCTAACAAATGTATAGAAGGGTTAACAGACTGTCTTAAGGCAGAGTTTCAATGTCAGGGGGATGTAAGTAGCCTCCTTGTGTAATTCCGTGAGCAGTAAACTACATTTTAATGTGACAATCCATGCTTGCTCTCTGCTTGAAATTATTTTTTTTTTCTTCCTGAAAATAAAAGTTTGTTAGATGTCTATTCTTGATACTTATTATCTCCGAGTCTGGAGCCGAAGATCCTTACTCTGAGTAAGGTTATTAAAGCAATGCCATTAATAGATGAGTTTGTTGTATAGATGAGCTAGTCCTACTGACCAGAAAAAATAAAACCCCAGCCACACAAGAATTTTCTGTATGTTTCTTCCTTTTCCTCCTCGCACCAGTGTTGGTTAAAATTTTGGCATGTGTTATTTTATGGCGTGCTGCAGATAGAGAAAAAGGAGGGGGGAAGAAATCCCTTCAAAACTTGTTGCTGTCAAAAAATAACATTTCTCCGGAGCAGTGTGCGAAAGATTAGCGAGGTGGCAGTGCCCTCTATCGTTGGATTTTCAGAAATGTATTAATCATGTGAAGGCAAGTGTCTCTATGCCAAGCACTTATCTCCTTAGCTGGATAGAAAATGATTTTATTAATTGGTTCATTTATCCCCCTTCTTTTTGCCTGGACGTGATTGGCCAGGCCGGTACCTAGCGGGATTGGGCTCGCAGACACAAACCAGCAAGAGCCATATGTCTCATATTAGCCCTGGCCGTCAATTCCAAGGCTGCAGGAAGACACTTTATTAAATATGAAAGCAAGTGCTGTGACTGTAACCCCTTCTCTACCAGAGGGATATGTGCTATAGTGACAAGGCAAGGGAATTACTCTGTTCCCAAAGACCACTAGCATGCAGAGTGAGAGCGCCCCCCCATATAACAGCTTCTCTTATATGAATATCCAGCAGTCATTAATTCATGGTATTAAGTATTGTACTGCAGTCCTTGCAAAGCTGACCCAACTACAAAGAAGGCTTAACTGTGTCACATTCTATTGAAGGTGTTGTCCCAATAAGACAAAACGTTAATTGCATTCTCTATGTTATGGAAATAAATCCTAGCAAATTCATCAGTGTTATTATTTCTCTGAAGAAAACTGAAACTTTTGGGAAGGCTTTTTAGTTTCTATGGCAATAACCTGTCTGTGTCTGCTTTTGTGTCACATGACACGTGTTTGTAACCACAATTATGAATAAGGCAATATTTTACATTTTAAAGAATTATTTGTGGAAAGGACTCGGGATTCGCACATGTTTCTAATGGGGCATTTAGTCACAAAAGTGTTCAACTTGGCAGAGTAGGCGGAACAGCACTTTAAACAACAAATACAGCTTTTCATGCAGACTCCTTTGTCCTTTTAGAGGCCTCATGCTACACTTCCTGTTATATGGGATCCAATTTCAAAGCAGATGTCTGTGATAGACGTTTTTCTCCCCCAAATCCCCAGAGAGGGGGAAAAAGATTGTTGTTTAAAATACTAAAATCCGTCTGACTTATCAAATAGTATGTGGAGCACATACCCTCTAGTCATAAAGCATTGCTGCACCTTCCTTTACAATCTAGCCAATTAGCAATAGGAGTGAGGAAATATGGAAATGTATTTTCCACTTTCAAATTTTGCTTTAAAATGCAATATCAGTGGTGTGCGTAACCATACCTTCCCAGTTTCTCTCTTTGAGACCCAAATCTCTGCTGGACGTGAGTTTACCACAGTGCACTAAAAGTCACAGTTCTTTAAGCGAAGCAGACAAAAATGGGTAATACTTCTCCCTCAAAACTCAACATTACGCCATAGAATAATATAAACCATCCAGTCCTGCCCAAAACGTATTTACAGAAAGGGTACATATAGAATATATGCAAAGGATACAAGGATTATGGTACTGGAGACGACCCAGTGGATGCATGTGGAATTGCAAGTAGAACACAATAAAAGCTTCAGGTATTGGCCAAAAATGGTCAACTCAGAACAGCCCCCTTGCTAGCCCTCCCCTGGCGTATGGCAAAAAGGAGCACTAGAAGCAGAGGATTATGATGGTCCTCAACATTGTATTACAAGATCATGACAGGCATTGCCAGGCACTGTTAGAAACCCAGATATGCAGTCTTGCCAGTGATACTGGAATGTGTTGAGAAATAGCTAACGTTCAGATGGTGTACACTAACTGGGTGACACTGGGTTTGTGGTTGAATCCCTGCCACAGACTTGTTTCAAGATTGAAATGTATACTGGTGATAAATTCAGAAGAGAACATCCCTAAATCAGCAGGTCTTCCTTGGATAGGACCTTCTTGAATGCCATTATGTTTCAGTCTTTAAAATGAATAGAAATTCACTCTCTTTGCTGTCATAGCACTGTAGACCATTATTGACCATTATTGATCATTGTGTGTTTGGTTTTCTTAAAGGGGCCTCCAGGTTCTCAGCCGTCACCTCATGCACAGCCTCCTCCACACAACCCCAATAACCCCATGATGGGCCCTCACAGTCAGGTAAGGCCAGGGGTTACAAGTATTGCTAATTAGGATATGCTTTGTAATATGTATTTTACTATATAACTATTCGGCATGAACAGTAACATGAAATGAGGCGTTAATCCAGCCATGGCTACAATACAATCAAATCTCTTCCCAGTAAGCCTTCATGTGCCTGGCAGTTATGATAGAATTTTTAATTTATTAATCTTCTCCAACTGAGTTTATCCCAATTAACATTCCACTAATCACAGGGACAACGTTGCAATGTGTATTTTCACAGTAGTGGGAACATATTATCAATTTTACACACAGGCAGTTGTTGGGTGTTAGAAGGGAAATCACCACGTGGCACAATGAACAGTCGGTTCAGCTGACTGATCCCATCTGAACCAGGGTCGAGCCTAGGGTTAGTGGCACCTGGCCCTGGGTGCAATATTTCTTTGCCCTCCTCCCCATAACTAACACACATGCTCTAAAATCCATTCCCTCACTCTAATATATGTACACCTACACATGCATCCACACAGTCTTCTGTCCCGGTCCTTCTCTCTCTCCGAGGCACCATTGAGCCTAGGCTCACCCCTGACACTCCAACACCATAATCACAAGCACACACCCTCATCACAACACCATTGTCTCACAAATGCTAACACAACAATCTGATACACATGCACACACTTTGAAACACTGTACACTTGCACACACACTATCCAAACCATACATTAACACACACAACTGAAACAATTATCCGCCACCACATACTTGTGTTACCCAATTGTCATTCTGTGGGTTTCTGACGTTCCAGCACATGTGATACGGTATCACTAGCTGTTACGCAAAATGCGTCTTAAGACCTTTTTGTTTTCTTTCTCTTCAGCCCTTCATGTCTCCCAGGTATCCTGGTGGCCCAAGGCCTAACATCAGAATGCCAAATCAGGTATGATTACATGTTTTAAATATTTATGGACATTAATCTTTATTAAGCAGGTCTGCCTTTCTCAAGTAAATGCATACAAGTGGATAGTTGGAGTGAGAAATTATAGGGAATAAAATAATGAAAAGTTATATTTGAATTGGCTGAATTTAAGGCTAAATGACTTGGGTTTGATCCTTGCTATTCAAAACTATTTGATGAAGAATCTAAAGCTGGGGTCTTATAGAAGATACGTGTACTTTAAGCACACCAATATGTTTCTCCTGTCAGACTTGGCACGTCTAGCAGAAATATGGCTGCTGTATAGGTGTTGGCTTTTAGGGCATATGCATCTCAGGGTGTGTGAATATGTCCTAATGTGTGATTGCTAGAGGGCCCTAATGCCGCTATGTGTTAATTATCAAAGAAGCACCAATTAAAATTGAATTTCCATTGGAGAATAACTGGACATAAACATCTACCTATAAACCCACCAGAATCCTTAGCAGTCGCTAGGTTGTATGTATCTGGACTGACCATTGGTGTAATTAATCTCAATAAAAAATCCCTTTCCAGAAAAACGCACCTAATAAATCATTCAGTCAAACATCTGAAGCATGTGCTTGGTTATGTCCTATAATAAACTGCACTCTCTCAACCTTCACATTAATCACATTAATGCGTGCAATTATAGGAGTGGTAAGGCAACCCACCAAATTAAAATAAAATGTTGGAGGTCCGTGTTTACTACAGTTCCCAATCAAGCCAGCAAACCACCAAAAACCACCTCATAAAGTAGCCCACACAGACTTTCATCCCCTTTTTCTCAGAGCAACAGGGTGGTGTCTTTACCCTTCACTCATCCTTTGTATTAATGAGTTGGGTGAGAATTATTAAGTCAGTGTTTCAAGCAACCATTCACCATGCATTTGACTTGGACCCGCCAAGAAACATAAGGAAGAACAAATTATTTAATGATGGGTATGATCAAGGCTAACAAAGCTCGAGAGGTGTTTTGGGCTAAGGAGAGGACCGCTGTAGGTATGAGAGCAAAGAGAGGTATAATGTTTTATCATTAATGGATCCATCATTAGTGACAAGAATAACCATTTTATTTACCCTGCAGCCTCCTGTTGGTGTTCCAGGATCACAGCCGCTGCTGCCAAACTCCATGGACCCCACACGACCACAAGGTAATTGGGCATTCAGTGCCCTGTTATGAAGAAAAAAAAATCTGTAAATTGCAGTGTTGCGCTCTCAATGTCCAGGATTTCAATTTCAAGTGTAGGCTCTTTACACAATCTTGAAAAGATATACCCCTTGATCTTGCTGTAAATACTCAAGAGCAGTACAGGTATACCCCACATTAACGTACACAAATGGCTCCAGAACATGTATGTAAAAGTTGAAGCACTACCTTTTTCAAGTATCAGTGCATGTACTGCACTGCACTCATCAGGGCTTATCCACCATGAAACACTTAAAAGACACTCGAAAGACGAACTGACGTGCTGGTGTGATGATGTTATGTGTCCATTCTCGCGAAGCAAGAGTATGTAAACAGGGGGATGGTTGTGCTGCAGCTATGTCCTTACTTGTGAGTGTCCTTAAAGCATGGTATGCCTGTAGTATATATATAACAGGATAGTCAACAGAGAACTCCTCAGTTCTTGGTCAACGTGTCCCATGACTTGGAGGGAATTTTGGGAGTTGCATTTTAGTATGTAAAGCTGCCTTCCCGCCACTGCTATGTTGGATGGAGCAGTAATTGTGAATGTTATCAGATCTCCAGTGTTAGAATTCTTCATTACTTAAATGTAAATTATATGGTCATTTATAATACAGTATAAATGTCACTCATTTGAGCAGTACATCTCAATGAAAGTTCTAAACTCCAATGGAAAAAGCAAATAGACTCTTTTCAGAAGACAATCTATTCTCCGAATTATTAAACAGATCTTTGGGATGTCAATAACTCACATAATATAGTATCAAAAACGCAAAGTGTTCTCATTGTTAATAATTGGCTTTTAAAAATGTACAACAATTAGGGATAACTTTTTATTATTATTATTATTATTTATTGTTTCATATAGCGCCATCAAATTCCGTAGCGCTGTACCTCATTCTGCTTCTTTCTTATACGAGAAACTCAAGGTGTCTGTAAACAAAATTTGTCCTGTGGGGTGGTTTTCACACAGGGACTTATGTCAGTGTTGTGGGGGAAAAAAATATTTGATGACCATAAGTAAAGTCCAGGTCTGATGGGGTCAAATTGGAGAAAAGGACAGAAACCTATTTTTGTTTGTTCTATAGGAGCCATCCTATAGAACAAGCTATGAAAGTGCAGCTGCCACCAGGAGACTTTACAGTAATGAATAAAATAGAAAAGGTTTATATGCTGGGTAAAACCTTTCAATGGTTTGAGGTTTTTAGCATATTTCTAACATTGAAAGATGTTTATTTGAAATGTTTTAAAGTGGTTTTATGGTAGATTGGTGAAAAAGTATAGGCAATGTGAATTTGTATGTTTTCATTGTGAACGCGACAGCAGTTTTATTGACGGATATTATTAAAAAAAAACATTTTAAAAACTGCTGAGCTGTAAGTATTAATGTAAAGTTGTATTCAGTAACATTAGCGGACTTTAAGCTCTGTTTGCTCTCAGTTTGGCATCATGTACATCACTGTCTTGCCTAATCCCTTAGATGCTAAGTAGTTGTCCACTCGTTAATTTTATTATTTTGGCCTCCCATCTCACCCTACCCCCATACAAAAGCCCAATAATACAAATATTCAAACAGTTTTTACTCCATTGGCAGCTTATTAGTACCAGGCACAGGGCAGAGAGGGGGATAATTACCATGTCACCAAAACCAGGGCAGCGTTTTATAGCTGGTTTTCAGAGCAGAGCAAACATCTCCCTGAGCACTCCCAAGACAGGACTTCTTTACGATTAAGGAGTACTTGACTAGTGTATCCGAAGTACATGAATTAGAACCGCTGAACGCTGGTTTAACACCATATGGTGACTTTAACTTTACTTGAAAGGAGGTGGAGGGAGAAGCAAAGGGACACTATTAGGAATTGCCATTCCGCGTCCTGTGAGGCACTGTACAGCATCTGGCAATAGCTGTGAAGCACAGAACCAATTGGCCCACATAATAGACCCTTTTCTACCTGCAGGAAAACATCGGTTAAACTCTGGACTTTTAATAGAATACAATGTTGTTAATCTACCGGTACTTCATCATTGCTTTCTTTATGTATTCTGTTAATATATATGTCTATATCGATCTATCTATATTATAATTGTTTATTTAAAGTTTATTCCCCCTAATCTGCACAGTAAACAAGCCCTCTTCTTTATGAGATTTATTCAACAAAGTAGGCTCTTGCATGATAGTCATGGCTTCAGCTACTCAACTTCACTTTGTCTGATTAAGGGCCAACTCCGGTGAGCTTCTCTTACAAGCGTGTCTGAGCTGTCCCTGCATAATACATACTCATCACGGATATACCGTAATAATGCATAATGGATATATTAGGTTGACGCTGCAACTCTCCTGTAAACTCAGAATTTTGTGAATAAACAATGACGTAATCTTCTAATTTACAGAACACTAGAGGCAGCAGTCACTTGTTCTTTGAAAAATAAATAAAGGGTTGGTGATAGTGGTACTGCTTGGGGCACTGAAATGTTTTGAACACCGTTTCCTCCTTATCCTCCTAATGCTGCTGTCCTTGACAGTGACATATGGTGCTTTGTATTGGGAATCAAATGTGACCATCCAGATCTCCTAGAGACCTAGACAATTATAGCAAAGGGTCTTCCTGAAATGTTCAGGTTGTCAATTAAACTGCACCGGGAATGTATTAAATTTCATTTGACAGCCACCAATGTTAAGTACAGTTTTCCAGCAGTTTGTGTTTTGTACCTGTATGGGTACCTTTATGAGTTATGCATCAGTGGAGACTTTTTGGCTTTCTAAATAAAATAGTAATAATATGGGCAATCTTCTATGAGACCGATATAGTGAAATGTACCTTTCATTAGTACATATCCCATCTTGTAACAATGAAAAATACAATTTTTGTTGCATAAAACAGGTTTAATATATCCCCCTTAGGCTAACCCGATATACCCTAAAGAGTACAGGTACCAGGATTCCTGCTTGAGAGAGGGTCTGACATAGCCTGAAGCTCTCTGCTATAGAACTTGACCGCTCTGTCCTCATTCTCCGGAGCTGTACTGAAGCGGTCACTGAGGGGAGTTAAAGCTTTGCTTCACAATACTCTGCACATCTAAGCTTTACTTTAATCGGATTAGCACATTAGAAATGACATGGTGACTCCCAGAATCTTGTAACTTTCACCACTGAGGCAGTAACAAGCCTCCACAATATATGCTGCCAATAGGTTTGGACATCTAATAACCAATGCAATTTATTCTAAACAAGTATGCTATTGCGTATTATATCTCTATGTATGGATAGAAACGCCTAGAGGTGAAGTTGGAAACAGAAGTGTTGAGTTTAGCAGGGCTAATTTAGGTTCAACTTGGATAACTTATGGGGTTTTTTAATTATGATTACAACATATAGTGTATTTAATGTGCCTGTCTATCTTTCTAGATGTCTACTATTCAAATCCATGTTACATAATGTAACGCCTAACAATCTAAAATGAAACCCTCAAATTACAAATTGTCAATAAAATTCACTTTTAATACTTACTGATATGTATACTAGAGCCCAGGGAGTAGATGCCTACATGGCATTATAACACAATTAATACAATAATAATCGGGGAAATGAAAGTTTGCATATAATGCCCTTTTGATGAATCTGGAGTAAAATCTGTAAAAATGGAACACTAAATACAACATAAACAATAGATGTTTTCCAGAATTGTATTTTGTTTATGGTTTTATTTTTTTTCCTTTAATACAAGAGATGGGCTAAGACAAGCAGGAACACCACATTATAAGTATGCCCTCTGTTCGCAATATAAATTGAGTACATTGCTGATTTATATAGAAATAAGTGATAATATTCCACTGTGCATGATCAATCTTATACTTAATGTGTTCATATTGTCCTACAGGTCACCCCAACATGGGAGGGCCCATGCAGAGGATGAACCCACCACGAGGCATGGCAGCAATGGGTCCCCAGGTAATACTTGACTTTGCGTTCTAACCCATTGTGAACTGAGACACAAGAAATGTTGCTTGACTAGTTTTTGTGCTAAGAATGAGAGGATATATATATAGTAGAAGCTGAATTCGTTTTTTTTCTTGTTCCAGAATTATGGCAGTGGGATGAGACCTCCTCCCAACTCGCTAGGTGGCCCAGGCATGCCTGGGATGAACATGTAAGTGTGTACTAAATGAATAGTGTTGCAGGCATGTTGCAGGCATGGGCAAATAAAGGTCTAGGTGTTTTATCACTTAATGAGTAGCTCCACCGTCGGCTGTGATTTATGGTGAGCTTGTTCTGATATGGTATTTCAAGTACATTTTGGGTATGTTTTCCCTAGCCTTCCCGTAAAGGCCTGGAAAGGCCTAGTTCTTTAACAGTAATTGACAGTAGATTATTAGTGAAGTGTCTTGCCTTTATGTTCCCATGGCATCTCTGCCATGTCACTTGACCAATGATGTTGTGACATGAAATGTTGATGGATTTTTTTCCAGGGTAATACTTCTGTTTCGTTCTTTTATAAACTATTTTATGAAGGTGACCTGGTGCTGTAAGGGCAACACTGTGGATTAGCAAACTCGACATGAGCCAGTCTCTTTCTTGTACTGAACGTATAAGATTAAACCAGTGAAGACTTTCACATCTGCAATAAGTGCTGAGTTACTTGCAAATTAATCTAAACTTGTATTTAACATCACATAAAATTGGTCTCAGTGGGTTTCACATAAGTTCCTGCCTATTTTGTGATGCATGATTTCAACTTCCTGTTTCAAAGCATTGGTGTAGTGGATGTCTGTGATCTTAGCTTCCTTTTCCAGTGATGCAATACCGACAGCATAATCAGCTTTGGGCTTCCTGTTCTGTAGCAATAACGTTAGTACTGCAACAGCATCACAGTATATCCAGTTCTGTGCCTATAGAGTGCATTTTTACCCTAGTACTCTAAAACAAAATATGGAAAATAAATAATGAAATGTATCGGGTATGTTCATATAAAATGGTCTTTTATTATTACTGCCAATTTAAATTTATGATTAATATTATAAGTTGTTATGGTAGGGATGTTTACCTTACTGGTAAAATTATTACTGTAATTTTTTTTTGTTAAGGTGACATTATTCTTTAGATGAAAAAAAATATTGGAATAAACAAATGTATCTTTGTTTCACCTAGGGGTCCTGGTGGAAGGGGTCCATGGCCGAACCCCAATGCTAATTCAGTAAGTACAGATTTTATAGTACACTTACTCACTGCACCCTGTGAACCTTGTAGGGAACCCCAAATGTAATACATTCACTTGACTATACGAAAACTTAGTTATGCTTGTATTTCATATTTCTATGATTATTTCCTAATATGATGCATGGAATTTGCCAGTTGGACTACAACAACAAAGCCACTATTTTTTGGCATGATGAGCATACCCAGGGGCAAAAGAGAAAGGGGCTAGGACAACCGTTTTTTTTCCAGGACACACACATTTTATAAGTTGGTGACTAGCGCATGCAGAGTGCTGCCCTGCAGTGTGTGGGACGTAGTAACTGATTCCCTTCTGTGAGTCTATACATCCCACATACTGCAGGTGCTGTGCCGGGAACAGCATATAATAATGTACAATATACATGTCATGGAAAACATGGCTGTTGCGGTCACCCCGGACATCTTCAAAAGGGTTCTGGGAACCCTAATACAGTGTAATAACATCAAAATTGGAAAGTAGAGAATCTAAAAGTAATGTTGTATTTTGGAACATTTGCCCCATAAGGGATTGAATGACAAAAGGTTGGTTGATGGCCAAAAATAACAACACTGAATTACAAAAACAGTAACCTGTTGTGGTGATTCTTATAGATAATTGAACCGAACATTATTAAATTAGATTAATAGCGGTCCAGTTAAGTACTTAAAATCAGTTTAATTGTAAAATATAGGGAGATGTCCTTATATTCTGAGTATGCCACTCTTCTGTAGTTTTTCCTGTGAAAACACACCTCAAATGGTCAACGCCTTAATTAATAGGGGTCTAATGGAATGTGTTCTGGGATAGATAGAGTTAACTGATTTCTGGGTATCTTGTTTTTTTTCTCTTTTCCCAGATAGCATACTCGTCATCGTCACCAGGAAACTATGTGGTAAGATGTATATGTTTTTATTATACAAATAGCACCTGGACTAAACAAATGTTTCTGTATCAGTACTCCCGGTTATTCCATGATGCTTAACACTGGATTTCCAGACCCATGTTGGTCAGCGGAAGTATTAATGCCTTTGTGCATTTACAACAGCAGGCTCCTCGGGGAAGTTAGACCGCTAGTTTGCATAAAACATATTTTCCAGGCTAGCCACAATCAGACTTGTCTGTTACATTAGAAATATCCAGGGGTTTGTAAATACAATCAAATACAATGAAATCCATGTTTGTGTTTTACATGAACCTCTTCGTTGTTTTCAATCTGTAGGGTCCACCCGGAGGTGGGGGTCCCCCAGGAACACCCATCATGCCCAGTCCAGGAGGTAATTTGTGTTTTTATGTAGGCAGTGTCTGCAAACTGTTGTGTCTGGAGAATACAGCATTATTTCCTGTTTCATTCAACTACAAGTGTCCTGATAATTGTGTATTTTCTGAATCATGGCCCCTTAGACTTTTATTAGTATTATAATCCCAGCCCACCTTGAGTTATGACTCAAGATAGAAGTCTTAGCATTGTGCGTAGTCTAAAATGTGAGTCCTGCAGATCACTCATTGGTCACTTTGTATTTGTTTACAGACTCTACAAACTCCAGCGAGAACATGTACACAATGATGAACCCCATAGGACCAGGCGGGAGCAGGCCTAATGTAAGTGTCTTAAATGGCTGCTTTTTGTTTCAAACACGAAAGGTGGCAGATCAACAGTTTACGGGCCTCTACTCTGCATTTATATGCTTATGCTCTCCGCTTGCTCATAGCCTGAGGACTAATGTCTGGGGCATTATGGGACACGCATGTAGATCTGTTCATGCCCTTCAACTGCAACCCTTGTCAGGTTGCTCCTAAAAGAAACCGGTATGTGAGCCTACTATGACCTTGCGGAAAATGAAATATAGTGTGATATGCACACCACCTACTTCTTAGTGATCCATAGCACTTATGGAGCTTAAAATGCTGATTTCCAGCATTAAGTGAAAGAAACATGCTTTTTTCTTTCTTCTAAATCTGACACTTTTATTCATTGCCGTTTTATTATATTTTCTTATAATCCAAACCTCCTATATAAACAGGCAATCACACTTTGTAGTTGAATAGCAGGTCTCTCTCGATTCAGTGAAATGTACTTTTCTAATTTAACGTGTCTATTTTATAAGAGACTAAGAAGAAAACCTCTAACATTACAGATCGTCTCCATAAAATTCAAATTTCCCTTTAATGCCTGCTGTCTAGATGTGTGCTCTACACCCATGCCTATTTTTAACCAAGTTAAAGGTTGCAGTACAACATGACACACTGGAGTTTTCACAATCAAAGTGTATTTTGGGGGAAATACTGTAATGCTGAGGAGTGCTAAGGAGTTTAACGATGTAGTTACACAACGATTACCCAAACTATTATGACACTGCTGTATTATATATTACTGTGATCTATTTCTTGCAGTTCCCAATGGGCCCTGGTCCTGATGGACCAATGGGAGGAATGGGTGCAATGGAACCTCATCATATGAACGGATCACTAGGTAAGCATACAAAGAAAAGAAAATCATTTTCATATGATCTAACTACTGTGTGTTTGCAGAATTAAAATTACAGATAATACATAAAATACATTTGTGGGAACTCTAGCTATACCTTTAACCCCTTGATGACAATTGCCGGTCCGAGCACGTCACTCAAAATCGTGACGATTATGACAATTGACGTGCCAGGACCGGCACGTCATTAAACGGGTGAAAAAATCGATCCGTGATCGATTTTTTCACTCAAACGGTGTTGCTCTAATGCCTCGACATCGAGGCATTGAGCAACACCAAAAAAACCATTCCCGCCCCCCCCCGATCGCTCCTAGGAGCAAAAAAAAAAACATGTTTGAAAGACTGCACGTCTTTCAAACATGGCGGCGCCCGCCGCCGAAAAACGGGTTTAGGAAGCGATCGCGAGTCGCTTCCTTTGCTTAGCTGGTGTTGCTAAGATGCCTCAGTATCGAGGCATCTTTGCAACACCTGTTTAGCAAAGGAAGCGACTCGCGATCGCTTCCTAAATGCTCAACTTACCTTCCCGGTGCCGGCGTCTTCGAAACACACGCGGTGTTTCAAGATGGCGCCCATCAAGCCGGGGGGCGGAGCCTGCTGTCATCATCGGGGGGGGTGTTGCTGGATGTCATGAACATCCAGTGAATAACACCCTTACTGGTCAGATCACTCATAAGAGTGATCATGATTTGCTAAATCAAAGGCAATGTTTTCTAAACATTGCCTTTGATCAGTATTGGATCTGCCCCCCTCCTTCACTTGCTTCTAGTGAGGGAGAGAGACAGATCCGTGTGTTCTGGTATTTCAGGTATTCTCTAATAAAAATATATATATATATTGATCCAAAGGCTCTTATAAGAGCCACCCATATAATATTAACCCCTTCATTGCCATTGATCACTGCATAAACAGTGATCTTGCATAGTGGCAATTGTTTTTTGGGGTTTTTTTTTTTACTTTTTTTTTACTTTTTTACATTTTTTTAGGTTTTTTTTTATTTTTATTAGAACCATTAACCCTTTCCTTCCCCACTATTTTTGCTGCAATTGTTACCATGCAGCGGTATACGGCTGAGGAGGCATGTTCCAAATGTGGCCCTTTTTACCCCCAAACAATCTGACAAACCCATGCATGTGGGGTATCAATGTACTCAGGAGATGTTGCTGGACACATATCAGGGTGTTGTGTGACAGCAACATATACCAGGAGCTGTAATTTCACACCTGAAGTACAAAGTATGTGAAAAAAACACTAAAAACAATTACTATCACAAACTTTGACAAGGGTTGGTGGTAGGATTAGTGCATGGAAAGGGTTAAACTATCAGCATCTAAAATACCCTGGGGTGTCTAGTTTTCAAAAATATATGGTTTGGTGGGGTAAATTTAATTTGCTGGCTTCAAAGATGCCCCAAATACCACATAGAGACAGAATTACCAGATTCAGAGAAAAATGGTTTTGAATTAGCAAAACGCTACTAGTACTTATTGCCCCATAACGTGTAGAAGAAAGCAAAAAAACATAAAAACATTGGGTATTTCTAAACTCGGGACAAATAGTAGAATCTATTTAGCAGGTTTTTCAGTAGTTTTTTATGATGAATAAAAGATTTTTCAAATAAAAGTGAGAAAATGTGTTTTTTTTTCAATTTTTCGTCATATTTTAATATTTTTATTATAGGAAATTACATCATATGAAAAAAATTTTGGTGTCTGAAGAAAGCCCTTCTTGTCCTGAAAAAAACAATATATAACTTGTGTGGGTTTAGTAAATGGGTTAAGAGAAAATTACAGCTAAACACAAACACCGCAGAAACGATAAAACAGCCATTGTCACGAAGGGTACAAAAAGGTTAATGTAACTTTAAGTAGGGGCCCGTAATCCAATATTTGATTTGCTGCACAATTCCTGGCTGTGGCAGCGTAACTTTACCCAGAATTTGCACCACCTTCTGCCATCCATGTTTTTAAAATGTAATTATTTCATTACGTGTAGTTCCCAGGTTCATGTCCACCTGTTCTCTGCTATCCAACAATATCCACCAGTAAAAGAAAGGCCCCTTTTGCACCTTGATATCACGTATACAAATTTAGTGTTGTAATCAAACAAAACATATAATACAGATGCATTTTGATGTGATAATAATGCACATTATGTAAGCAACAGTGACATCTTGTGGCTAGATTGAATATTGCAAAAAGGTAACAAACTGAGTTTTCTCTTGAAAATCTAAAACCTACAGGACATAGAGGGATCCAAATATTTCTCAATAGCTTAGAAATAAATTAACGTTTATTTATCCTTTATTTCTTTCTTACAGGCTCTGGAGACATGGATGTGTTGCCAAAGGTAATTTCTATTGCTCTCTATAGTATACGTCTGCACTTGTTCACTAGACTTCTTTTCAATTATCAATTAAACAGTGGTCCGGTTAATTAAGAACTTAATTTTAACTATTATTTCTGTATATTGTAATACATTTTCAGAGAAACGAGAACCTGAAGCCAGGACATTTGCATTTATGAGACTGATCTAAAATTGTGTGTTTTCTTATGTTTCTTGTAGAACTCTCCAAATAACATGGCAGGGATGAATAATCCTCCAGGAACACCTCGAGATGATGGAGAGATGGCTGGAAACTTTTTGAACCCCTTCCAAAGTGAAAGCGTAAGAAATTCTTGCTATTGCTAGTTCTGTTATGACTTTACAGAAACTATGAGTTTAAAGGAATGTGCTCTCTTTAAATGTTGCCGTATATCGAATGTGTTAAAATGGCACCAGTTGCAAAAAAAAGTAATTATTTTGACAAAGTGTATAAACATAGAAACATAGTTTGTGCATTTGTACCAGAGCTTAAACAGACTGCTCGATCTCTGGATGTGTTGTACTGGTTACGTGTGGTCATTGCTAGGATGGAACTACTTCTTTGAGTAGTCAAACCAGAGGAAACTGTTTAATGAACCATGAATATGCAGGGCCCGATAAAAACAGTAAACGACTTTGTTTTTGCAGTCATCTGGAAGTATACAGACCAGTATTTTGGTCCGGATCTTCTACTATTCATTTATATGTGGTGGCAAACTGTGTGAATATTCAATAAAAGATATAGTCAACCACAGCTCTTTCTTCTCTCTTCACAGTATTCACCCAGCATGACCATGAGCGTCTGATATCCTGTGATATGCCATTGGATTGAGCTGTCTCAAAAGGCCTCTTCTGCCGAGGACAACCAATGCCCAAGCAGTGAGGATTACAAATACATTTTGCATATTGTATATTTAAAAGCAGGAAAGAATCCACCCTACAGGCTCCTTGCAATCCTTTTGAGAGACAGTAAAAAAAAAATCAACAAAGCGCAAACTGGACTGCATTTCTACAATGACTTTACGTGTTGAATAGCAGTGTGTGTGTGGGGGGGCATTTATGGCCATAACTCTGGGGAGACCTTCCTTACTCTACTACCAAATCCTTACATGCAGAAACAAGAGGATACTTTCTGGACTTTAAGACACAGTTTTTAAAGACTGGGTTCCAACTTGTCAGGTATAGTAGGTACCAAGCAGCTGTTAACTATGAGAAGAATAAGAGTTTGAGTTAGGGTTCAAATATTTCAACTACTTCTTAAAACATTAACTTCTTTGTTGTTGGGGGGGGGGTGATCTTTGTCTGGTATTCTACCATCAATTCTTGTTTGCAGGTTTTATTTTTTAAATATGTGTTTTTAAATACTTGGCCGTTTGGCCTTTGTTAAGTGTTTCCATAAGACATACTTTCCCTAATCGTACCTAATCTTTGTCAGGAGGCAGACTTCATTGTTCAGCCTATGATGATATTCCCAAATGCAGTCCCTTCGAGTAGTTCCAGTCTGAGCGAGAACAAGATGCAACCTAATAAAAATGTTTTGATCATGCCTAATTTTCAGCAAGACCATTGCAGACTGACAGCCCGCTTCATGTTTCAGAGACAACATAGCAAGGGCTGCTTTTGAAGGATACAAGTGACTCTACATTCAGTGTACATCAGACCATATCGCACAAGGGACAGTGTTCAACAAGCAAGGAATCTAAACTTACAAAAATGATGGCTTGATACTGGCTGATCAGTGTAACTAAGGATAGGACACACAGGTCATTGAGCAAGAGACTGTGAATGATCGAATCTATAATCCGTATTTTGAAAGGTTCAAGTCTTCACTGTGCGCAATGCCAGGCCCGTTAGGACTATAATACAATCAAGTAATAGAGAAAAGAACAATATTTTTAATCTTTGCCTATAACAGGACACAAGCAGGAATCAAGCAGGCTTGTCTGAGGTGGTAAAACACTACTTAATATGCCAGTCTAAGTAAATATCCATTTGAAATCACTTACCATACACTCGTTAATATAGGAAGCGGTGAATATAATCAATTAATCAGATAACTTAAGACATCACATTAAGAAAACCTAATGTCCATTTTTATTCTCAATACTTTTTATGTTAACATATCTTCTTCCTAGCTTAATGCTCAGGAAGTGTAAAGTGTTTGTTTTTTTTATTTACAGAAGCCTAAGTTAAAGGTGCTGTTCTGCTAATACTAATTTCATACTTTGGTAGGCTAAGAAAATATATCTTAGTAGATCTGTCCTTTTATTTCTTTTTAATAACAGACATTTATCACATTAGAGATTTTTTGGTGGGAAGGGTTTGAGCATTCAGAACTTGGTGTTTCAAAAGATGCTGCATTAATTTCAGCAAACTAGGTGGGACAGCACCTTTTAAGTAAAAAGTTTAGCAAAGGGATCAAAGTGTAGCCTATCTTTTGTGACGTGTTTCTTCTTTCCCCGTAGTCCAGTTTCTTCTACGGAGCTATTTGCTGCTTGTGATCTGTAACATAAACCATCATGTACGGTTCTGAGGATCACTCAACCCTGTTAACCTGAACGAACCATGTCAGTGTCTTCCAATATTTTCCAAGAGATAATTGCCAATTATTTAACAGTCAATGCTAGTGTGGTTTATGTGATGTGAAATCAGTCACTGTGAAACCACATCTTCTGTGGGTCGTGTTTTTGTAGCACAATACATATCTCTAAATGTCTTTCACAATGGGAAGACACAGTAGAGATGCACGCATATATTTATATAGATAATATAACATGTGTGTCTTTAAATGAGTGAAGGATCGTGCCATTGCCTACAGAGCAGCTGGTCACATCACATTCCCTTATGAGACTTGCAAGCTATTTGGCTATATCAGCTTTTCGTTGTAGTGATTCAACTATTCTGGCCTTGCTAGAAATACATTTTGTCCACTCTCACTTTATACAATACCAACACATTTTATTAAGAAAGACCCCCCCCCCCAAAAAACCCACCAAATATATATTTATATATATATATATAATATAGATATATATATATATATATATATATATATATAATAACCTGGAAGGTTGTGTCATGTTAGGCAGTAGTGAAATGATAAGTTTTGCATGATGGTTTATTAAGAGCTGGCTCCTTGTTAAATGTTTTGGAGCAGTTTAGTCTTCGCTGTGATGACCACTTGGTTCCTCCTATAATATCTACAGGTTCGTAACACCAGCTTAGTACGTATCCTATTGCCAGTTGTTCTTAGCTTGCGCCTAAACAAAACAGATGCTTTTCTTGTACTATTTCTAGGGTGACCACATTTCCCGACAGAGCTGCATTATAATCATTACCGTCCCCAGACTTACCAACGTAATTCCCAATGCAGGGACATTCAAGAGTATCATGCATGTACCTACTTAAAAAAACATGGACATCTTTGTATAGCCCCACATACATTGTACCCCTTTTACAGGTGCAACATGCCCAAGCTGAGAAATGAGTATTTCAATCTGTAAACTTACATGTACAGACCTGATAAGTTAGACAGCAAAGGTCTATCTGCAGCCTATCCATGATGCATTTTTTTGTGTACTAGGTAAAAGCTGAACAGATGGTTCATTTAACCATCTATTGGTTTCCAACTTAAGTTTTCTAGACCGTCTATTGAACTAGGATTGAAGGATTTTCTCTATTGAGCCTAGTCGGGCTAGGTGAATTTTACTGGCCTGCCTATATAGTGAATCTATGAGAACTTTACATCCAGGCTCAAGCAGGTCCCAGAGAACTTGCAAAGGATGCATTGACTGAAAATTGTGTACCGTAAGATTAATTGCAATAGATTTACAATAACATGGGAGCTGGAACCACTTTTTTCTGTGTCTGCTAAACTACTGTGATACACCTTAAAATCTTGTCTGGGCAGATCATCCTCTTCAGTTCTACAATAAAGGAGACATAGAGCTCCAAGCATGTAAGGTAACTGTAAATATACATATGCTACAATTGGGAAGATCCCACCAGAGCCCTCGATCATCTCCCCTCTAGAGGAGCCTGCAGGGACATGCGATGTAATGGGGTGAAGCGTCTCTTTTACATAGCAAGGGACAACTTCTAACTTTTCTTATGAAGGATTTTTTTTTTTTTTTTTATTTTAAAACATAAAGGACCTCATTGCTAACGATGTCTGTGTTCTCTCATTTTATTTTGTTTTTCTATTGTATCCCAAAGCAACTTTGTACAGGATTATGCTAATAACCCATGTCCTTCCTGTTTCGAATTTTTTATACGTTCCTTTCTTTTCCCCCCTTCCTGCAATGTCTGCGTAATAATAGTGTGATGTAAAATACTGTAACATTAGAACAGGATTTAAAAGACAAAAAAATAAAACTGTACTGCTATTTGTTCTTTATATGATATGACAGTATTTGGGATATAAAGCATTCTCTGACAGGGTATGCTTTGTATTTTGTTCGTAGGGTTAGAATTCAGTCCTAGATTTTAGTTGTCCAGTGTAGGATATATATCTATATATATATCTATATATATATATAGATATATATAGATATATATCTATATCATGTCATTTGTATGTTCTTTTTATTGTAAAAAAATCTTTAGACTTAAAGTTGCTTATCAAAAAAGAAAAGGAAAAAAATATCTGCATCAATAAATGTAATTTGATTTTTTTTCATAGAAATGACTGGACTCTGTGTCAAATCCTTGTATAAAATGTTATGGCTAAAACTATACCGCTGCATGAAAATATATGTACATCACACATTCTTCTATACATTTAACTATCCTGACTTAAAGCAGCAACCAAGTTCCATTTTCTGTGTACTTAGCGAGTGGTTAGATCTCATTGACTGACTGCTATCAGATAGCCAAAAGACTACAAAAGACTACACAAGAAAAAAAAAACCACAGTGAAGCGTAACTTTTATTGTAATTATGTAAAATGTCATACAGAAGAAAAAAAATAAAAGAACAAACTTGATATCGAGAGGAACAATTAGATATAAAGGCCAAAAATCCAAGGGCCACATCATTACGGATGCCTGCAGCTTACGGTAATGTATGCCCCAAGTAGAGAAAACAAAAAAATAAATAAAATTAAAAAGGTAAAATCAGTGGTTCATACCCCACACTCAAAAAAAGAAAAAGCCATGTAGGCAAAGTGTGAAGCTAGATGGGGGAGAGTATAGAAATGGTAAAATTATTGCTCCCACCTTTGCCCTCATACCACTGTCCCAATGTTTATTTTACTAAACTCTGTGTCATGGGAGTTTTTAAACACTCAAAGATGATGAATTCTCTGGTTTTTAAACGCTCAGGTAACGTTATGCATTTTTGAGCAGTCATGCAACGGCACGGGCGATGATTCTAAAGAAAGATTACACAAATTAAAACAGTTATGCTTCATGAAAAGTAATACTGTAGGGTGAGGAGACAAAATGATGTGGGAATGAAGTGGTAACGCTTAATGTTTATCAATCGCTTCCCAATAGTATATTGTTAAATGGCAAACTGCAACAAGGGCAGGAACATACATTGTCTTGTTTTAGGGATTTTGTTTGTCTCGAACGCTCAAGTTTCTTTTTAACACTGTAGGATATTCTTACAATTAATTCTGTCTCAGGCTATAGAATCTATGTATATATTGTCCTGTTCTGGTGCAACATTGTAAAACAAACGTTGTATTGGTTGGTGTAGGGATTACTTCACCTTTACCAATTAGAGTCAGAATGGTTCGTTTTACATAATCCCAATTATTATTAGGCCTCTGCTCTACCAATCTGAACATTTACAAGGTTACCAGTTGGGTTACTCAAAACTTACTAACTCTTGAGCAGTTTCTTGCTATTGTGAGAAAAATGATCTGGTATAAATTACCTTATCTAGACAAAACTATCAAAACAAACAGGCACTGGAGGATGAAGAACCATTAATATTAAATAGATTTTTATTTTAATGAGAAACAACAAGAAAATCTTCCTTAAAATGTATCTCAACATATTAAACTTCAAGCCTCAAATCCTACAAGTATATCATACAAGGGGACAGGAGGTTGCTTTCTAACCCAATTTATCCAAACTTCAAATATTTCCTACTCATAGAAAAAAAATAAATTTTTTGTAAAAATTATGAATATCAGAAATACAAATATCAGAAGCATATTAAGTACAGTTAAAAGAAAATAAAAAGACTACAGCCGCTAAAGGATTTGGGGAACAAAGGTTACAACTCTGAAGCAAATAACATAATATTCACTAGAATGAAAGACTCCAGTTTTCAGTGGTTCATTTCGGGACCTCTGAAGATCACCACATAACTCACATTAAGTGGTAACCATTGGAAAGAGACTATAACTTTGTTCTAGAACAGCATAGAGGCATTTCTAAGAGGCTAAAAGCTATCTGAGCAACAACTGTAGTGTGGAATCCAAACCTCTATGTTGCTTATCTCCCTAAGAGATTGTCCATAATGTTCTAA
This sequence comes from Spea multiplicata, assembly GCA_009364415.1. NCBI lineage: Eukaryota > Metazoa > Chordata > Amphibia > Anura > Pelobatidae > Spea > Spea multiplicata. The sequence goes on from VKOC01000001.1 coordinate 25,742,851, forward strand.
AAAAGTCAAATGTGAGCAGTGCCCACACCCTGACTAATTCTCAATCTCAGTATCGCTGGTGGTCACAGCCTTCTCCAGTCCATTGGAATAGCCATTGCTGATGCCGTCAGAATGAAAGCCATTAACTTTGGTGCTTCCCTTTTTGATGGAGATAGGACAAGGAGTGGAGACGGTGTTAGGTCGCTTCAAATTCATAAAGCCTCTCTGCATCTTGTGCTCCAGTAGCATGTTGTTTTGGGGAGCAAGACCCAAGCAAGCCCTGGTGGTAAAGGGGACACACAATTACTTATAAAGTTCAGACTAAAGGTGGATACAATGGCTATATCTGTAGTGTAATAATTCATTTCCTTCCTGTACATCACTACTATAATTTAACAAAAGTGGGGGAAGGCAAGAGGAACAAGACTGCTCAACCCTTAAAAACAGGAAACGCTGCTCTGTCCACACACTGGAATGAAGAAAATTCCACTTAAAAAGCCATCCAATTTATCATGTTTTGAAAACAACCTACTGTCAGTTTGCCAAGTTAGAATTATTTTCTTTATAGGAGAATTAAAACACTTTCTAAAAAATAATAGATTTATAGTAAATAAATATTTTCTGGTATACATTTACACAAAAAACACCCCCCTTTAAATCAAATGTGCTTGTAACCAGGTATTTCAGAGTAAACAAATTGCAACTGTCCAGTTTCTCATGCTGTGTTATGCCCTTTTACTTACAAATGTGACTTGCGCACGCTCATCATCTGCCAAAAATGATAGCTTTGTTCTAAATATATAGTATTGCTTCTGCAGAGCTTTTACCAAGACCTACAGTCACTAGGCAGTCAACAGTTGGCAATTTAGATTTCGCCACAAGCCATTTGCTACAATGTGTTAAGATATGATTTCAAGAGAAATAAAAAGACTTAAAAGGCAACAGAAAAAAGCTGCGTTTTTAGAAAACTGGTATAAAGATGAATAAATGAACCATGTGTGTCAGCACACCGTTGGCAAGCAATTCTTATAGACTACAGACTCTTCTGAAAGGAGGCACAGCCTAATCTCAAAAACAAGATTTACCTGAAGATGTTCTCAATGCAGTTCCTCTGCCTGAAGAGCGCATTGATAACGGGAGTTCCCTCTGGAACAAGTGGGGCTTTGCAGAGAAAACTGAGGATGGACAGGACGCTGTGGAAAGTCTGGAACTCCAGATCGGTCTCCGTGCAGAAGGTTATCCTCTGGCAGAGCTCAGTGAGAATCACCAGATCCAGGATGATGGGGCTGGCAAGCAGGGAGTCCTATGGATAGAGAAGATCTGGTTAAGCAACTGGATCCACTTTTATACCTATATATAAGGCATTTAGTTTCAGCAAATTTGCACAGCATAATTCTAATAAAGGCAGCTTTCGAAAATCGAAGTCAAAAGGTATTTTTCGGTTCATATTTCATCCGCCGTGTTAAATAAGCTAAAAAAAAAGTGTTTGTTTTTTTTTTATACTGCACTTGCGATTAGATGTTTACCCCTTAGACGGGAAATGCAAAAACAAATATGGCATAGCAAGGTGATCGATAACGGGTATGTGAAAACGTAGATTAAAGAGCGGCTTATGACCATTGTGAATGTAGGAGTAGATTTTCCCTGTTTCAGAAGTATAGCATGTATACAAAACATGCCAGAAGAGAAATACATCCTAAAAACTAATTTGAATAATAAAACAGTGATTGTGCCAGCTTCCATAGACTCTTAATGAACCAAACGGCACAGCTAGCTTGGTCCAGTACCAATACGAGGATAAGGAAACATTGTTTACCTCACATGTGTTATGAATGACAATTGTGTTGGTCCCTCCCATCATTATCTCTGATGTGTACTCATCCATTGCTCGTTTGCTGTCTCCCACATAAGGAACATATTTGATCACCACCTATAAGAAAACACACATTTCATGATAAATAATAGCTACTAACAGCAAGCAGGTTATCACTTTTATACTCAGTTACTCTTTTTCGGCTACTTTTTGATATTTTTTTTATTGTCTGTGCCCACCTCACTTGGTTTTACTTAGCACCAGTTCTATGCTCTTGCGCTGTTAATTATTATTAGGTAATAAAAGCAAAGGGCCAAATCTGTATCTGAGAGTTAATAATGCTGGCCACTGTTAAGAGGACTGAAAACTGTGAACAACATAACATAAAACTTATTTTTTAAAATTAGTAGTAAATAATGCACAAAAATAGCTTCACGTAGACTGGAGAAAAAAATAAATAAATGTATTAAATTCTCTCCATGTTAGTGATTAGATAGCTAGAAAAACCAGGGACCACCTTTAGATAATAAAGGTTTAGAATTTTGTATAAGACAGCACAAAGGAAAAAAGTAAAAAACAAAACAACTGCTGCCGAAACAAATGCAACCACTTTATATAATAGAGTGATCGCCGATATGGAGAACAGGACAGTATATAAAATAATATATGTATGTATGTGTGTTATATATATATATATATATATATATATATATATACACACATACATACATACATACACACACACACACACACACATACCATAGATAAAGGTTTGCCCCTCACAATGTGTGCATGTGAAGAACTGTGTGGTCCCTCATGCAGTAGAGATTTCTGACTTCCTTGCTGCCTGAGGGAACATCATATCCCAGCTCTCTGATGGGTGTATTCACCAACAAGAAGTTTGCAGGGGAACCGATACAAATATCACACATTTGCAGAATAATATTTCATCCATTAGCACGGCCTCTCTTTTTCAGTAAAGCTACACTTTAAAAATAGTTAAAACACTACTAGCCGCTACACTGGCGCCCCTGTGGATACGAGAGGAATTGCATGTTCAATCAAGCAACCATATAGCAGCGAGAAACAAAGTGCTCTTTTATAGGTTTGTGTTTCTGTTTTAAATAGCAAGAGGCATAGCTAATCTTCGAAAGCTATGTGCCTTTATGTTAGCGCTGCTATATGTACCTAACCTCCACTGGTGGTGTAATATTACTCTAGTGCAAAGTGGTTAAGGAAGCTCAGTTGCCATAGTAACCACTGGAATGTTCCTGTTGATTATTCGACCCTTTCCATTCCTGGTCTTAAAAGCAATGGGTCCTGTGTGACCTTTAACCATCAATGCAATGAAACAAACTATAAACTTTCCCAGAGGGAGTATACAGTTACTACCCCCCCCCAAACACTATTTAAAGCCACTGTTATGATAAAATTACTAATAAAAAAAATACTAATTTTGGGCCAAAAATATTTTCCTCATATTCCCTCATTTTTATTTCATGTATATTTATTTTATGAAAGTGCTGTGAGGTCTGTCAGTTCAGGCCAGATGCCATCGTAGAACCCCCTTATAAATACTTACACAGTGGTCTGGCTTTTCATCCGGTCCATACAGTATAGGGTTTGACTGAACCATGTCATCCACCACGTTGCTCTTTGAGATCTCCTTGGAGCGGAACTGTTGTGGAGCAGATAGGTTCTTCCCATCGTTATTACCCAAGTGATTGTAACTCACAATAGAGGCAGTCTATGGCCAGAAAAAAAAAAAAAAAAAAAGACACGTACAAGCCATTAAATGGGACTTCTATAGAACAAATTCAAGAGTCAAGATTGAATCCTATCACCAGCTGTTCAACATTCTAGATCATTAAGGAAGCAATCATGGAGCTTCCACCGTGTGACATGGTCCATAACTCATGCAACACTCAACCATACAGAAAAAAGGCCCCAACTATACAAGATTGACAACTTCTCAGGACGAACTGGTTAAAACTTTCATGAACTCAGACTAACTAGCTCAATATTGTGGTGACACTCTTACAAACAAACTATTTTGTGCATAACATAAAACATTTCAATGGGAGACTACATTTTTCATTTCAACAGAACCCAACAACAAATATACTGCTGTTGAAGCATGTTCTGTTTAGAGCAGGTTATGATGGTTCTGCAACTTGAGCAATTTAGACTTAGTGAGCAGACCTGGGAGTTTATGTGAAAAAGTCACCAAAATGGGTGAAACGTCTAGAGGGAAAAAAAGAAAAATAAAAAAAAAAATCAAAATCAATGCTCACTTACAATCACCTGTAGCCAAGGTACTGTAGCATACGGTATCAGAGACTGAGCATCATCATTAGATAAAGACTTAATGGACAAAATACTTGCCCTTAAAGGTTTAAGCGGTTGTTTATTTGTTTATACATAAATATCTTGAGACAAAACGTACACACACTGGACATAGAGGTTACCTTTATTCCAGCACAGACAAGGAAATCCACCAAAACGGACTTAATCTTAGTCTGGCCAGATTTAAAGTCATCCCCGCCAATGAAAACCTTGTGCTTTATTGCCAGCTCGATTGCACCAGGAACAAATGTGTTTTGGGGTGATCCGTTGATGTAGGCACAGCCCTCCAAAATGCTGGCCACTGCAAACATTGTGGAAGGAGACACTTCCAAACCATGCTAGGAACAAGAAGAAGCATAATAGAATTAGAAACGGAGCCGATGCATAATGTCTAAATACAAGCAATCCCAATATTGTAAACACAAGTTTAATCAGCCTTTTGGTCCAGTACAATTTATAGCTATAGCTCTATAGATGAGTAAGCAATGAACTGTTAAATAAGTCCAGAGTTCTCGCGGACCAGCAGATAAAACAAGATATGAATAAGTAGTTGAGACAGGCAGAAAAGCTGCAGTGACCCTTTCCCACAGTTAAGGCATGATAAAAACGATAGCTTTGTATGCCTATCAAATAAAGGCATGACTCTTGACATCATAAATAACATCCTAACACAGATGTGCTTCACAGAGCCCTGAACACTAGGGGTAGAGGATATCCATGACCACCAGATGTAAGCTTAGATGGTCTGCAGCCTATGGAACAACTTATGGAGCCTGGAGACTAAGGAACAAAACCTAATACATTAATCCACCTCAGACATTATACTTTATTCTGTTTAGTTGTATTGTTTGTAACATATAAAAACTCTTATAATAAAACCAGTTACAGAAAGGAATAGAGCAGTCAATATCACTTTCATCAGATGGAATACAAGGATAATAGGTTGAACTCATAAATGTGGTGTTGAGGGCTGTTATTTGCGTTCTTAAACTAAAGAGTCATTCCAATAGCTCTTTGCAAATACTTCTAGAAAGCACTTTGACTTGTTACTCATATTTTGAGAACTTAACCTCCCACCTCATTAGCTAGGCACTAGGTAGGATCAAAAATGTAAACCTGTCAGATATATTTCATCTGGTTGCAAGTTGCAGATTAGTAAATAAGCCATAAAAACTCAAGTTAACACTTACTTCAATAGCTTTCAGTAAATTATCAGCGGTGTCATTAACACCGGGGATCAGATCACAGAAACGTTCTGTGTTTGCAGTCCACAGTACAATAACCTTGTCCACACCACTCGTCCTTTTAAAGTCTTGAATATCTTCTCGAATCTTTTGAACCTAAAATGAAATAAACGGTTGGGGCAATGAGGGTATTTCCCAAATTTGTATTGTTGAATCAAAGGATCATGACCGTAACATTAATACTCTTGTTATAACGGGTAGGAAATAACATGTCTTGGCCAGTTGTGACAAATGGAGCAATGAATGCCATTGAATGGTCACATTTGCGTCCTACAACAATATTGAATCCTCAGTTAAAAGAAACACTGAATATGATGAGTGAAAACTGTGGTTTGCTAACTGCCCAAGTGACCCTGCAGTTCCATATACCTGTTCTGCTTTGGTTCCATTAATAACATGGTCAGCTCTGCCCTCCTGATTGGCTGCTATGAAGTCCGGAATGTAAATGGAAGGTCTGGGCTTCAGCTTCTCCATATACGGGCTCAGCTGCTCTTGAAGCTGCCAATCCAAAACTTCAGCTCTTCTCATTGCATCGGCCAGGTTCAAAGACGAAATATCCCATCCTAAGAGGGTACATAAAACAAGGTTTAAGGTCATTAAGCCTGTAAGAATGCTCAGCATTTATAAATGCTCAATAGGCTGAACTAGCATCCCTTTTTTTTTTTTTAATTACTATAATGCAATGAAACCCACCCTGTGGTATGAAAAAGTAGAGAAGTATGTCATCTAGAACCTTATGATGAATGAGATTAAATATTAACTTTTAGGGATAATAAATTACAAGAAGGGCTCCTGTTTCAGCTACATACACAGCAGGGCTTACCATCAAAGACTATATCATTAGGATGCACCATGGGAAGAAGATCCCGGAATGGTATGTAGACATCCCCTGCAGGGCCGGTGCCCAGGCACACCGTAGAAGACTGGAAGAGGGAGCCATAGTAATTGGCTACCTGTAAGGAACAGAGAGAGGAATATAATATTTTAGCCAGCCACTAACACACATGATAAGGAGATGGCTACAACACATCCTTAGAGCTAGACTGCTGTAGTTGAAATAGTTGCACTAGATTTGCTTCTAATAAATAATGTGTAAGGCAATAAACCAATCAGAATGAACAAATACGTGTATACAGGATATGGTTAATAAAATGTATACCTTCTGTTACAGCAGTCTTACCTGAAAGACTATACTGAAAATCTAGTGCAGATTTATACCGAGTAAAGCAGTATACAATCTATAAATCTATACCAGAGAATAAACACGCATAATCACATCATACAAAATGAGACATCCAACGTATAAATATTTATAGAGGCTTAGAATTCTGTTTATGTGTACCATTATCCCACCGCAGTGATTTGGGGCAGTGAACATATCATGCTTGAGGCAGTTTAAATCTAAATATTAATTCTAGTGCAAAGTTCTAAAAAGTGGAGCGGTCATTGTGGAAGTCAGTGGATTTTTTCTCTCCCGATTGTGATTACCACCAGGCTTCATATAAATGATATAGAGGTTAGAAAATAACTTGCCTTCTTCCCTGTCTTGGTCATCCAGGAAAGCCCCATCTGATTGGCCAGCACAGCTGCAGTGACTGTCGTTCCGTTGTTTCCACCCCAGCCTACCAACATGACCCCCAGTTTAGGCACCTTCCTCTCTGTCCGGAAAGTGAATTTGGTGGAACATGGCTTTACCTGCAACCAGACAGGATCATCAGGAGAGCCCACAGAACGAATATTGCAGTTCTCAGTACGGGAACAGATTGCAGCATTAATAATACATGTGTACAGGTAACATTGTTTGTCTAAAAGTGTGCATTTTAGTAATTAGGCTAGAAGAAGAGACCTAAGTAGCCTCAAAGGCTTGCAAGCTAATGCAACTTGGCCAATAAAGGTATGAAAGATGAAATAAGCTGGCCCTGCATAATGCATAGTCAGACCGGTGATCTGATCTTCTTAGTTTATATGTGTGTGTCTACTGTGAAGAGGGCCCTGGAGGCGATGAAACGAACACACCAGGATAAGACAAAAAAAAAAAAAAAAAAAAAATCTACAGAAGTTTCAGTAACCACGGAGATTTGAACTGTGAAGAACCACATTCTTAGCACAAGTTACCTTGGTAACACCATTCTCCTCGCAGACCTGTGTGGTTTCATAGCTGTAATCAGCTTCTATCACATCCTTTAAATATCTCACGTGGGGACTCTCGATCTTGAATTTCTCTGCCATCGTTAAACTGCAAAAGAAAAGGAAAATGATTGGTCAGCACAAAGTCTAATAACGATTGGCTGAATAGTTCCCCAATAAAACATTTAGCGTCCATCTAGCTGTACCATACTAACAACGGACACAACGAAGCAATGTACAGCGCTGCGTGTCCCCATCAACATTTTCTAATCGGACGCACAAGAACTGAACTTTTAGCAGATATTACCAGAAAGATGGAATTCTTATTGAGGTTAGCATGGGGCTGTATCTACAGCGCGCAGTTACACCATCACGTCAAATGTTACGTGGATCTGCGGTATCTTTCCATTAAGAAAAATCTATACAACTGTATTAGCCGAACAGAAAATCAAGTCTTTTGATGAAGTCAACACCTTGTATTGGGCCAATAAAAAAAAAATAAAAAAAAATGTCAGATTACATAAAATTTCAGGACCTCAGAGGTCTCTCCTTCAGTTGCTGACCCAATAAAAAGGTATCACACCTTCGACTTCAAGACACAGACTTCCATAGATTGAAAACAGATTAAATGACATGCATGCGATTTACTGTTCTGCCACCGGTGTTAAGGTTCTCACATTCCCGATCAGCAGTTTTCAAAGGGTTAAAAGGGTTTTTTACTGGAGATTGAATAAATACATTTGCATGACAGCAGTTGGATTTTGGTAAATGCAGGATGTTATTATGGGATGTAACCCGTACATGCTGCTTCGGTCATCGGCAGAAGTACATTAGGAGGTCACAAGATGACCGGAGGTTATGCAACATAGCGCTGAAATCCGACACCCAGCACTGTTTGCAGTACACACAGCCCGTGCAGGCTCACCCCATATATACGTGTAGCATCCTCATGCTACCATATAGAAGCGCAGCCAATAGGATGCGACCAGGCGTAGCTCCGGTGTCACCGTGTAAGGTATGCACATTACAGGGCGGAAGCGCCAGCACAGCCAGCCCCGTGAAGGGCCCAGGGTATACAGCAATGTATTAAACATACAAGGGAGGAGACAGCCGCGCCAGGGAGGTGGGGTTCTTAAATGAATGAAGAGCCACGCTTACATAAAGGCCTTAAAGGGGCAACAACCCAAAGCAGCTGCTGAGCCGGGCACCTGTCATACACAGAGAAAAGTACAAAAAAAAAAAGCATACCTTTATGTCGCTGCCTCACAGAAACGTCCAGTACTTCCTGTGTGATTGGTAAAAGAAAAAAATACATTAGTCCTCTATAGGAAGTTCCTTCACACCGACATACACATACTTCGCCATTGCTATAGTTACGCCATCCTTCTGCCCTTCTACATAGGCTAAGTATGTTACCACTGAAGACAAATGGTTAAGGGGGGCACGAGAACCGCGCGCACTTACCTCACGCTAGAGATGCTGTCAAGTGAGCAGATGCCGGCTGCACGGGGAGCTGCCTAGTAATAATGCCCGGCTCCGGGGCTCTCCCCGCCTCCTCACAGCTCGTTCCCTCCTTCCCGGTAATCTTCCACTCCCCGCCGCCCCCAAACCACACCCCACCCCCGCTACACACGACGCCTGGCACCCGAGGCTTGGCTGCCTCGGGGCTCGGTGGGATTTCCTCGTGATAAACGAGTCGATTTCCCACATGAAACAAATAGCGTTAAATGGAAATACATTAACCCCTGGTTATCCGACAGGCACGCTGGGAAATCACACACTACCAGTAGAGAAAAAAAATAAACAGTGCACTGTCCCTTTAAATGTTTGAGGCTTTATTGTCCCCTCTAATGTCGCATTAGCTGCATGCCGTGACTTTTTCATTTAATCATCCACCTCTATTAATAGATGGATGGATAGATAGATAGAGATAGATAGAATTATTACCAGCCTGGTACTTCCATTTCATTACATACAGCTATAGCATTGTTCTAAAATCTATGTATTCTTACAGAAGGACACTGAATGGCCTCAAATTTGCCATCAGATTCAATGTTTCCAATGACATACATATAAATGCTAGGAGGCACCATTTAGGAATGCCTTCTTAATAACTATATCTCCTGACCTAGACAAACACTCCTAACTTCTTATGTTGCTGGTAGTAAAGAATAGAATGGCTCAGTCTTAATCACTCAGCAGGACTCACTGACTAATGAAAGCCTGTTTGAGCCAGAAAAGACACCTAAAATATCACATGACTGACAACCCAAACAGAGGTTTACATTTACAGTAGGCTCTCCAGTGACCTCGCAGATATAGTTACTGTTGTACTTTCTCGCTTTAGCTTTCACACACCATGGGCTATTTCAGACAATTCCTATAACTTTACAAACATTTAAATTTACTTTAAGGAACATTTACTGTTCCAGACAACGGGATTGGCAGCTATTATATTACATACATAAGCGTGACGAAAAGTTTAGTAGGACCAGACATATCCGAAAATAATAGCATGCATTACACCCATTATGTATAGTGAAGTTGTACACTCGACCCATAAATAACACCTGGAAACATGCGCACTATATTGACAAAAGTATTGGGACAACCCTAATTAGTTTACATTTTTCAGTCACACCCAATGCTAACTGGGGTATAAAACAGCACACAGCCATGACATCTCATAGATCAACATTGGCAGTAGAATGGGCTGTACTGAGGAGCTCAGTGACTCTAAACATTAAATTACTGCCCTGCTAGATCTGCCTCGGTCCACTGTATTATTGTGAAATGGAAATTTCTAGTAGTAGCAACAGCTGAGCCACAAAGCGATTGACCATGCGATTGACCATGCACACTTGCAGGGCAGAGCTGCTGAGGGCTGAAGAGCATTGTGTGTAAAAATGATCTATCCCAGGGCCACGCAACTGCAGCTGGGGTGCAGGGGAGAGAGAGAGAGGGGTGCCAAGCAGTTGCTCATGAAAATGTTTTCAGCTACCGCTTCCGCTTGCCACCCGCCTCATATCCCCGGTGCTCGGCAGTGAAGCCGCACATACCATGAAGCAAGACAGAGGCTTTGTGCACCCACCGTAGAACTTCAGCATAAGTGAATTATAAAAGGGGGGTAGAGAGTGAGAAAAGGGGGGTGCTTGTGCTAGAGTGCTGGGTCAAGTCCTCAGAGTGCAAGGCCTGCGTATAGAACCCGGGTGCTGGAAAAGTTGTTTGGATGCAACACGGGTGCTGAGCAAGTCCTGTGGATGCAATCTGGGTACTGCAGAAAGTTCTATGAGTGGAATCTGGGTGCTGAACTCATTATTTTCAAGAAACCAGTTTGAGATGTTGTGAGCTTATGGAATACACACATTTTGGACTATGCTATGCTTCCAACTTTGTGGGAATAATTTGGGGAAGGTTTTTGCGTTTTTGCATTCCAGCATGACTGTGGCCCAGTCCACAAAACAAGGTCAATAAAGACATGATTAGGTGAGTTTTGTGTGGAAGAACGTGACTGTCCTGCACAGAGCCCTGACCTCAACCCCATCGAACACCTTTGTATGAACTGGAACGGAGATTGGGAGCAAGGCATTCTCGTCTAACATCAGTGTCTGACCTCACAAATGCTCTACTGGATCAATGGGCACAAATTCCCCTTTAGAAACACTCCAAAATCTTGTGGAAGCTGTTCCATAGACATATATAAATGTCTATATATTTAGAATGCAATATCATCAAAGTCCCTGTTGTTGTAATGGTTAGGTGTCCCAATACTTTTGTCCATACAGTGTACCTTCTAGGAGTTACAGGACAGAAGAACATTGGCCACCAATTGATATAGACTACCATTTGGGTTTGGTGTGGAAAAGGAGCCAAAGAGTCCCACACACTGATCACCACAATCGTCCTATGAGCTGAATCCAGGGTTTTTCACCTGTAAAGGACAGAAGGATAGCATTAATAGCAGAGGTCTCTTTGTTAATGATACTGAAACATTGGACATCATCCACTCATCATCTGGCTTGGGTGGTTGGAATACATTTTTTCTAAAAGGCCTTCTACCTTCTTATATCTTATCCTTTGCTCTTTTCCAACAACTCCCAAAGCTCCACCTATTTTAAAATGAATGGTCTTTATCCATGAGCTCCAACACAGAGTAATTAAGAATGGGCTGCCAAAACGTGTTGTTCTCACCATCAATACATAATTAACACTGCAAGAAAAATGTCTCATTTGTTTTTTTTTTCTATTATGTTTTCCCTCATCTCATCCTTTTATTTGCACCACATACATACACGTTTGCACACAGCAGAAATATTGCATCAGAGATTCCCAACCCAGTTGTCAAGGCAATCCAATCACGGGCTTTGGAAGTCTCTGTATTGGTTTGGGAATCACTAAGATATACAATACATTTTCCCTTTGAATGTGTACATCTAAAAACATACTGGTAGTTCTCATTTAAGAGAACCTAGTAAATACGCAACTGACGAAGTTCAATGCCATAAAAAGATGACCTTTGTTAAAATGAATGTGTTACAAAATGAAGAAAATTACCTATACAGCCCTTAGCAATATTTCATGTGACTGAATGTTTGCTCTTTATTAATGAATCCTCCTTCCCATGTGTTTCATGTGACAGTATGTTTGTCTTTAATGATGACAAAACATTTTTTTATACAAAGGTCTGAACAAATATGCATGGTAGTATTCCACTGTTTACAAAAATGTAGTTGTTCCAAGACTGTCAAGTCTGTACCTGCTGACATCCATATGTACATACTTTGTTGTCTGTGTAGTATAAATGTACCGTATTTATCGGCGTATAACACGCACTTTTATTTCTAAAAAAATAAGTTTAAACCCTACCTGCGTGTTATACGCCGATAACTTTCTGTAGCCGCGTCTCCCGCACTTCCGGTTCCGGCGAGGGTGCGTGTTATACGCCGGAGCGTGTAATACGCCGGTAAGTACGGTATTTTTACTGTATATATTTTTGGTATGTAGGGCCAACAGGCTTCCTAGACAGCTTAGAGTCTAGTACATGAGAAAAAAAAACTTTCCATAGAAAGAATAATCTCTCACAGAGACCTGGAGAAGCAGAGAGGGAGAAAGCCTTAGTGAGAGTGACAGTGATGGGAATTATGATGTAGCATTGTCAATGTCTGGTTGAGTGTATAATGATGAGTTATGCTATACAGTAGAGCATCACCTCCATCACTATATACTGAGCCACACACTACATTCATTTATATAGCTTTAGCAGATTCTGTAGTGATGTTACAATCAGTCAGTAAAATCACAAACTGACACAGAAGGAGAAGAGTGCCCTGCTCTTGCAGGCTTACAATCTAGTGGTATAGCACAACTCCTATCACGATATACCGAACCAGACACTGGCGGTGGTACAGTATAACTCCTATTACTTATTAATTACATCATTATTCCAAGTTTGTAAAATAAATATTCTTGCCAACATTAGATTACATCTTAAAGTGTGGAGGGGTGCCACATGAAGGATCCTCACCTGGATGTATACCTTGAAAATGCCACAATGGAGCTAGGTTCCTGGGGGGTTAGTGGCTGCGCTCTCACGGATGTGAATATATGAAAGAAAGAGAAACACAATAGTGCAATATGTCTCTTAAAGCTTATTTTTTATAAAATGAAGGCCGCAAGGGGCTACTCACATTTGGTGGGGGCTTCTTCAGTTAGCCCCAAAGTATGCGCTTGGGCGATATAATCCTCGCCTTAAAGATTTCTTTGGCTGCACTATGTAGTATGGGAAGACATGGTCATCTCCTGGGGAGACATGGTCATCAAGAAGTTCTATGGATATTTTTATCATCTTATCAAATAAGCAGAGGGAGACCAATCAGCCTAAAAAGTTGCTTAAGGGCACTTACTGTCTTATTTAGCAATCACAAATGGTATCATATGCCTTTATATCAAAACTAAGCATTAGGGGAGAGATGTCAGCGGCAAATCTCCTTAAAGGTAGACTGTTGCCATGACATCTTTTAGTATATATTAATTTTGCAAAACACCCTTCAGCTTGCGTTGCATAATTGTTTACTTGGTTTCATAGTTTACAGAGACGCTGTAATGTGGTATATGGCCCAAGTTTAGTGGCAGAGAAGCTGCAGACCTGCTGCCCTAGGCAGAAGCCTAATTCAGCCTTGGTCAGAATATGTCAATGCATACCTTGTGTCTGCATGACTGCGCCCAGAATTTAGGCTAAGTATGTTTTGACACATGTCTATTGGTAATATTGGTTACAGAATGTAACCTTTGTTCAAAAGGATAAATCTGCATGTATCAGGTTGTTTCTTTGGAAAATACTAAAAGGTAAAGAAAATGTATCAAGGACAATAGACAATACAAATCGAACAATGTTATTGCATTAGGAAGGACACAGAATGCCAAAACATCAGATATTTAATGAAGGTCACATGTGGAACAATTTGAAAAAAGAAATTGTAAAACTATTACGGTGACATAAGTATTGTGGTCAATGTTTTAGCCAGTTGAACTCTTCCTGTATTAGATGTCTTGATATGTTAACGAGCCTGTTGAATGCAAAATCTTAGTTCAGTCTCTCTCTGCCCACCATCCTGCGTGGATGTGGTAATCGGTGGTGCACTGGGTTATGTTGGACCTTTAGGTTGCAGGTTAGTCTTGGAAAGTGTTGCATTGTATGTTGGGCTTTCACCCATTTATTGTATGTTACTGTGTTTTTGTCTCTTATTAAATATAGACAAACCTTTGTGTTATATTTTTATATTTGGTTTAACCACACTACAACATAACATGTGCTTGCTGTAGCCACTGGCATAACTACAGGGGTCACAGCTGCGACCGGGCCCATGCCTCTAGGGGGCCTAGGGGTGACCCCTGCGGCCTATTTTTCCTGTTTCCTCGTACAGGCTCAAAATTGTTTGGAAAGGGGCCTTCCAACTTGGACCTCACGATCCAGGTTAAAAGGCCTTTTCTAAACTAGTTTGAACAGGCACAGGGAGACCGGAACTTATCTGGGAAAGCGAGGCTGCTCGCACACTGTGTGCGAGTAGCCAGAGGGAAAGCTGCAGGAGTGGTGAGAGGTAAGCGGGGGCAGGAGGTGGGATATATATATGTAGATATATATGTATAGGTATGTATGGATGTGTACTTGTGTGTGTATGCGCATGCATGCTTTCATGTGTGTGCATATGTACTTGTGTGTATGCATGTGAAAGCATAGGTGTGTGCTTGTGTGTATGCATGTGAGCATGGATGTGTAATTGTGTAAGTGGGGTAAAATAGAGTGTTAATGCATATGAGTAAGTGTGTGAGTGGGTTTAAATATGTTTTAATACGTTTTTCAAATAGGAGGCCCACAAAAGAAAGGGGTGAGGAAACCTGGCTTGAGTAAGGTGAGCAAAAGACGATGGAAGGAATGCCACTTGGACTTGGGGAGGGGAAACACATACATTCCAAGTAGAATAGGTAGGTCTCAGGTGCACATGGCAGCACTGTGTGAACCCATGCTAAGAGAGGAAACTGGGGAAGAAGAGGACAATAAAGATGGAGAAACTAAGAGACCTAGAACTATCCAATGTTCGGAAGACAATCAAACATGAGCACATCAGAAAAGAAGTGTAAGGCAAAAAGGAAGATGTGGCAATGCAGTCACTTCTGCCAAAAAGAACCACGGCTATGTTACTTGAGTCTGAAGAGTGGTAAATCAAAAAAGATAACACAGCTGACAAGAGAGGACCTCCAAGTTATACATTGGGTAATCAAATCAAAGCAAATACATGCATCTATCAGGCCAATGTCCAGAGTCCATACTAATATTTAGGATTAAGATGTCAGTTGATAACCAACAGAAACAAATTAAAAGAAAATAAATTGTAATAACCTAGATTAGCAATAAAATCATATCAAACATTCCTCTTTCCTTTCAGTGTCTTGTTTTATGATACAATCTAAATCCTTGGATCTATTTGGATATTTCTATCATGTCCCTCCTTTCTAATCTGTGAAACCAAAAGAAAATGAATGCATGTTAAGATGTGAAACATCTGCTCTGACTGATGTAGAAGACAGGGCGCCATCAGAAATATTGGGGCCCAGTTGAGACTTAATGCTTAAGCCCATCCCCCTGTTCCGCCTTACGATCGTCCTATAAGTACACCTTATGAAAGCAGGGGCGAGCCTAGCGTTAGTTGTGCCTGGGTGCAGTATATCTTCAGGCCCCGCTTATAAGTAACTTGTATACATACTAACGTGCAAACTCTGTACACGTACTTGAACACACATTCTTTCTCCTGCTCCCTTTCCCAGGCGCACTAGCCATAGGCTCACCTGTGACACTAACACCATACAGTAACACACACTTACAATATATCCACACTAATACTTTATTTTAACACATGATAACACCATACACAAATGCAAATGAATGATAACACCATAGAAATGCTCTTTACACATCATGATGATACACACACGCTAACGCCATACCGTAACACACAACACCCTACCTACACTCAACTAGTGTCCGTGTGTATGTATTTAGAATGCAATGTCATCAAGACATCAAGATTATGAACTGGAACTGAAATTATGAGACAGGCCTTCTTAACCAACATCAGTATCTGACCTCACAAATACTCTACTGGGTAAATCTGCAAAAAGAGTGTTATATCTGCAAAGGGAGGAACAACTTCATATTAATGTCAATGTATTTAGAATGCTATGTCAAAGTCCCTGTTGGGGTAATGGTCAGGCATTGCAATACTTCTGTCCATATAGTCTATATAAGTATAATGCTAGAGTCAATAATAGTGTATAATATTTAAATGCAAAGTGAATGAAAGGAGAAAAATCTAAATCAAAACTCGGTGTGACCACCCTTTCACAAAGTCAGCTTTTTTTCCTTTCACAAAGTCAGGGATTTTGTAGGAATAGTAAAGTGAATGGTAAAACAATTATACCAAACAGGTGCTAGTGATCAGCAATTTACCATATTGTACACATACACTGCCCTTACACAGACATATACATACATATATATATATATCTATATCTACACATACTAACGTACGTCTGTCTATGCATACACATTTATACACTGCCCTCACCACACACCCCTGCCTTTACACACACACACATAATATATATATTTTATATACACACACACCAGCTTACAAACACACAAATACCTACACTGCTCTTACACACACCTGACCATACACATCCACTGACCATCTCACACTAACATATATTCACATACACTGACCTTACACCCCTTTCTCCCCATCTCTTACCTTTCTCATCTGCTATCTTCCATCCAGTTGTGGGAGCGCGAGGTCTGTCATTTCAGACCTCTGCTTTACTGCTCCCTCATCACTACGCGCTGGCAATTGATGCTGAGCACCGGCATATGACGCCATCCCCGCGCTCGGCATCAATAGCCGGCGCATAGTGATTAGGGAGCACGGAAGCCGAGGTCTGAAGTGTCAGACCTCAATCTCCCTAATGTTCTAGCAGTCCTCTCCTACTGTTTCACCACCCCTAAACTATTGACTAGATTGTAAGCTCGCTAGAGCAGGGTCCTCTTTTCCTTTTGAAACAGCTTGTTATGTATGATTTTCATTTTTTCACTGACTTATTGTAGCAGCACTACAGATTTTGATGGTGTTATATAAACAAATATAATGTGTCGGCCAAATATAATGTGCAGCAGATGACAGACATCATTCTTATTCCCCTTCGCAGTTGGGAGATGTCTGGCAATGCCATCAGCGCAGCATTGGCAGAAAACAGTGGGACCCTAGTATACCCACATACTGTACAGAGAAGTCTTGTCAGAAATCATCTTCAGGACACATACGTAAGCACACACTATTTAAACTTTTTACGCACATACAGTAACATACCTACACGCACTAACATACTAACACACACTAAAATAGTTAAATATATGCTGATATACATACCATGCACAAACATTACTTCCAAAAATTTCATATTACAAGCTTCTTGTATGCCAAAGGACCCACCCCAGACTGCTACTTTTTCATAATAAGAACACAAAAAGAAATTAGACTATTTAACATTGTTAACGGTATACTGTGTTGTGCACAATAACTGAGGGTATGCTTCACGTGTGGAGACAATGTTGGCTTCACATTGTAATGGTCTGTATACAGTTATCAATTAGGATTCAAAGGAATGGTAGGTAACCGTGACAAAAGCACCATATGCTCCATTGAATGTTGTAAGGCACACCACTGCCACTGTTGTCCAGTTTTACAAATGATGGATTTTCAAGCAGTGTTAAAAATGTACGCCAAGTATGTATCCTCTTTTCTGCATTTGAATGGCTGTGCCTTGGAACATATCACTCCAAACTGAAATGAAAGACATTTAACATGCCTAATGTTCTTTAACGGCCGATATCATTAATGCCAGCAGTCAGAAAGGGGCCTAATGTTACATCCCTGCAAGTGTCCATAGTCTGATACTTTGTCCACTTTTGTTTAAAAGAGCAGCATTTTAACTTTTTTAGTAGCCAACAGGTCAATTAGCTGAAGGCTCTAGTCAGTTCTCTTTTTGTGGTAGCATTGCTTTATATTATGTTACAAAGGCTTATATTACGTATTTACCTAGTCCTAGACTAATAAAAAAACAGATGCTTTGAACATTTACACATGTTCTTTAATTACATATAAATTTCAATCAGAGAATAGTTTCAGAAAACCTCACGGCTCATATCCAGGTCGATAGCAGGAAGTTGCACCATAGAAAAACCATATGGAAGGCACAGAGTTCAGTGATTTAATCATTAACCTCATTACACATAGAGCTCTCAGCCACAATACTTACCTTGAGCTAGAACAAATATATTTGGGAAGTCGTGTTTTTGTTAAACAAAAAAGTTGATATATTGTTAGCCACAGATTAATTAGAGAGATCTAATCTCATCTAATAATATGTAAATATTTAATGCATGGAGTCTTGGTATTGACTGCTGTTATTTGCTATATTGTTTATTAAATATGGAATAATTGTTGCCCCCTAAATCAACCATTGGCTAGGAGACTAAACATAGGTATGTTTTCACCCTTGATAAATACTTCATATTTTTGTCTAGAATCTGTAATTCTGAGCCAGAACATACCAAAATGGTATGTTCTAATTCCATGACACGTGTGTTTGGAGCGTTAAAGAAACCAAGTAAACTTTGGCCAGCTGAGGTGCATACCTCGAAGATCAACTGTGACTTGTCAGCCTGCAACCATAATGACAAGTAACCCAGTGTCGTATAATTCTGGCATCCTCTTAGAGATATACAAAGTGACATGTCATTATTTAAGAGCATGTTATCTTTCCTTAATGTGAGCAGTGTCAGATTATTGGGGGGGGTCACGACCAGTGGCCTATTTGAAAGTTTGCCAGCTAGGCAGAGGATCTACTATTCCTTAATACCACTTCTACGGGATATGATATAAAAGGCATTAGATTCTGAATTGGACAGACTGAAAAAAATATTGTTGATAAGGAGAGTTTTTGTGTTGTGACTAATCTAACTTGGGTTATAATGGCTACTTAGGCCTAGGTTGGCACAATCGAAGGGGAAAGAAATGTCAGGATACAAGAGAAATTGCTGTAGAGTGCAACTCATGCTTTGGAAGATTGCATTTGATGTTCCTTTTTGTTAGGCCAAGAGGTCTTTCCATAAAGATTTCTGTTTTTGGATCTATTATTGGCCTCTGATCAACAGCAGGGAACCTCTGATAATTTCAGGAAGAAGACAGTTGCCAATACTCTCTTGCATGTTACATCCTGTCACCCCTCCTATTCCATAAGAGGCATAGAAGTAGGTGAATTCATCAAGTTAAGACAAAACTATCACTTTACAACTTTTTGATAAAGAGGCAACCCTCTGTGGGAGATTGTGAGTCTAATAAAATCAGTATATAAGCAATTTTATATATTATCATTAGCTTATGATTAAGCACAAAGGTGAGAAATGCATCAAGCCATGTGGCATTTCTGGAAAATTGACCAATATCATTGAATTCCTGTGACGTTACTTGCCTTCTGTTTCTACGGAATTAATGTAATTAAAGGCGTGGTCCCTTCTACAGGAAACACACAGAACAGGTATCATCCGCTCCTTTCTTCAACCAGACAGCTGGGACCTACCTGATTTTTGGTGTGTGTCCTGCTGTCCCGCCACATGATCTGGACTCCTATGATGACGAGATCAGTCCCCGTTTAATGTCTGCCTGGGGGGTTTCCATGGTAGATGAGAGTCCTGGTTTGTATGTTAGGAGGCACACATCCCCTTTGAACCAAGCTTCTAAACCTCTTCAAGGTTTAAGATTTAGATCTATAACAGAATGCTCACAGTGCAAATGATTATTGCATCCACTGATTTTAATTTTTGCTTAATGTTTGTTGAATTCAAGGTGTATGCAAAACTGTACTTTTACACTATGACTATTTACACATGCAGTATCTCACAAAAGTGAGTACACCCCTCACATTTTTGTAAATATTTTATATCTTTTCATGTGACAACACTGAAGAAATGACTCTGCTACAATGTAAAGTAGTGAGTCTACAGCCTGTATAACAGTGTAAGTATGCTGTTCCCTTAAACTGAGCTGCAGCACGGTAGGCAAGACCATACAGCAGTTTCACAGGACAGGTTCCACCCAGAACAGGCCTCGCTATGGTCGACCAAAGAAGTTAAGTGCACGTGCTTAGCATCATATTCAGAGGTTGTCTTTGGGAAATAGACGTATGCCGCACACTGCATCAAATTGGTCTGCATGGCTGTCGTCCCTGAAGGGAGCCTCTTCTAAAGATGATGCACAAGAAAGCCCGCAAACAGTTTGCTGAAGACAAGCAGACTAAGGACATGAATTACTGGAACCATGTCCTGTGGTTCGATGAGACCAAGATAAACTTATTTGGCTCAGATGGTGTCAGGCGTGTGGGGCGGCAACCAGGTGAGGAGTACAAAGACAAGTGTGTCTTGCCTTCAGTCAAGCATGGTGGTGGGAATGAGGGAACCATGAATGCCAACATGTACTGTGACATACTGAAGCAGAGCATGATCTCCACCCTTCTGAGACTGGGCAGCAAGGCAGAATTCCAACATGATAATGACCTCAAACACACCTCCAAGACGACCGCTGCCTTGTTAAAGAAGCTGAGGACAAAGGTGATGGAGTGGCCAAGCATGTCTCCAGACCTATACCCTATTAAGCATCTGTGGGGCATCCTCAAACAGAAGGTGGGGTAGCGCAAGGTCTCTAACATCCACCAGCTCCATGATGTCATCATGGAGGAGTGGAAGAGGACTCCAGTGGCAACCTGTGAAGCTCTGGTGAACTCCATGCCCAATAGGGTTAAGGCAGTGCTGGAAAATAATGGTGGCCACACAAAATATTGACACTTTGGGCCCGATTTGGACATTAATGGCTGTGTGTTATTTTGATGGGAAAACACTCACTACTTTACATTGTAGCAGAGTGTCATTTCTTCAGTGTCACATGAAAAGATATAAAAATATTTACAAAAATGTGAGGGGTGTACTCGCTTTTGTGAGATACTCTATCAAAGAAAAGGTGGGTGTTATCCCCAGCAATTCCCTTCCCTGTGCTAAACCGAATCCCCAGTTTAAAGCTCATCCTGAGATGTTGTAAACAATACGTAGACTGATTACAATTAATGGTTGAGCATCGAGTTTTTGTTTTAAAGCCAAAGCATTGGCTTCATGCTAATTTGGATGTTTTTATGACTAGAACTAAGGAACTGAAGGTTAAAAACATTGGTGATATAAAATATAATTTTAACAAGGTTCCCCATGGTCAACTTATATATTTTCAGACAGGAAAAGTTGGACTGCAGACGGGAACAGTTATTTCTTTTATTGGGTAGAGGACAGCCCTTTTGTTGGACAGCAAGGTTTACTCGAGCCAAACACTGGTAAGAGTTTGGAGTAGTTGCCCATGCTGAAATTATGCCCATGCTGAAAGACAATTGTTTCAGTTGTATAAAACATGGGTGGAAATGCATACAAAAAAGGGGTAAGATTAGCTCATCTGAGAACAGTGAAAGCTTAAATAGTTTGTCCTAATTTTATTTTTGTCAAATTTTAGCTCACACATTCCACTACAGAGGGGAGAAACTCCATCGGTCTATCAGACCTGTTCCGTCCACAAGGGCAGTCTAGAACCGGGCCCAATTTCCTTTGCACAAGGGAACCAGCCTATTTCTCTAGGCACACTGGTCAAAGAAGCCCATGTGTAGACTCACTTTTAGACATAGGAACAACCCCAAAAGGTTGGTCAAATGTGTGCAAAAGCCATAAGGCATTACATAAAAATACCATGAATACGAGGGAGGAGAGACATTCAGCTCACAAAGATTCTGTGGCTTTTTTGTGCACAAAGATTCAGCAAAAGGCATGTAATGTCACAAGCATCCATACTTAGCTGCAATGACCCATACTGGGACATTGTTCCACTTACGACTTCAAACTCTTACTCTCAGGTAAGATGGTGTGTCACCCATACTATACATTACTATTACTAGCAAAATATGTAGTTCAATGTTCTGAAAGGCAAGCTAAGAATTAGAAACAACCATTAATGCCCAATTATTCCTGGGGAAGGGAAGGTGTGGAAGGAATGAGTGGTAACAAATGAACATATTCAAAATTATTCAGGCATCCCTGAAACAAAAAAAACAACAAAATACAGGGATCATCTACAGGTTATCATATATGTGTATTCTTTTCTTTCCAGAATATTACCCAATTAGATTACGTGCAAACCTTTTGGACAGTTTGTAAAAGTGGTGTAACCTTTGGATTGCCCTTTGCATCCTTCTGCTACTTTGCATATTGTATTAAGTGTATAAATATATCACTGTTCTAATTCTAATAGAGTGCATCAATGACTCATATAGGTGGTCGCAAAAGAAAGCAGACTAACGTGTAAAGAACTCCAGAGCTCATCTGCTTTAGTTAAGGTCAGTGTTCATGCCACGGTAATAAAGAAGCTGAGCAAACACGGGATCCATATGAGAGTTGCGAGATGAAAACCACTGCGGACCAAAAAACCCACAAAGGCTGGTCTCACATTTGCCAAAAAAACACATCTCGATGACCCCACAAGACTTTTGGGATAACATTCTGTTTGGGATAACACTCATGAATTCAAAGTGGAACTTTTTGGAAGACATAAGCATAGCTGCCAACATTTAAAAAAAAATAAAAAAATTCCAGGAACACTTTCCAAACCCAGCTATGAATTAGGTCCTTCAGATGTACCACTGCCACTTCTTCAAAGCTCTACCCTCTCTGTCCAACCCCCATAATTAATATGGCAAAGATTATATCCCCAAATTCACACCAACACCTCCATATATCCTTGGTATGCAGAAGATACATTTATGGCGCAGCATCTATATCAGGCAGGTGAATTTTTATTACCTTTACAGAGGTTATATTGGGGAAACCAGATAAATAATGAGAAAATGAATATAAGAGCTGCAGAGAATTACAAAAAGAACTTCCCCAAACACAAGTGTGTTTGTGCAAGTGTTTTGCATGAGCTAAATAGGGCGTTAGGGACCATGAGACAGTAAAGTAACCTTTGGCACTCTAGAGGTTGTGTATCTGAATCCCCACTATGCATGTGCAAGTATTATAGAATAGTCCTCAACACTATACAATTAGCCAGACAGATATGATACAGTGCAGCTCATAGTGAGCATAAGCACATAGTGAGCCTGACATATGTTATACAGCATAAATCCTATTAATATATAGTGATCCTGACTCCCATCATTATGACAGTGGTGCACCACAATTCCCATAATTACATAATGATCCAGACACAAATGGTGGTAACGCTTAACTCTTATTATATATCCAGACACATATGGCGGTGCAGCATGACTCCGATCCTTATATAGCGATACAGACACAGATGGAGATACAGCATGATTCCCATCATTATATAGTGATCCAGACACGGGCTTCCATTAGCAAGTAAGCATGGGTCCCATTACATCTGGCATAAAGCTAACAGCATTCCATAATATCACACAAAACACGGTGGTGGTATTGTGATGACCTGAAGCTGTTTTACAGCTACAGGACCTGGGCGATTTGCCATAATTGATAAATTCTGCTCCCTACCTGAAAATCCCAAGGGGGATGCCTGGTCCTCAGTTTGTGACAAAGCTAAAGCACTCTTGGGTCATGGAGTAGGACAATGACCTTAAGCACACAAGCAAATCCACTTCTGAATGGCTCAAACGTAACAAAATGAAGGTTTTGAGGTGGCCCAGTCAACAACCTGTTGTGAATCCAATTGAGATGCTGTGGCATGATCTTAACACCTTCACATCCGGTATATTCTAAAATCCTGTGCTTAAAAGCCCATTAGGATCGACACATCCTGACTTTCTTGCAGCAGCAGGGAAGTATCCCTTGACAGCCTGGGTCTCCCCTGCCAGTAGGGCCACCTTTAATATTGATTGGACCCTGGGAAAGAATTTGTTTGGGTCTGCACTTCCCAGCATATAATCAAGCCCTTCACTCCAATCAGTGTGGTCTTCACAATACTATGCTGATTGCATAGCAAATGAATGATGCAGGTCAGGTGAGTGAACCAAAATGGGTCCTGATCAGGGCAACGTTAGGTGTTCAGATGCCCTGTGCGGGCCTCCCCTGTGGTACCCCCAGAGTCCCTTCTGTCCCCTCCTTCACTGTGCAGCACCTCTTTTCCTCCCCGTGTAGCTCAGGTACAGATCAAATAAATAACACATAGAAACATATCCTTGGAGGTATAGATCAACTAAACACAAACCCAGCTTTGCAGGTGCAGATCAACTAAAAACATGCACGGAAACCCTAAATTGCAGACATAGATCACAGGTCACACACCTCAAAAGGCTAGAGCTGACACTCAGATTGCAGACACAGAACTTGCCCTTGAATCCAGACAACACACATAGGACTTGCGCCAATGCCCAGATTACATCGACTGGACCTGCCCAGCACCTAGATTGGACACATAGGACTTGCACACTGGCTGTTTGGGGGGAAAATATAGCAAGCAATACAGAGGTAAGACAGGCCCGTGGGAAAGCGGTCTTAGGGGTTGCCCGAGTCCTCTATTTGTTGCAGGCTCAGGGGGCAGCTGCTACGGGCCCCCACAAATGACTGGGCCCGGAGCAGGTGTACTGCTCCATGTAAAAGACGACCCTGCCTGCCAACAGAAGCCATGGCTGCAGACACCAACCAGAAGGTCAATGGAGGATAGGATATACCTTGGTGGGATTTCCGATTGCTCCCCTGTAAGATAAAAAAGGTTGGGATTAACAAAATACAAATAAAAATGATAAAGAAAACAAATAAAAAGACAAACAATACAGCGTACCCAGCGGTGTGACATCTCAGGCATACATAATATGTACGAGGCATATACTGCTGCCCTGTCCAGTTCACTATCCCCAAAACAAGAGTTACACCTCCAATATATGCACCTGCCATGTATGGTATTGCCTACAAAAGAGTACATCAAACACAGAAAAGGGGAATCAATCATATGTGGTAAATATGGCAAAAACTACAGTCAAGGTACTACAAAACCCCAGAAGAGAAGGAGCTCAAAAATCTTTCAATATAGTTGAATTAAAACAATTCTGCCAAGATTCCTGTCTTGTATTAAAATTAGTTGGACGACCTGAAACATTTAAATGTGCCAAATTTGAAAACAGAAGAAATTGGGAAGGGACACCTTTTCATAGCACTGTATCTCTCAGAGCAGAGACTGTCAGTTACCTACAATCAGCTCAGATGAAGGTTACTTCTGGAATGTTCTTTCATGAACATATTAAAAATTAAACTCATGAAAGCTTCCCACCATTTTTCTGGTCTCCTGGCTGTGTTCCAGACCCCAGCAGGGATTCTATCCCTAAAACCCAGAAGTGTATATAGAAAAGAGATGAGAACTTCTGTCTGTTATTTTGCAGAACAATGTCCAAGGCTGTGCTATTGTTCCAAAACTTTCCACTTCTAGATAAACAAAAGCTTCCAGCCACGAATGTTATTTCCACACACAACAATTTTATCTATCACATTCAAAGAACATCCAGAAACAAACGAAAGAACCAAGAGCAACAGAAAGAGTTGTCACCATTTCTTGGGAAAAAAACTAGCAGTCGTGAGGTTTTTCCAATAAGAGGTTGCAGAAGAATTCTGGTTCCTATTCACCAGCTTCATTATGCATTATCAAGGGTCAATCTCACCACGTTTCTCCTTCCAAAAGCGCTGAGCTGGCCCTGCACGGGGCTCAATTCAATCAGTGTGGGGACATTCAGGAACTCTTTCCAATTTAGTGTACATTATACATGGCTAACCAAGCTCTTCTCACTAGAGAGAATTCTGTAGTTACACCGTCATAACGCACAGTACTCACCTGCACACTTTAGTAAATAAAAATATATTTTTGTGCCTGACCAAGTTATAATTGCTATGTAAATAAAAAATGCATTAGCCCAGGAGAAAAGGCAGTCTTTAGTAAAAGTTAATACATTGCATTGGACCTACAACAGAAGATGTAAAGTTTTATCAGAGGTCTCTTCTTCCATCTGGAGACCTCTGTGGTCCTGAAAGCATTAGTAACTTTACATACATAAAAGGTGCAGGTTTTCATCTTTTATATCAAGTTTTTGACCTTTATGTGATTTTTTTTATGAATCGATCAGGGAAAAACCTATGTCAGTCTTCCCCACCTTTTGCACCCCCTATATCTGGTCTACAAGTAGGAACAGATGCCGTATAGCCTCACTGCTCACTCACATGCCATTTTATTATGGTGTTATACTACAAACTTACATCATCACAGAGCTCATTCCTGCCACATTGCTGCAGAAAAACAATGTAATTATTTTTCTACAACAAAAATAAACTGGATATAAAAGTTATGCAATCATTTTATCCCAGCAGAAGGCATGTTTTTTTAATGACTAATATTTAACCCCTTAAGGACAATGGGCAGTCCCTAAACCCATTGAAAATAATGCATTTTGAGCTCGTACATGTACAGGCCTTATCAATAAGGGGTTAAGACATTGGCGTTAATACACTAAAACATCGCTAAGCTTGTGTACTGAAAGATTTTGCCTTGAAGGAAATTTTTTTTTTTACACATTTACACTAAACTTGACTCAGTCTAGCACCCAGTTTTATAATAATGAATTACTTAAGTTTATTTAATGATTAAAATGTGTTAACCCCTTAATGACAAAGTACGGGCTCAAAATGGATTGTTTTCAATGGGTTTTGGGACTGCCCACCCTCTTTAAGGGGTTAATCTTCAGTGTCTGCGGATTATAAATCAGATTTATAAACTCTGCAGCTATTGCAGGGAAGAGGTAACTTGTATTTTATGGTTATATAATCAGTAGGTTTATTACCTGATAACAGGTGGTGTGAGTTTTAGATATATGTATGAATGAACATCAGATTCTTTGCCCCACCTCTTACATGTGAATCTCAATGAGGACATTAGATTCCCTACTAGACGAGACCAATGTGCATGGTCTAGATCTTACATCACACACAGGCCTCTTTTGTTCCTCCTCTTTATGGTGGCTGACTCTTCCTTCCTCCACTATCCTTTTCAGTCTATGGCTGGTATGATTTAGATCTAAGTTTTGCTTGGTATCTTGAAGTTGTTTTGTGGATATTAGATGAGCACTACCACGGGTTGCACATTGACCAGCCTCCTTTCATTAATCTTTTTATCTCGTTTAGATGTATGCTCTGCAAAACAATAATAATTAGCAGAAACGGAACCAATAAGTTCAGTAGTAAGCTGTAGATGAGTCATGGCCCAGATGCACAGTTTGTAGGGCCAACACACCCAGAATCATGGCCCAGATGCACAGTTTGTAGGGCCAACCCACCCAGTCCCACAGCCGAAGAGTGGTCAGTTAGAAGATATGAAACATTTTCATTTCACAACTTATTGATAAATGAACCCCAAGGTGTTTCTGACATTTTCATCAAGGTAAATTAAAGAGCAACCTCGTGATTTGCCAGGGTGAAAATGTGCAATGTTAGCAGGGCTTGAGCAGCAGAGCTGAGAACCACTGGTCTGTTGCGATACAGCTTTATGAAGAGGTGCCAACAAAAAGATGTTATGCAGAACCACCTTAAAGGTCAAAAAAAAATCAATGTTAATTTTAATGAAAAATAAATTGTCTAGTAATAAATAAATAATATGTTTTGGGCCAAGAAAGGAGACTGCTCTATTATAGGTGACTAAAATTCAGACTAAGGTGACATGTTATCGTCAACATGGAAAAATCCTAATAACTAAGGTGCTACACAATTATGTGATACTTATTCTTTAAAATGTAATCATTGGGTGTGTGTGACACATGTGGGATTGGTTCTCTCATGCATTTTAAGGCCGTTCCTTTTCAGGAGAGCTGGACTAAGATCCCACCTAGATGCCAAATTGCACATATAGATTTCATCCATAATATAGGCCGGGAGTTTGAAGGAGAAAATACATTTTAAATTTAAAAATCTGCCTCACTGCTTTCCCCCATTTTGAAAGAACTATAAGTGGCGGTCTACAGTGGCTTGACGTTATTCCCCCAAAACAATAGAATGAGCACACCAGTATTGGTTGGTTGGATTGGTATCAGCTGTCTTGACACTTGGCTCGTTCAATAAAGGTATCATCTTTATCAAATTATTTTTCTTTTCACATATAACAGTACATTACATATCTCTTATCAGTCTTTCATACCAAGAAAAGGGAAACATTTGAGAAGCTATAATTATTAAAGTTAGAGGCTTAGTAGATAATAGGAGACATTTTCAGACTCAGCCTGACTTTATCTGTGTCAGCTGATCATATGGTACAGGGCAAAGCTGTGATATTGAGTTCAAAGAGTACAAAGTCATATATTAAGCACTGTACAGCATTGATAACTCGCTTATGCTCAGATATTACATAAAGTGCAACATCATCTTACATAAAAGGTAAGATTTTTAGTGCGGTATCATTTCTTTAGGACTTTGAGAGAAAAAAAAAAAAATACCTGCCTTCCATTTTGCTGTATGGTGCATATATGCTGGAAATATTTTCTTTTTGTTACGTACAACCATTCTCCTTTGTAACTTTTTCAAAGATGATTTACTTACCCATCAATCACTTGCACCCCATTTGTATGACTGTGAATGCTCATGATGTAATGTCACTAAAATGCATCTTTTAGAGATGGGCTGCTCAACTAGTTTTCAAACTTGTTTTATCACTATAGCAACCAAGTTAATGGAGACCCAAGGCTTCCTGGTGTACAAATGGGTCCTTAATAGCAAGCACTAGCGGCACGTGTCGTGATTGACTTCTTCAATTACCTACTTAAATGCATATGACTGCCGAGATACCTTGCACACGCATGGGAAAATTCTGCAGAATCCCACCATATGCATTTGTCCGCCCCAGCTAATTTCTGTGCAGCTGATGCATTTGATTCAACACATTTTGGCACGCCATATACTTTTGACCAGTCAGCTACAACACTGGCCGGACAAACATTGCGGAGGAGGTCTAATAAAATATCCCCGAACGCATGCTCATAACAACTAATCCACTCCCTTGTAATCTCCCTTCTAGACTACTGCAACAAGCTACTTACCGGCCTCCCTCTCTCCCAACTATCCCCCCACTCCAATCTGTCCCTCAATGCCACTGCCAGACTAATCCATCTCACCCGACGCTCTGCATCTGCCGCACTTCTCTGTGAGTCCCTCCACTGGCTCCCCATCCATATCAGAATTAAATTCTAAATTCTCACTCTATCCTACAAAGTAAGCACACGGCTTTCCTCACGCATACAGTTAAAGTACCGTATTTGCTCGATTATAAGACCCCCAAAATCTGAATATTAACTTAGGAAAAAAAAGAAAAAGCCTGAATATAAGATGACCCTAAAGGAAAAAAGTTTTACCAGTAAATGTTAATTCATGTAAACTATTTTTTTTAATGATTGGCAGAGTGGCATATAGGGAGGTATAAGGCATTTCAGGAGGCAGAGTGCTCTATTAAATGCCCCCTTAACGCCACTCTGCCTCCTGAAATGCCTTATACCTCCCTATATGCCACTCTGCCCCATAATATGCCTTTTAACCCCCTAAATGCCAGAGTGGCATATATGGGTATAAGGCAACACACACATGCCCTATGCCCCCATTTAACTAACACACACACACACTCTCTCCTCTCTCACCCCTCTCTCCCCTCTCACCCCTCTCTTACCGGTGCTTCCAGCCGGGGCAGCGGGTTGACGTCTCCTTCCGCTGCAGCCGGAAGGAGGTGGAGTTGGCAGCGGGGGTTTGTATGCGTCCGTCGC
>VKOC01000001.1:25788538-25803125 GCA_009364415.1 Spea multiplicata
TATATATATATATTAAAAAACCCATAATGCATACTAAATAATACACACAAAAAATACAAAAGAAATCTGAAAGAACAAAAAAGCACAACTCACAGTTTCGCACATAATACATTTCAATAAAAAAGCAGCTTAAATTTTGCTTAGAAATTTTCTGGAATGTGACCACAGAACAAAAGATTGTTGAATAAAACGGTGCTGTCAATGCATGAAGAGTGCTGTATTTCAAGTCTAAATAATAGTTGTAGTTTTCCAACAAAAGAACATGACAAAATTCACCATCCGATTCCAAGTCACGGTCCTGTGCAAAAGTTTAGTTTTGTTAAACAGTTTTTTTTGCCTACTTAACAATGATATAATCACACTGCATAAACAAACAAAAATTTCTACAAAAGGTTTGCATTCCCAAGTAACTGATTATTCATACGTTTTGGAAGTCTTAAAAGTCAACTATTTCAAAAGGAAAAAAAAACAGCATTATTCTTTCATATATTTCAATGCACATAACACACCAAATCTTTAATTTACACATCAAAAAAGCTGGTGGAATTATCTGTGAACTGAGCATAACCTAGGGTACACTAATAAGCACTGGGTTATAGCTCGGGCAAAGAGGTTTCTATGACAGGGTAAAAAGTCCCTAAAACACAATAAAGTTTGCGCCTGCTTTCTTAGTGTATTAAGCAAGCAATTCTAAAGATGAAGTAGGAAGTAGGCACCAAGAGCAACCAACAGAATGTTCTCGTGATTGCCCA
Source organism: Spea multiplicata (assembly GCA_009364415.1). Lineage (NCBI taxonomy): Eukaryota > Metazoa > Chordata > Amphibia > Anura > Pelobatidae > Spea > Spea multiplicata. Next base: position 25,789,291 of record VKOC01000001.1, read on the forward strand.
ACATTCATCATTTCGTACCAAAGTTGCCTCATAAAGGAAGTCCCCAATATTTGGCATAATATGTTTTAGATGATTTTCATCCTCTGCCCTGTAGTGCCATTGATTGCTATTTGACCGATAAACCACATTTACTATATCATGAATGCTACGGTAAAACCACCTGCGGACAGGTCCTGAAATTGGTCTAAAAACTGTGACAATCTAGCAATTATGCTTTCAGGGCTACAGAATGAAGCCAAGCACCTATGTGCTCCATGGCCAACTGTATTTACAGGTAAGGGTATCAATTTGTAGTCTCTGATCCCTCCAGATAAAAAGAACCCTGCGCTGCGTATGCGCTTAACCCTTTGCGCAATAAGGAATGTGCAACATATTGCTTTGGCACCAAGATGACAACAGTCCAACATTTTAGTTAAATGTCAGAGTGCTCTGGTGGAAATACGCGTTCTGTTGTGTTAATAATACAAGCAATATAATGTGTTTTGTAAATGAGCAGGGGAGGAATACTTCAATGTTACTTCGCATTATTTGCGTCCGTTAGAGTGTACAGAAAAACAAAATACTGCACCCAACAAACTGAACGGTTGGCTCAGGTAAACAGGGTGGATGACAGGATCTGTTTCAGGGAAATTCTGGACTTTCGCATATTTGCTATTAAATGCATGCATTGACAGCTTTGTTTAAAAAGATATAACATGCCAGGCGTTCCATTTTTCTTTGCTCTGTCACCAAATTAAATAATAACCTTAGGGCTCATCAAAAAGCAAACAGCTAGGTGCCCCCGGCTCTGTTACAGGTCCATACCCAGGTAGATGCCCGTTTCCAACGGTTTACTAAGACATCTAGATCTAGATTCGGCTCATTCCATTAAAGTGCTAAAGAGCAACTTACAGATCCCAAACTGCTTGGGAGAAAAACACATATATACACACACACACACACAACACAAACACACAACACACAATCTGCAGTCCATGTATGGCTATACATCACAGGGAAGAGGCGGGAAATGATTGTAACAGCCCTCAAAGTGCAGATCTGTCAATCATGTCATTTCGATACACTGAGCTATAAATGTCCTTCATGTTATGTCATTCCCAGTGATCGCTTATCACTTCCCTGCAAACGGTGGGGTTATTGATGCTTCCTTAAACCCCCCTTCCTGGGGCACCTTGCATCCTCAATTGCCCCCTGTTAGATTACCTGTGAGGCTCTTTGATCCCCCAGACCAAGGCTCCCCTGTCACCTGCTACCCACAGCAGCTCCCACCTGGGCTGTGCACCACTTCCGGGAACACAATGAAACCTGCTTTCTGATTGGTGGCTTAACCCCGCCTTCTAATTGGTTCTCTCTGCCACAAGCCTGTCTCTCCATAATGCGCAGTAAACAGGCTAACTCTACGGTGATTATTAACAGAAGAAAGGCACGTACATAGCACAGTGTTCAGTTACAATTGCAGGACGAAGCAACTGTACTTAATGCAAGGAAACAATTAAAATAACCCTTCCTTATTATACTATAGCTTCTTAATGTATGCTATTCATAGATACCTGAACTGAGATGGCATGACAGGTTTCATCAGTCTGGGGTTTTCTAGTTACCCCGAATACAATCTGCAAAATAATTCTATCATATTTTATGTTTAAACTCCCTCACTGTATTAACCGCTACCACTTCTGATGGGCGACTGTTCCATTTATCTACCACTCTCTTGTTACTGATTACAACCATTTGGTTGCCTCTGTTAGCGCGACACTACAATAAGAGTAGTAGAATGTGTGTGGTGGATCATTAACCCTGTAAGTGCTGGGGAGGTCAGGACACATTTGCCCCGTAGGAGGATTTGCAAATTTCCATCGTTTTTCTGTAGCTTTAGGCGGATGACCACCTTATTATCAGGTTACTTTTTAACCTAAGGAGCGCTATATGTTTTTTTCCTATATGTTCTATTTCAGGACTTGTTACTCTCACCTAATAGCAAAAGTAAAATAAACTGAATTAGCACCCCCTTAGAGAATTAATCCAATAGACGAAATCAAAAATACCAACACCTTCTGGGACTCGTAGCAAAACACTGGTTTCCATTTAAATAATAAAAAGCACATTTATTAATATAATGGTGCCTGCCTATGCGTTGGGGTTTTTTTTGAGGGGGGGCGCCTTTGATATCACAGTTAGTAGAGATCAGACTTCCAGCTGATCTCACAAAAGATTATTTGGCGGCTTTCCGGAAAGTCTCCATTTTTAGTGTACCTTCTGTTGTCATGGTAGCAAGCAACCACGAGCTCCATTCTGTTACCATGTTTGACAAAAAATAAATAAATCTGTTGACGATGGCTGCAAAAGTGCCAGTTTGCAATACTCTTACTGCAAGTGATAAAATGTCATACGGGGATGTTAGCAACCGCTGTATGGACCCTTCTGAATCCCACTACAGATATGTCATACATAGTTGTTATTATTATTTATTGTTTTATGTAGCGCCATCAAATTCCGTAGCGCCAACTATGTACAATGTACATAGTGGCACTACCACATATTAAAGGGTTAAAATGTGAAGATCCACAGGGTCTGCTAAGTTAGACATTTCCCTGGTATGCTAGCCATTTGAAACGTTTATACTAAACTGTGACCTCCGCCAGCATGTACTTGCTTGCTAACACACGGCTGGATCTGTATGTATTTAATGTATTTAATCCAACTCATAAAACAGACATATCTTATTGCCTAGGTAATGTTTATGGAAGGAATTAGAACATAGAAAAGACGTCTGATCATTTGAACTCTAATATCTGCTGAAAATATATTCCATTTGTCGTTCATGTTTGAGGACAAACCTGCTTAATGTACATATCTATCTTTCATCTCACCTCCATTATGCCAGATATATGTCTGGCAAGTTACAATGGTTTTGCTTTAATCGCTGTTTATTTTAGAAATGTATATACTTATGTCATGTTCTAACTATTTTTCAAAGTAGTGCTATAAACACCTGAGTAACACCCATCATTGATGGCCGTGGTTTAGTTCATACTTTCCCAACCCTGTTATTTTTTGCAGGGAATTCCCTGAATTACCTCTCCAGATGATTTTATTGAAGAACTTTGCTGTTGATGACATGGGTCCAAGCTCTGGGCCCAAGGAGGATTTGTTAATAGAAGTATAGAGGAGCCGAATAAGGAATGATATACTCAAACCCACCAAACATTCTGAACTTCTTGCAAAAGAGGGACATGGAGGGAGAAAGAGGGATGCAGGGATTTGGGTCGCAAAGCAGGAATGTTGGTCCTTAACAGAGACGTTTGATATGAGCATCGAACTACAAACATCTTCAATACAATATGCACTTTATCTTGTATTGTCGCTGCTTGTGCTCTCTAGAGTGATCTAGAATGCTCCAAACACATTTAGTAGCAACCTATTCTCTATCATGCACCCAATGCAGTAAAGATTTAGACATAAGCTTTGCTAAGGTAATGGATTTGTAGGAATGACTTAATGAGTACACTAGAAAGGGGCAACATTCCTGCCAATATTTTAGGTGCCCAAATGTGACACCTTTGCTGTGGCAGGGTCATGGTTGGAAGTGGGCAAGTTGTCGTAAGATGTGAATGGGAGGCTGGTTAGGCACAGGGCTGGACCATGCACCTTCTTCATCACTCTGTGACACACTTAGGCAAAATACCAGGATATTAAGCCATACCCTGGTGTACCGTTTCAGTGTGTCTCATGTGGAAGCTATGACTGAGGTCGGACACTGGTTATGACAATATGTCTCAGCAATGGGCACCATACAGTGAAGGAAAGCCATGAGGAGAAGCAGACCAAGACAGAAGACCAAGAACAAGAGGCAAGAGAAGAAGTGAAGCTGCAGGAAAGGAGACAGGGACATGCAAGCAGTTGATGGAGAAAGTAGGAAGACATTGAGAGAGTGAGTTAGAATGTGAGAGAGTTTAGAGTGTGAGAGACTGTAAGTAAGAGAGTGAATCAGAGTGTGGGCATTTTTACATTTTCAAGTGTCGGGGTGCCAAATATAGGATCTACTCCTAGGTATGCCCCTGGGTTTGCCCCACTATTATTAACTCTTTAAAATGCATAGCTAAATTAATTAGCATTATTATGGATCATGCCACCAATTTAACTATGCAGTAAAGAGAGGCAACGCAACCTTTCTCCCAGAAGAAGCTGTCTAGTGCAGGCCTTTCATAACCATAGACAGCGCAGTCACTTGTAGTTTCGGTTGCCTCTCAGCTACCCTGTGTAAATGATCTTTGAAATGTTACTGTTTACTTCACATGTCTGATGTATTTCTGATTGCATGAACCAGGCCCAGGCTTGCCATCTGGCACACTGGGCAATTACCCGGATGCATGCTACACAAGCAGGAATAAGCTCGTCATCAGGCAGCCACCAGACTTAAGGTGCCAGGGCTGCCAGACCATCGCCAGGTACCGTGGTATAGGAAGAATGTGTAGGTGTCCGCATAGAAATACAGCTATCCTATACACAAACCTGTTAAAGTTGGACCTATGCAGCATGGGGTGTAAAATAAGTCCCGGCAATTTAAGGTCAATGACCGGCAGATCAAAGACATGCAAGCCACCTGCTGAATAAATGCCTACATATAGAAATGTAGTATGCAGCTGTGCATGTAGCCACGTTCTATATTATCAGATCAGCCACCTGACTGGCCTTCATGGTGGGTAAGAAGCTAAGTCACCATGTTTACTGAGCATTTGCCATATGGCCAGTCTGGGCCTGCGTGTATATATATGTATTCATTGTAATATGCTTCAAAAGTATTCAGTATTTTCATACTAAGGGAGCAGTCCAGGTAGACAAGCAGTTCACAGTTTGGTCCCTTTGTTCCCTACTAATTCGTAAATCTTTTTATAAATGAACCCTTCAAGCTGCAGGCTTTAATGTTTAATCCAACAGCATGTCTCTGGGTAAAATGTAGACGTTTGGCTGTGCCAAACCGTTTTATTCTGCACGAAATATTTCTTCCATTATGTAATCCCTCCAGAGGACCCTCATCCTGAATCCAGAGAGAAGGTTCATTTTAAAAGAGGGAGCCTGGATTTTACTGATTTAACACAGTGCTCTTTTTTTTTAAAGGATTATGTTTTTTTATCATTCTTTTACCCTTTCACACTATTTCCAAACATTTAACTGCTGTTAATTTCAGCTCTATCATACTTAGATGTACTACAGGGGACATTTTTACCTGAACTCCATGTCTATATTAAAGGCTAACATATAAACACCTCCACTTAATATTTCTTGCCCCCTATATTAACTTATTCAAGCCATCCTTTGCCCTCAGAAATGAGCTGGATAAGTAGATGTCCACAGAAAATTCAAGATATTGTCCAGGTAGCCCAGGCCACACATGTTGGATACAGAGCCATAACTAGGGCTGTTGGTGACTGGGGCAGGGTTGGAGGTCCTGCTCCGACCTGATATCATATTGGCCTCTGGTATAAGGATAAAGCAAAAGAGGGTGCAGGGGCAATGCCTCTGAGTGGCACAGGTGCACTCTCACCTTGCGTCGCCTGGAGCCAGGGCTGTGCAAAAAGGGAGCTGCTTGGGGCAAAGGTGGTGGTCACTAGCTGTTTAGGGCAAATGTGGCACTGTGGCACATGTTGCTTGGTGAAGCTGGAAGGCACCAGGGCCCTGTGGTTTCTAGTTATGCCCCTGAAGACTATGTGTGCATGGTGTTATAGCGTATGGGTGTTTGCTTTGGCTACAGGGGGCGCTGACAAAATACTGCATCCAAGGTGCCACTAACCCTGGGCTCCCCTCTACCTGGAGCAGAAATGTATGTTACACCATTTATACAGTTTATAAAGTATGCCTTTCTCCATATAATATTTGAAAAGGCTAAAGTTATAAAAACCTTATTTTGTGCTTGTGTTAATAAAAGGGGTGGCTGTGGATATAGTAATGTTACTACTGGCCATGCCGTTCTGTTTTCCACAATTGGGGAAAACATATTGTTTGGGACAATCAACTGACATTGCACTTTAATATTGTTTCTTTCTCTCTGTAACAATAACTCACTGTATGCACATTTAGGGTCACAGATAGATTTTCTTATGCAAGAGATATTGTAATACAACTGGTGTCCATAGTGAGTAAAAAGGAAACATTTTGTGACATATACAAGTAAATACAAGTTTATTCACTGAAGTGGGGTATGTTGTTTACATTTACAAACATCACGATGCATTATGAGCAGCCAGGGCCGGCCCTAACATTTTCATCTTTTCTCTAATGCACTACGAGAGCCATGTTTCTGGTACTCTTCCTGGCACAGTAGCACCTCTAACCAACTCTACACCCTAGAGAGATGCCAGGTTTACTGGCTGTGTGAGACGTTAACTGCAACAAGAGTTTGGTTTGAACTGTATAATTCACTGTTAAAAAGTGACATTTCTCCTACATTTCCATCTCCATTCGATTATGCATTAATAAGTGCCAACACAACTCTTATTGGAGTTCAGAAGCTGAAACAGTAACTTTCTTGCTATAGGGAATAAAAACTTTTTTCGGTTAAGAATTATGTTGCAGGCTATACACCGATCAGTCAAAGCATTATGACCACCTGCCTAATATTGTGAAGGTCCAAACTTTGCTGCTAAAACAGTCCTGACCCATCGAGGCATGGGCTCTGCTAGACCTCTGTAATTGTGCTGTTGTGTCTGGCACCAAGACGTTAGCAGCAGATCCTTTAAGTCCTGTAAGTTGCGAGGTGGGGTCCCAATTGATCGCAGTAGTTTGTCAAGCACATCCCACAGATGCCACGTTCTCCAATGCCATCAGGGAATATGAAAGTGTACATGTTCTGCAACAATGCTTAGGTAGGTGGTAAGTGTCAAAGTAACATCCACATGAATGGCAGGACCCAAGGTTTCCCAGAACATTGCCCAAAGCATCACACTACCTCTGCTGGCTTGCCTTCTTCCCGTAGTGCATTCTGGTCCCATCTGGCCATCAACTTGATGTAAAAGAAAATGTGATTCATCAAACCAGGTCACCTTCTTCCAATGGTCTGTGGTCCAATTCTGTGATATATCCAATAAATACAGTGATTGCACTTACACAACCGTTGAGTGTGTCCATCTGTGTGTAAGTGCAATCACTCTGTATTTATTTCATATATGAAGATACCATCTCATTTTGGTCTTTTTTTCCCTTTCTTCACTTCGCTATGAATTGAGATAAGCTTGAAAATCACAGTGAGCGCATCTATTGACGTGAAAATACATCACTGTTGTGTATATTGCTGCACTGTTATTTTTGTTCTTTCCCTTGCTTCTGTATTTATTGTACATGAGCACCCCTAGGTGGAAATAACCTTTCTATCTGAACCAGCATTTTTGAACTACAGTAGCTCGTCTGTTGGATTTGACCACACGTGCTGGCCTTCACGCCCCACGAACCTTGGCCGCTCATGACCCTGTCAGGGGTTCACTGCTTTTCCTTCCTTGGAACACTTTTAATAGGTACTGAGCACTGCAGATCAAGAACACCTCACAAAAGCCCTAGTTTTGGAGATGCTCTGACCCAGTTGTCTAGTCATCACAATTTGGCCCTCAGATCCTTACTCTTGCCCGGTTTTCCTGCTTCTAACACATAGACTTTGAGGACATAATGTTTACTTGCTGACTAACAAATCAATGGTCATGTTTTGGCTGATCGGTATATATAAATATGTTGTCAATGTGCACCATTTTTAAATTACTTGTTTTATTAAAAATCTTAAGTCTACCTTTGCTCTTAATTCTACTGTACACCAAAGCTGCCACATTATTAGAATTAATTTGTGTTTTTATGCATCAAACATGCATTATACAGTTGTACAAATACTATGCAAGTGCAGATAAAGTAAAGCAAATTAAGTAAGGTGACAGTTATTATTAATACAGTTCCATCATTGTTGGTCTCCATTACATTTATGCAGTGTTTGGTACTGAGGTGAAGTTTATTGCTCATTAGCAGTCGAAACAAAACAATAGATGTTTTTGTTGCATATTCACCCAATTGCAACTATGATATTTTGGGAACCTCCAGGTTTGATTAAGAGGAACGTGTGTACGTACGTGTTAGCGAGTACGAGTACGTGTGTGTAATTTGTGTGTGTTTACATATGTGTGTTAGAAGGGAGCAAGGGGCAAAAGAAGCACAGACAAGTTGTTTGAGGGCAATGGTAGCACATACAAGCTGTTTGAGGGCAATGATGGCACAGGTAAGCTGTTTGTGGGGCACTGACAAACTGGGGGGCAAAGATGGGACAGACAGGCTGATAGTTAAAAAAAGAAATACAAACGCAATAAAACTTAAAGACTTCAGTAATGTCCTCATGACATCATACAAAATGTAAAAAATAATACAAATTTAAGAAAATGTAAAAATAGGTGACTAAACACCCTGTACAAAAATAAGAAAAAAATGTGTAGACTGTAATAGGGGATTTAAAACCCTACTTAAATAAATATATGAAGCTGCTTTGGTAGCGTTCTAGTTATACAGCATCTTATATAAACACAATGCACACGTTACCACCGGGCAAGCCACTCCAAGCATTAGGGGCTGAACGCCTCTAGTCCAAGACGGACAGGTCAGGGGCGGGCATAATAAACATCCTATCAGAAAGCAGGGCGTGCCGTCCAATCAGGCGCCGGATTACATGGCCAACCAGGAAGTGACTGGGTATTGCCGGTGGCTGAGTGTCGCGAAAGAGAGTTTGATGAAGATGAGCAAGGATTTGTGTCGCCAGCCTGGCACGGTAACCGGATGTTGCATGACCCGGGTGGGGAGCTCTCGAAGCCTCCCGTTCTGTAGATCTTTTTGGTTTTTTTTTGTTATCCAGAAGCAGAAAGAACATAAAGTTCTCGTTTTGAGTGTGGTGGTGTGTTATTTACTAACAGCTTTGTGAACGAGTTTCGTGTGTGGTACCTGGCAAATAAAGGGTTAAACCAATTTCATCAACTTGTTGCCATGGCTATTCACTTTATCTCTGTTTTACTTAAAACCGACCACCGAATTTTTCCTTCATGTAATATATGTTCCAAAATATTGCAAGTGTCCCAAGACGCATGCAGGAAAAGGGGTGTTTATGTGTAGTTCCTGGGCCTGTGTGACACTGTGCTAAAATCATGCAAAAGCTCTAACGCCTTTATAGTTATGTCTTCAGTGTCGATTGGCATTCTTTTCCTCTATGGCTTGCCACTCCTTTTTGGACACATGTAGTTCTCAAGCGCAGCAATGCTAGAAATGAGGAAGTTTCTTCCTTGATTCTTCTCTAGATTATTATTTATTGTTTTTTATGTAGCGCCATCAAATTCCGTAGCGTTGTACAATGGGCGGACAGGACGTAACAAGTAGTATGTAACGTAACAATTTGACTTACGGAGACAACAGGTGAGGAGGGCCCTGCTCAAACGCACTTACAATTGAGAGAACTTTTGGTTATTAGTTATTCGCTTTAGTGCCCAAACTGTGTTTTCATATCGCATGGATGCTGATGCATCTTAGTTTGCAAATTGGGCACAGCGTTCTTTAGTTGGCGGAGTAGGAAAATGAGGCGTCTGGCTCCCGACTCCTTACTTGGTTGACTGCTGAAACCAGGAAACATTAGTGAATACACTTCTTGCACATGCTTTCTAGCACTTCCATTGAAACAGCAGCCAATCAGATTTATGCTAGCAAAGCATTGGCGTTCAATAGCATACGTATGATTGGCTGCTACTACTGCCTTTTCATTGTAATGGGAGCTCAGCTACCTTGGAGGTATCTGGGGAAGAAGGCTAGCGAGACGGAAGAAGGAAAAACTTCCGGAAAAAAACCACCATGTAAAGTGGACTCTAATATGTATTTAGGCAAATGCTGCTTTGTCCCAATGGGCTATTATGCTACGCAGGATGGTTACATTTTAAACTGACCCATGGTGTGTGGCATGAAAAAGTCTCCAGAGTTATGGGACTTCTTGTTTGAAAAGTTTGATTGGGTAGCGCCAAGGAATTCCTCTAAAAAACACAGCCCAGGTATACGTCACAGTCGCATCGTATAGAAAATGAACGCATAGCGTTGTTGAAAGCTATTCAGCCATTGTTCAGGGTTTGATGTTCGTTTGTAATTGTTTCATGGTTTTATATAGGGAGCCGAACCAGTGATGGAACCTACAGCGTCAGGTGTTTTTTGCAGCAGAATTCGAAATATGGTGAATGCTGAAGATGTAAATGCCATTATTCTGGCTCAGAGGCACATGTGAGTATGTGTGGGCTAGTATGTTATACATCAATAGATCAATATGTTGTTGTTGCCTGGTATGGCTGGTAACCCCCTTACGTGTTGTCTCTAACGTTTTCTTGAGACACTGTATGAAGTTGAGTTTGGTAAAGAAATCGGTGTTTTTGCTTTCTAATGGTTAAATTAAAATATTAAGTATGGACCTGGGCCTCATTCATGCTAGTGTAGATGAGAAATGGCTATTCCACTGGGGCTTTTTTGCACTGACTATATGATCAGTTTTGCTGAACCGGACATATCTCCTGCATGGAAAAGGTGCTGGGGGTCCAGAGGAAGAGGCCATTATGGGGTCATTACATTGCATATGCATCCCTTTAACTTAATAGACTAGTTTTTACATAAAGCTATAGCATAACATTCTAGGTAGTTTTACTGAATAAATAACATGATGCTAAACGTATTTGTGCTTCTTTGCTGCAGGCTTGATCGGTTTGAAAAAACCAATGAAATGCTACTCAATTTCAACAGCTTGTCCAGCACAAGACTGCAGCAGATGTCTGACCGGTTTGTACATCACACCAGAACATTAGTGGAGATGAAAAAGGACTTGGACATCATCTTCCGGAGAATCAGGTAACCTGACGTTCTACCAAGCTAGCTGAACTCAAAGGTTGAATTTCAGACAGCCATATCAGTCATGAAAATAAAATCAATCCCGGTATCCTGTCTGGTTGCATCCATAGTGTGCATAACATAGTCAAGTGCTGGAACTGGTCTGAAGGACACTCCCAGCAATGGTGTTATGTGATGTTTCATGAATATCTATTCATGTCTATTACATTTTGTTGTTTCTTTGACCCTACAGGATGTTAAAAGGCAAATTGGCAAAACAATATCCAGAGTCTTTCAGCTGTAAGTTCCTTTTTAATAACACCATTTTAACATACATTTTTCATCCACTTAGTCAGCAATGAAACCAATTTGAGAGATACCATAAGAAAATAAAATAGAAGGTTAAAACAAACACATGCATTCACACTGGCTGTTGTTTGCATTACCAGTTTTAGAGGATGCGAGCATGTACCACAGTGTTCTTTTGCCCCTTGAAATCAGTATAGACTTGGTATAGATCAGTACAGACTTGGCGCTATACACCATTGAGTCTGATATGTGTGCCTCCACTAAAGTCTCTATTAGATATCACAAAGATTTGGTGCAAGCAATGTTAAGTTATGAGGCATGGTTACCAGGCTGCTGAGATTTGAACAGAGCACGTTATGTAAAACGACAAGTAGATTTCACCTTAAATCAATTAAAAATTTCACTTAAGACTTTCGTCTCGCCCCCTGTCTCTACTGAGAGTTGAAAGCGTCTTAAAGTATGTTTACTGAACCGATTGTCACTGGTGTTCATGCAAACTTGACTCCAAAATGCATTAACAAATACGTTTTGGGACCAGACAGTTTATTCAATGACAAACTGCAAGTAGTTTTCAGGTTTTTTTATTCAGAGTAGAAATCTAGAATCTTGGCTTTCATTATTGTATGCAAGGGCATTTTGGATTGCTTTGTATTTTTCTTCTTTCTTCTACTGAAAAATAATAGAGTGGTTAGTTTAATAATTACTGCGTATTCCATGTTTGATAAGTGTTTTTATAGTGGCAGTACCGTTGGGCTTGCTCTCTTCCCCGGGACAAACACTAAAAAAGATAGAAGGGGTTAAGCTCCACCCCCCCTTACCCTATAACTGCACGTACCAGCGACCAGCATTCAGTTCTTTTTTTGTCCCGCAGGGACGAGCACAGGGGATTCTGCTCCATTCTTCTGCTTCGGCAGCTTGGATCCGGATCGGCCGGCACACGGGTTGTGTCCGGCGAAAGGGGGTTCCTGCAAGTCCGTTCGCTCCCCGGGTGGGAGCTCGGCTTATCTTTGCAGCACCGCGTTACAGAGTGAATCTGTAGCGGTGATTTGTTTCAAGCAGGGGAGGAGCATGCGCAGTACAGTGGAACGCACGCCCGGGTGGCTATGCGTTCCACTGATGATCCGGCCGTGCTACAGAGTATGCGCGGCTCGGATCATCCGATTTTGGCGCCAAATTCAAAAGTTGGCTGCCTATTTATGCTGTGCAAACCTCTCTGACCACAAGAGTGTGTGTCAGGACAGGTTTCCGTGTTGTCTGAACCCCCACACGGTTTTTGGTGATCTTTTTATTGATACACCAAAAAAAATATGTTGACCTTCATCTCCAGAGAAGGATAAAATGCCTTCGGCTCCTTTCTAAAAGGCTTCATGCATGTCTAAACAGTGGCTTGCCTTGAATGTAACTCCTCTCCCAGACGGCTACAGGAAGATGTGCCAGCAGTGTTTAGCAGATATCCAGCCAAACCAATGGTGCACGACAAGCCAAGTAAGAAACGCAGGAGAAAGCAAAGTTTACCCACATCAGAGTTGTCATCTGGGGAATGTTCGCGTTCATCTATGGATGTGTCCAGTTCTGAAGGTTCAGAGTCTGAATCCGGTTTTCCTTCGCAAGACCTGGGGAAATTTGTTAAAGAAAAATTCCGGCCTAAAAGATACTATGGACATAGGAGCAGAGACCGCTAATAGAAGAATCTTCTGAGGCATCAAAGCAAAGCAGCATCAGCTGGAGCAGCAGTAGCGAGAGCTCAAGGCTTATGGCTCCAGAAATTGGAAGACCACGTTCTGGAGGAGGCAGACAAGGATCTTTTCGCAACTTTTGGAAAATTTGAAGCTTTGTAATGAATTCTTGATGTCAAGCCTACATGGAACCGCAGGTATCCCTATTATAGGCAGAGATATTCCACGCCGTAGGATATATCTTCCTTTCAGAAAAATAAAGATTCCAGATTTCATCCTTAACAGCTAGAGACATCCTAGTATCCTCTTACCCAGCGTTGAACAAGTATGCAGCGTTTATTATGGCAGCATCTAAACTCCTCAAGCAGGGAGTTTATTTCAGTTTATTTCTATTTTAGGGAGTTTACTCTCGCCTTGTTCTTGGTCCCATAGCCGGGGCACTCTTCATCCTGTACTGGATCTGAAGTCCGTCTACCAATATATTCCATATCAACACTTCCGTGTGGAAACCATCTCTTCGGTTACTCTAATGATTCAGAGAGGAAATTATGTGGCTTCCCTAGACCTACAGGACGCTTACCTGCAGGTGTCAATAGCAGTAGAGTCAAGGAGATTTCTGAGATTTGCAGTGAAGACAAGCAAAGGTTTCCATCATTTTTACTTCGGCCTATCAATTGCTCCAAGAGTCTTCACCAAGATTCTCACTCCGTTGACTGCAGAACTGAGATTGAGAGGAATAGTTGTGGTTAAATATCTGGACGACTGGCTGATAAAAGCTTCATCCGCTGCACAACTTTTACAGAACTTCAAGTGATGATCACTCTTCTCAAAGAACACGGCTGGCTTCTGAATGTAGCCAATTCACACTTAAACCCGACCACAGAGATCAAGTTTCTGGGGTTTCAGGTAAACTCAAGATCTCTACGCCTCTATCTTCCAATAGTCGAGGCCATACGCATTCGGCTAAGAGTCTCCGAGCTACAA
>VKOC01000001.1:25818091-25835474 GCA_009364415.1 Spea multiplicata
ATGGGTTAATAGAGGAGATGACTAGATTAATCCACTGCACGTCATACAGAATTGCAAAATAATTTGAACGCTTAGATACATGTAAATATATCTTTGTTGTTTTTTTGTGCAGGAGCGAAATGCTGGCCAAGTAAGAAATTACTCTTTCTCTTCCGCCCTCTGTGGCAGCAAACGCTATTTCTTGCATTGTGTGTCTCTGTTTACTTGCACTATTATTTCCCTACAAATCACAATTCAGAGCCAGCTCTGGAAATCCATGTCTGGAAATTCTGATCATTTGCAATTACTCAAGTGGAAAGAGCAGGCCACAAATGTCTGTGGTGCGTGCAGTTATTTATAACATTTGGTATTGGGGAAAACGATCAACTCCTTTAAAAAAATTAAATAAAAAAATATAATTAAAATGTCAGAATCTGATGTAAGTGAAAACACAAATAATAAAACTACAGAGTATTGACCTGTAATTCTGAGAAGCTGTGTAATGTTTTTTGATAGAATGTAAGAAAATGCCAACATATTTTTGGGATTAATGGAAAAGGTAAGCGTTATTAGACTGTAAAACACTAACTATGAGTGGGTGGTATAGCAATGACTGAGACCATCCAGGTACCTGGACTGCCCGCCACTTCCGCCAGGGCTTCTATGATGGAGCGCCGGCATGACATGACCTTCCGTTGCTCAGTCATAGAAGCCCCGTTGGGAGTGCTGGGTAGCAGCAGAGGTTGTCTACACACATCGCTCAGATGTTCCCCGGATGCCCCCACTAAACACCAGGGAGTCTGAAGCACGGAGGACAAGTCTGGGGAATGCATGTACACTGCCCCTACACACACATATACACATGCACATATACATATGCACTGCCCTTACATGCACATATACATGTACATGCCTTACCCACAGCACATATAACATGTAACACTTGCCTTACACACACACAACATATACAATTGTACACTGCCCTTACAGACACACATATACACTTACCTTACACACCAGCTAACAAATGTGCTCTGACACACACCGGCCCATACACATACACAATCTTACAAACACATATATACATATACACTGCCCTTACACCCCTTTCTCCCCATCTCTTACCTCTTCCTCCATCCTTCTTCCTTTTTCTTCCAGCTTCCATCCTGTATCCTACATCCTGTGGTGGGAGCACGAGGTCTGTCACTTCGCAATCTCCCTCTAGTCGGCTCAACATTAGGGAGCGCGAGGTCTGTCACTTCAGACCTCGCTTTACTGCTCCCTCTTCACTACCCGACGGCTTTTACTATAGAGCGCAGGGATGACGTCATATCCCCACGCTCGGCATTATTTGCCGGAGCTTAGTGATTAGGGAGCAGTAAAGGGAGTTCTGAAGTGACAGACCTCGCGCTCCCTAATGTTGAGCCGACTAGAGGGAGATTGTGATCTCCCAACTAATCTGCAGGCTGATCGGGCATCTGTGCGCCCCCCCCCCCCAGCTGCACCTGCGGGACAGAGGAAGGGATAGGCGGGACAGAGACCGAAAATCTGTCCCACCTAAATCGGGACAGTTGGGGGGCATGGGGTAATCTCATATTCACACTATTTCTTTTTTTCTTAAATTAATATTCAAATTTTGGGGGGTCGTCTTGTAATCAGGGTCATCTTATAATCGAGCAAATACAGTACGTTTCCGCCTAGAGATTATCTAGATAAGTACAGTAAAGTATTGCCACACCCTGACATTATGGTTAACGCTTCATCTCAATTGACAACTTGAATTTTAATGAACTGAAAGATCTGATCCTTTTCCATTTACTTCTCCTACTTAAGTTTTATTCCCTTAATTTTACCCTCATTCATTTATTCTCTCAATTCAGTCCAAATAAAGTCTTAAATGACATCAGACATCTTCAAATTGCCCCACGGTTATTGACAAAACATTACAGTTTGGCCAGTGCTCCTCCTTGCCCTTGCAAGGATTTTAAACTTCTTGACAGCTGTACTATTCAAGGTATTTTCTTCCCTCTAACTTTCCAAGTTTCTTTTCAGTTTATGTTTTTTCTTTAATTTTTCTTATCATCTACTGCCTTTAAAGGGAAACTGACACCAGAAAGCTTGGAGAGCAGCCCCAACCTTTTGACCTTATAACTGGAAAGCCCCAGACATGTTTGCCAGATAACAGTATCAATGTGGAGAAACTAGTCCTGTCCAATACACGTTTACCAAAAGGGGCTTATAGTCCTCAATTTTATTTCAAGACACGGAGGCTCATATTGTGCATTTAACCCTTTCTTTACTCCAACAGCAGCAAAGAAAAAACTATACAACATTGGTAGAAAAAAAGGTAAATAACCACAAGATACACAATAGCTCCTCCCACAACGTCATCATGCTCATATAAAGGGAAGCACTGTCCACACTCTTCCTCTTTCTTTGCTGCTCCAACAGCAGATAAGTATATCTCAGTGTTCCTATATCAATTTCCTGCGTTATTGGTGTTTTATATTATAATTATCGGCTCTGGCTGTTAATTTTATCGCTACTTTGATTGTTTTCCTGCACCTCTCGCGGGTCTATTCCCTCCCGCGTTATTTATACCTTTTTCTCCCTCCAACTTACGTTTCTTCCTGGCTTATTCCCCGCTACGCGCGGTTCGCCAGCTGGTTTCTCCTTGCCTCCGCCCCGACTGCCGCGCCGCTTCTCGCGCGTGTCGGCGGTGGAGTCGGCTGTTGCGGCGGCAGCGGGCACTTGCTCGCTTGTCCGCTCGCGCGTTTCTGGTGCCACGACCGTTTTCTCTGTTGGCCGCGGCCATCTTAACTCCTCCGTTTTTCTTCGCCGCGTCACGCCTATTCGCGGGGCGTTGCGGCTGACGGCTTCGCGCGCTTCTGCCCCAGGCTCCTCCCCTCATTATCGCGGGTGCCATTTTGTCTGTACCTGCGAGTGATAGGAGTCTTGGGAGAGAAGCGGTTGGTCTTTTTCGGCTCTTTCCTGCGTTTGAGAGTTAGAATAGTCTTCTTTCTCTCCCTTCTGGCTTGGTTTTTATAGTTACACGTTCCTGTTTCTTAGGGCTATTTTCTGTGGTTTGTTTGCAGCATATTTCTGTTACTCTTCATTCAGGGGCATATCCCTATATCCCTATATTCATATATTATGGCTGATAATGATTCTCCCTCTGGGGATCTCTCTGATCAGGATGTTCCTGTGAGAGAAGGTTTGAACTCTGGTGCTGACCCATTAAGAGATTTAAATAATTCAGTTTCTCAGGCTATTGCCTCAGCCATGAATTCAATGACCTCGGCATTATCTTCATCCCTGGCTCAGGCTTTTCAAAAGTCTTTTGCTGGCTCGGCCCTGGCCCCAGAACAACCTTCTGGTTCGGCCCCTATAACTCATGAGGGCAAGAAAGCGGCATGTAAGTCACGTCATACGCGTGCGTCAGCCTCCAGAACACTAAAGACTGATGGTACTAGACCCATCATGGAAGGCGCTGTCTCTAAGCGCAAGAGAGCCCTTACTCGCCGGGCAGAACGGGCGAGGAAATGGAGGTGTGCTAGGGCACAATCCTCAAGCGCGTCCGACTCTGATGCAGGGTCGCCTGAGGAGGCTTGGTATGGGTCTGACTCTGACTCTGATTCATCGTTTGCAGGTCAGACCGCGGACGACACGGCTCTCCCTTCTGAAACCCCTGCTACTGCAGAGGGTCCCCAGTCTGCCCCTTCCTCTAAGACCTCGGAACCCTTGGTTCTGGATCAGTTTGGGGAGCCGTTCTTTGACCCCGAGGGTTTACATCACCCCCGCTCTGCTGAGTGGGTACCCTCGGACCACGTGGCCCGTTATTTGCAGGCCAGAGTCCGCAAGCCGCTGAGTAAGAATTCGCGTAATAAATTGCGCGCCGAGTGCCCCAGGCCCATTGTTCCGGGTAAGGTTTGTGAGACGCCTACCGTGGACCCTAAAATGGTCCAGTTTCTATCTAAGTCTGGATGGAACCCCCGTAAGGGTCTAGAATCTGCCTTAAGGGCCACCCAGGACAAACACCTTGACATTTTCGGTCCCCTGACCAAAATGTTTCAAATCATTGAGGACTGGCTGGATTCAGGCACCCCTCCGGACCCTATGGTCCTTAGAGGATGGATGCAGAGAGCCATATGTATTGCGGGAAATACTAACACCTCTCTCTCCATTGAGCGCCGTAAGGCCATCTTATTTAAGATAGAGCCCAAGTTGTCCAATCTGGCCCTTACTGAGATGGGGAGTGAGGCTCAAGGAATGCTTTTCGGAGACTCATTTATAAAAGACCTAGGTCGTTTTGTGGGAGCTTTTACGGCTTTAGACAAGGCGCAAACGTCCATGCGCAAGGTTTTCCACCAACGGGTCTCTCCCCGGGCCGGCAGATTTAGGGGCCGTCTGTCCGGCCGTTCCTCCCAAGGCTCAGCTCACACGAGCCGAGGCTCCTATTCATATTACTCGTCCCAACGAGCTCCCTTCCAGAATTTCTCCGGCGGCAGGTCTCCCTTCTTCCCGCAGCGAGGTCGCCCTTGGAGGGCTAGAGGACAACGCGGTGCACAGTTTACCCGCAGACCCACTGGTAAGCCTTCCTCTCATTACCCATTCTTCCCAGTATCCTGTGGGGGGCAGACTCACCCATTTTTTGCAGGTCTGGCAGTCGATAACCTCCGATTCGTGGGTGATTCAAACCGTATGTGGTTACGTGATCGATCTGGTAAGCCTTCCACCTCTGAATGTCTTTCCCAAACCTTTCCATTTTTCCCATCAGGACTCCAAGCTTGTAGACCTAGAAATATCCTCCCTGGCGGAGAAACGAGCGATAGAGCGTGCTCCTCCAGACGCTCCGGGCTTCACCAGCAACATTTTCCTGGTCCCCAAAAAGGGAGGCGGTATCAGACCAGTAATCAACCTCCGCCGTCTCAATCTTCATGTTCGTTACAGGCACTTCAAGATGGAAGGCATCCATCTCCTCAGAGACTTGTTGCTGATGAACGATTGGATGGCCAAGATCGACCTCAAAGACGCCTACCTAACGGTTCCGATAGCGGAAGAATCCAGGAACCTTCTGCGTTTCCGTTGGCGCAACGTGTCCTGGCGTTTCACTTGCCTACCCTTCGGGCTGTCTTCTGCTCCTTGGTGCTTCACCAAGTTGCTCAAGCCAGTCGTGGCTCTTCTACGCTCCCGGGGTGTCCGCCTTATCATCTATCTGGACGACATGCTCCTTTTGGCTCAGGACAAGAGCGTGCTGCGTTTGCACACCCGATGGACGCTAGATCTGATCCAAAGCCTTGGATTTCTCATCAACTGGGAAAAATCCCGTCTCATCCCGTCCCAGCGTCTGGAGTTTCTAGGATTCGTCATAGATTCCACAAGAGGCATTCTCAAGTTACCGTCCTCCAAGCTACATTCCATCAAGAAGGAACTCCGCAGGGTCCTTCGTCTTCGTACAATCTCCATCCGTCACCTGGCCAGGATAATTGGCCTTCTGTCGGCATCCATCCAGGCAATCTTCCCTGCCCCGCTTCACTACAGGGCAATGCAGCGTTTGAAGATCAGCCACCTGCGCCTGGGAGCGTCCTACGCGGATTCAGTCACTCTGGACGCTCCGACGGTGGGCGAATTGCGTTGGTGGTTGGCCAACATCTCGGCCTGGAATGGCAAAGCGATTTTTGGGATCCAACCGGAGATGTCCATCGAGTCCGACGCCAGTTTGCACGGTTGGGGTGCGAGATGTGGGGCGACGTCCACAGGAGGTCCTTGGTCTCAGTCGGAGGTTGGTCTACACATCAACTGTCTAGAACTCCTGGCGGGTTCCTTTGCTATCAGGAGTTTCTCCAAGTCCTGTATCAATACCTGCATCAGATTACGCATGGACAACGTTTCTGCGGTTCGATACATCAACTGCCTAGGAGGGACTCGATCGCCCATTTTAGCGGAGTTGGCCAAGGACCTTTGGTCTTTTTGTTTGGACCGCAATATCATGGTCCAGGCGGAGTACATCCCTGGTCTTTCCAATTCGGTGGCGGATTGGAATTCCCGTTATCTGTCGGATGCCAGCGATTGGACTCTAGAGGACCAGGTTTTCACATCTCTTATGACCTTGTGGGGTCCTCTGCACATCGATTTATTTGCCTCTCGGCTGAACTCACGTCTCCCGCTTTTTTACAGCTGGCGCCCAGACCCAGACGCCTTGGCCGTCGATGCCTTCCTTCAGGATTGGTCCGCGGGACGCCACTACGCTTTCCCACCGTTTGCGATGATTTCCAGAACGCTTCTTCAGATTCGCCGTCAGCAGGCGTCGGTGGTTCTCGTGGTTCCCTTCTGGCCGTCCCAGCCGTGGTTTCCCAGTCTTCTGGACCTGGTGGTTGCGGTTCCTCGGGTGTTGCGCTCCCAGTCTCGGCTCCTTCTGGATCCTTTCGGGGCCCCGCACCCCCTAATTCTGGACGGCAGTCTGTCTCTCCTGGCGTGTTTGGTTTCCGGGGTACCTGGTTGCTCCCAGGCCTTTCGGACTCGGCTCGGCAGCTCCTGGCAGGAGCTTGGTCGCCAGGCACTCACAGATCTTACCGTGCAGCCTGGAAGGCTTGGGCTTCTTGGTGCATGGGACGGGATCTGGATCCCTTTTCAGCCCCTTTAACCGATGTTGTTCAGTTTCTCACCTCTCTTTTTGATTTAGGTCGCGCCTATAGGACCATCAACTTATATCGCTCGGCCATTTCTGCCGCTCATGTCGGGTTTGACGGTGTTCCGGTGGGTAAGCATACTGTGATCTGTCGTCTGCTTAAAGGCATTCGGCTTTCTAGACCTCCTCTACCGAAGTACTCGTCCACATGGGACGTTAACTTGGTCCTGAACCTCTTTCTCGCTTGGCCTTCTAATTCTGCCCTCTCCCTAAGGCAGTTATCGGCTAAACTGGCCATGCTTTTGTGCCTTATCTCTTGTAAGCGTGTTTCGGATGTACGCGCGTTAGATTGGAACGCCAGGTCCTATGTCCCTGAAGGCGTTCGTTTCGACATTTCGCGTCGTACCAAGACAGCGATCAAGTCGGTCACTTACCCGGCTTTTCCGTCCAATCCTCTGTTATGTCCGGTTTCTTGCCTTCGGGAATACGAACGCCGTACCTCTCCCTTCCGGACATCGGCTTCCCCTCAGCTTTTCCTCTCTTTCCGCCATCCTCATCTCCCTATCTCCTCGGCCTCCCTTTCTCGCTGGATCAAGTGGGTGATGGCCCTTGCTGGCCTGAATCTCTCCAGGTTTGGGGCACATTCCACTAGAAGTGCTGCTGCTTCCAAGGTATTGGAGTTGGGTGGCCGTTTGGAGGACATTCTTCGTTCTGCAGACTGGTCTAGGGAGTCTACTTTCAAGGAGTTCTATTTCAAGCCTATTGAGCATGTGTTTTCTTCTGTGGTGTCTCAGCTTTAAACTTGCACAATATGAGCCTCCGTGTCTTGAAATAAAATTATAAGATTTTACTAAAACATGACGTAAAGTCATGATTTTATGAAAGACACGGAGGCGATTATTGTCCCCCCCTTGGGTTTGTTCCTGTTTATTTGACATCTTTTAATTTCCCTCCCCGTCTAAGGTGGTGCTGTTTGGTGGGTATTCCGGTCTTGCCGGTTTGCTTTGGTTACTGTTTACTGGTGTCATTCTTTATTTTCTCACCTGTTTTTATTTTGTTCATATTGCCCTTTTACATTTTTTACACTCCTGTTGGTTTGTGTCTGGTCTCATGGGACTGCTCTTTGTTTTATGGTCATTGTGACTTGGTTGGTTCTAATGCGCTCCACATTCTCTGTTCCTCTTTTTCAGGTTGATTCCTGCACCCTTTTTTGGGTCCCTACAGTTCTGGTGCTCGGTCCTCCTCTACGTTCCGGTGCCTGATGTTCTCCGTTGGTTTGGTGGTTCCCATGTTGGACTCACCGCGGTTTTTTCTATGGTTTTGGTTGACTGGTCATCGTCGCAGCCAAGAAAGAGGAAGAGTGTGGACAGTGCTTCCCTTTATATGAGCATGATGACGTTGTGGGAGGAGCTATTGTGTATCTTGTGGTTATTTACCTTTTTTTCTACCAATGTTGTATAGTTTTTTCTTTGCTGCTGTTGGAGTAAAGAAAGGGTTAAATGCACAATAATCGCCTCCGTGTCTTTCATAAAATCATGACTTTACGTCATGTTTTAGTAAAATCTTATAATTGTCTAGACATCCCAGTAGCTATATGTGCAAAGACAACGAGGCAAGCACTTCTCCTAATATCTATAAATTGGAGCTGACCGGAAAGCAATTGGACCTACATCCCCTGCTTTTATTATATTATACTTTCTTCAATTATTACTTTATCTTGTGTGGTTGAAGATGGTTTACGAAGACTATTTATGTGACTTTGTGAACTATTGAAAGGAATTTATATAACTAGATAGGCATATAGAGGAAAGAAAGATGATGCATTTTACTCACACCATTTAAGTTATAAGCAAATTGTTTTGTTTCTACATCAGAGGGACATCAGAGGACGAAAGAGGGACAGAGACATTTGGGTCTCACGGAGGGACTGTTTCCTCTGGATAGTCCACTAGTAAAGAGGTATGTCTTGCGCCATGGGTAATTCTGCTAAAAGGGAACTGAGCAGCCTTTGGACAAGGGAAAAAAAGCTGTTGTTAAGCATGAGTCGGAGGGTGGTAGAAAGACTTGAAGTGTATTTTTGCACTGATGACTGAAAGTAGGTTTATCTAAAGTATCCTTGTGCCTGTGCTAGAGATTTGTATACTATGGAGATAACTCAAGGGCTTGTCACTGCATATAAGATGGTGACTTTTGTAAAGGGTTCCCCTTTCCTCTTCTCTCCCCTTGCTATTTATTCCCCCACTTTGCTCAGATTTACTCTCTGTTTTCTCTTTTCTTCCTTCCGTTCTCTCTTACCACACATTTCTCTTTTCTCATTTTCATTTTCTTTATTTTATCTTTTATCACTTTTGTCTTTCTCTCATTTCTTATGTCTTTTGTCTCATATTATTCTCTCTCCTTTTGTCTCCCGTTTTTCATTCTGTATTTTCTTTCATGTCTCTCCCCTTGCTACTCCTCTAAGCAACATTTTAGCAATTACTGGAAACCCACAGCCATCACCTCCCAGCCATAACCTAGACACAACCTATCTAAGAGTGTGTATGTGTCTGCCTGATTAAATCACTTCACATGTTCGACCATAAAACAATGTTTCTTCCAGAAATATGTCAGCACATTGAGATTTGTTAGTTTTATCAGGAATCCCCTCCCCAAAAAGCCTCATTCATTAATTTATTATATTGCTGCAATGAAAGTACACTATTCCCCTCACATAACCTTTATCAAACTATTCTCAGTGTACCTGAACATCAGCATTTAGCGAGGAACTTAGGATAGCACCAAAGTTTCTAAACCTCTTAAAGATGACACTAACATTACAATAATGCAATAAACTTTTTCCTAAAGTAATGCAGCCATACTGTATGTCAAATTAAACCAAAGGCCACATATTGTGTCATGGCAATTAAAATGCACGGTTGTTTATCACAGCAAAAAGTAAAAGGAACCAACTCCCCCATGTAAGTAATGAGCCCCGCTAATGGTTTCAGCTAAGATGTCTACAGCCATTGGTGACTTGTTTGTGCTTCTTAATGTCATACGGGTCACTTGTAATTTATGTGCCCTGGGGCAACTCGTATTAAAATTAAAGCGTAATAAGTATGAATAAGTATAATAATGTTTTTGATGCCCTTATGAGAATTATGTGGCTGCCTATATCAAAAGAAGTTTATACAACAATCCGACAAGTCCAACACATCAACTGAATGGTTGTTGGTATCCCCATGCAGTTTGAAGTATGAATCGAGTTATTCTGTTATAGTGCATTCAACACTTTTAAATATACTATGTTGTGCCTGGGAAGTCATCCTCTTCTTGATTTATTATTACATTGAATAGTCCTATTTATCCTGGCGTCAAACCAATCTTATTTTCTCAATTTCACGGCCTTGTTAGCTGTCTTCTTGGGGAAAGTCTCTTTAGGCTTAAGCCTTCACAGGAGCGAAACGCAAAAGGATCCATGAATTAGGTTATGTTGAGAGGTCAGGGAACCGATCTCCGGAAAAGGCTTTTAAAGCTGATATTTCATATGTCATCTTCTCACTTTCCCTGCTCAGGGACATGGTTAGCTGCTAATGGATTATGTTTTGTGTGGCTGAGTTATTGTCTTTGAGTCTCGAGTGGGAGGAGATTAAGTATTTATAATTTATGTTGACAGGATTTTATAAAGTCTGCGTCTTTCTTGGCCACAATCTGCAGATTAATTTAATAGGTTTAACCCCGTTTTTACCAGGTGAGACAGGAGTACATATAGTAACATTGTAATGTTTTTTCAGGATAACAATACTGCCATGTTTATCCATAATGGCATAGCTTTTTATTGGTTGCTGTTGTCTTTAAAACTATGGTTAGTTTTATTCAGAATATGAATAAACTAAAAATATTGACCTTACATATATAAGGAGATAGGATATTTGGCCACCAAAACCAGAGCCAAATTCACCCACAACATACTTAATGTCTTTGCCCCATCCATACAGATGTTCAAAAGGACCAAAATACTAGGAGAAGAAAGAGGAAGAGTTTGAGCTAACCCGGTTTTTACTACTCTACTCTTGTTGAGCTATGCCGATAAAGTATTGAGTTCAAATGTTATCTCCCCACATTCTGCCCTTTGCTAACATAACCAAATTTTACCTCAATTATTTACATTTATCCTTGTCACATATCTAAGCATTTCTATAAAGGTCTAGCAGATATTTTGCCATGATAGCCATTGAGTTTTAGTTCACTGTTCTTTATTGAGATTTTCCATTACACTATGTACCATTCTGTACCTGTTTGCTTTTCCAGAATTTTGGCATCACCACCAAGACACTCTAATGATAATGATCCCATATAGATTATAGGTAGAACACACTGGCTAGTCCAGACTGAACAATATGACCTAAAATAAATCAAATGTTACCCTTATTTCATTATTTGTGTTTAGTGTAAACTGTAAAGATAACTTCTACAACCCTCAGTTCCTTCACTACACGTTAGGCTTTAGATTATGTTAGGTACCTATACCATGACACATGGGGTGCTACCTGAAGGCAGTTACCTCCAACTGGAGTCAGAATACAGAGCATACAGAGCATATTCATTTTTTTCTAGCAGATTTCTTGTGTTGTGTCCCGAGATGAGTTTCCATTGATTTTAGTCAGAGCTCAGTTTAATAGAAGATATTCTAGAGTTTAGGTTTTTGCATCAGTTTTGTTTGAGGACCTAAGGGACCCTGCTAAAAGACCCTCATTAGCCAGCAGATTTCTGAGACAGAAGACTTGGGCGAGGATCATTTGATTGTAGCACATGTCATGTGGAGAAGTCATCCGCCTGGAGATCTCAAAGGTAAGGGGACCAGTTCCTTTCAGAATGTAGGGTGTGCATTTTTGTTGCCCAAAAGAAACCTTTGTTTTGTTGAATATGTATACATACTGTATATGTACATAATATGCTAATATGTTTTGATTCAGTATCTAACAGAATTTAAAGGTGCTGCTGACAAAATATTAATTGCACTCTCTAGTATGTGAAGCAAGCAAAAGCTACACAACTTCTCTCATTCGCCACCTCTCTGGCCTGTGTATGGAAGACATACACCTGTTGCATTATACATCAATCTTATTTACCCGATGACTTCTCCTGCAATGTACCACACTCTATTACCTCCCGGTCTTATGTTTCATGTATTCACTGGACTTTCACTCATTGAGTACATAGAAGCAGAGGATTTGATGGCAGACAAGAACCAGTACACTGGGCTGTTTTGGCTGCAAAAGAGGACCTACACAATATTAGCCAGGTGGTTTTAGGCAATTATAGCATAACATTTCAGTTGTACAATTTGGGCTGATATTTATCAACTTCCATCACAACTACCATCTGGTAGCAATGTGGCTTTGCTAAGTTATATTTGACTGGTTTTATTTATTATATATACACCACGATTAGCCAAATTATTGTTTTCTGTTATAGAGGACAGTTTCTTTTGGTATTATTGTAGGTTATTTAGTTATTGTTAAGTTGCTAATATAGCTGTTCCCAAAACAATATTTAATGGAAGACACAAATTGCCTCATAACTGATTAGAAACATTTGGTCAATATGACAGTTTCACTGTGCGGTGCCAAAGCCAGTTTACAGCCCTGTTTGGCATTTAAAGAGTTAAAATACCTTGCAACAACTTGGATTTTGCATCCTCAGCTTGTGGGTCATACAAACAGCTGCCAGCGTGTGTGTTCCCAACACCTGAACATTAAATTCTGTTTTAATAGGGAACATCCCCGATACATAACGTGTATCATGCATAGCGTGTAGCACACTTATGTCATCTCCATTCTAGAGATGAAAACTGGCCAGACACTCGGAAAATGATGGAACGTTCTGATTGTACTCCCTATACTCATTGATGTCTGCTTTGCCTTGGGGCAGCGGAAAAGCCATCCCATTACTATTTTGGAAAACATAAAGGGTATTCAACAGACACAAGACAATGTTTTTCCCCTGTTTTGTTCTCTTCATTCTTTTGTGATGAAACACAATCAAAAAGAAAAGATGATTTATCTCAAGGGAGGATATGGATAACATAAAACATAGTATAATATACATAGTTATGTAAATATTGAAACTGCATGGAGAACATGCAGGAAGACTTATCAGAACCCGTTTGTATAGCACCTTTCATCCAATGGGACTCACAGTACTTTTAGCCCAGACTAACCAAATTAGCTACTGAATAGTAGACGCTATTATTACCCAATCAGTGGTACCAATTGACTACTGGAGTGCTGGAGGTTGTAAAACATGGAATCACACGCATGGCATGCAGTAAATATTAATAAAAGAAAAGTGTGTGATACATTACAATGGCGTATTGCAATTGGACCCATTCTCTTTACTATTTGTATTAGTGATATTGCAGAAGGTCTTGATGGAAAGGTATGTCTTTTTGCTGACGACAAAAATTTGATGTTCCTGGAGGGATAAGCCAAATGGCAAATTATTTAGGTAAACAGGAAATATAGATATAGAAACATTTAAATACTTTGAATACTTAACCCCTTCGTAACAAAGGCTGATTTTATTTTTTGTACCCTTTGGGACAATGGTTGTTTTAACATTTCTGAGCTGCTCGTGTTTAGCTGTAATTTTCTTCTTTCCCATTTACTGAACCCACACACATTAGATGTTTTTTTCAGGACAAGACGAGCGTTCTTTAGATGACATGGTTTTGATTGTATCATATTATTTACTATTAACAAAAGTATAAAATATGGTGAAAATTTTTGAAAAAAATGATTTTTTCTAACTTTTACGTGAAAAATCTTTTACTCATCTATAAAAGGTAATGAAAAAAACTGCTAAATAGATTATACTATTTCCTGAGTTAGAAATACCCAATGTTGTAATGTTTTTTTTGCATGTTATGGGGCAATAAGTACAGGTAGCGTTTTTGCTATTTCAAAACCATTTTTTCCAAATCTCTGGTAATTCTTCCCCCCATGTGCCATTTTGGGTATCTTTGAAGCCGACCAATGCAATTTACCCCATCATGCCATATATATATCCAGGATATTTCAGATGCTGGTATTTTAACTCTTTCCATGCACTAATTCTACCACCAGCCTTTACCAAACTTTGTGGTAGTCATTTTTTTGGCATTTTTTTCCACACATTTTACTTCAGGTATGAAGGAATGGAATTTGAATATGTAGTGTAATATTAATAATGACAGTGGATGTGGTGAGTGCCTGTATCCTTTGTAACAACATTCCAGGGTAGTTGTGAAAAGTACTTTACTTTTAGGCTTAATGGGATCACTGGATACTTTTGAGCCCAATTAGGAAGCTAGAATTAAAACCACTCCACAACCTGAAAATTAGAACATGTGGTCACCATACCTCGGAATGATCCAGGTTTGACTTGGGAGTTTCCAGGAGAAGCCCTGGGGTCAGTTTTGTCTATCTCCACACACGCAAGCAGACTGTGCGTACACCCACTTGCCATACACTTCACCTGCACCCCACTGAATTCCTACCCACTAAATGCTGCCTGGGGCTAGCACTGCCCATACATGTGGCTATTCTTGCATTCCTTGAAAAGGGTGACCAATTGGTTGATGTCAGAGGAGGCCCGTGCAGGGGACCAATAGAGTCGCTTGTACGGCCCTTTAACTCCTGGCGGCGAACCTACGGATTTCCGCTCCCGTTAACCCCTGCGATGCTGCATAGATAAGGTACGCTAGATGGGGAAGGGACCAGGGAGATTAGCAAACGAAGACAAAGATGCCATGTTTGTATGTTCGGTATTCGGGCTGAACAATGAAAACGCACCCTTCGTGTTTGTTTTCATGTTCGCCCGAATACGAATGCACAAGTCTAGTAATAATGTCCCAACATGTTAGATTATTTGATGAAAACATCTGCCGTTTTTGCATTCTGTGGCACCGCTCTTACTACATCTTCTTCAGCAAATAGGTATTGCAGAGCCTTGAGTGCATATTTCAAAACCTGTGCTTAAGATCCTATCAAGACCAGCAGGAAGAAGAAGGAAGGAGACGTACGTTGATGAGGCACAAAGCTCTGCATCAAGATTAAGGCTCATGACACCATGGAAAATGCAAAACAGTAAGGTAGACTATGTGTTCTTCTTTCTTTTGTGACAAAATGCAATTCACAGCCCTCTTTGTGTACTCTTTCTGTGAGAAAACCTAAAGCTATTGCCTCAGTTTAGCTGCACCATGTCACTTTTTTACATAAAACCAGGGGAAAAAGTCAATTTAAAATTGTAAATACAGAAAAAAAAACATTTTTGTAGCATGCGATGTGATACTTCAGTGATGGTTACTTAAGAAGATGCAGCAGAAAACATGTAGAATAATACCAGGGTCTGTGACCAGGCTTTTGAAAGGCATTTATTTAGTTTGCCTGCTGAGACCTAGTGATGGGCAACTTGTGACCCAATACTGGGTTACAACCCAAAGTGTAAAGAACCCTGAGTTTTACAATAGGTAACTGAGACAGAAAGGCAGAACATCTGAATGTAGTTACCCATCATTTACATATAGATTTTCTGATATGTGAATTATTTTTTATGCCAGTATGGGGATTTATACAATGCCTTTCCCATAATCTTTGGAGAAGAATAGGGGACAGCTCTTTTAGTTGCACTGATGCAAATAGATATATGAGGAGACAAGTGAAAGTGAAAATGTCTGTGAAATGTATTGACTAGTGTATACATTACATAATTTGTATTATATCTTTATTATATCTGTATTATACCAAATGTGTTGTAGTAAATTGTCTTCGGTAATGACTCAACAATCTTCCTTCTGTGAGAGAATCTTGTTCTGAGCACTAACATGTTTTGTCTAGATGAAGGACCTAAAGCCTGTTTCTCTGGCTTTTAAGTTTTTTTTTTTAATCAGGAAATAGCAAATGGCACTTTAATAGCCTGGCACTTACGTTTCTATACAATGCAGTTAATTATTTCAAAATTACGCATTGTAACACCTCTGCAACCAGTAATTGTAAACACATGGTTGTGTGGAACTAGGCAAAGACTGCAAAGCAATAGATAAATAAAGAAACATCTTAAAGTTTAATTACATCATTCTTTGCAGGTTTAGTATAATCTATGATATAAACTCTCACCTCCACA
Source organism: Spea multiplicata (assembly GCA_009364415.1). Taxonomy (NCBI): domain Eukaryota; kingdom Metazoa; phylum Chordata; class Amphibia; order Anura; family Pelobatidae; genus Spea; species Spea multiplicata. The sequence continues at coordinate 25,833,843 of VKOC01000001.1, forward strand.
TTTTTTTCTCTCTCAATCATGCCTTTCCTAGATCCCATGATATAGAGCAATATCTGTCCAATGATGCAAAGCCATCTTGAGTTATTTCACATCTTGGTTGATGGATACTTTAAGGTTCACAAGTTTTATTGAATTTTTATAAGGGTTTTCTATATTTGATGTCTTTTTTTATATGACCTATTGCTTTTGGTCTTTCCTCCCCCACACTATGTCTATAAATACATTGTTGTCTGCTAGTGAAATGTGTTATTAGTTTTATTTGAGGTGATGCATGAGGGGAACAGATCAAGTGGTATCAACACTGGAGATGAGTATATATTTTTCTGCAGCCTTTCCAACACATGGGCTTTTCAAGGCAGAAAAAAACCAATTCAATTTTCTGAAACAAAATTTAATGTGGATACCAGTATGGTATTATGTCCTCAAACAGTCAATAACACAGAGCTGGGATATATTAGCTATCAAGGTTGAAGGTGATCGTCAAGTACTAAAACTAACACGCGTGTATATACACATATTCTAGGCAGATGTCAACTGTGTCACTAAAGGGAAATGAATGCCATGGTCATCTGGTTACTAGAATTCTCCTAACCGCCAACAACCTCCACTTATTAGCTCATACATCTCTGTGGTATGTGCAGGCAGATAATTATACCTATAACTGGGTACTCTCTAGGTTTGACCCCGAGTCTCCAGATGAATCCCAATTTCTACTATCTTCTGGCATGGGGAGTGATGTATAGACAGGCCCACTCTCTGGTCATCTTCTCTCTGCACTCTGCACTCTCTTAAACCTTTTTTGAGCTAAGGTATTTTTGACCTACCCCCAAAAAACGCACAACCCCAGGCGAAGGACAGCTCTGGGCCTACAGTGGGACATTCCCAGGTTTGGTTGTACCTTTGTGTCTATTTAAGTAATCTAACAGTAAAATACTACTTTGCAGCAGAACTAATTTCTATGCATAGCACCCTTTGCTGCTGCATACAAAACGGTAAAAAAAATTGCCTAAACAATCAGTAAAAACAATCATCAGTAAAAGAAATATGTTAAAAAAGCATAATTGGTTTAAAGAGTTTAGTGTCTTAAATATTTAAAATACTGCATGGAAAGATGCAATGTAATTAATTGAAAGATAAATAATACATAAATAAATGAATGAGGGAGAGAATGAATGAATTAATGTGCGGATGAATTGTCTGAATGAGAGAGTATGAATTAATGTGTGGATGATTTGCGTAAATGAGGGAGAGAATAAATAATTATGTGAGTGAAAGTGTGAAAAAGTGAGTGACTGACTGTAAAAGTGTTTGTGTGTATCATAGATGTATAATTGTGGAAGGGCAAAGATGGCACTAGCAGGATGTTTGAGTCTTGGGGAAAAAGATGGCTGTTTGGGGACAAAGTTGACTTGTGCTGGGCTATTTGGGGACAAAGATGGCAAATCTTATGTGTGTTATCTGGGTGCTGGTCAGGTTCTATGTGGGCAGTGTGGACGCCAGGGCTGGCTTTGGGGTGTGCAACCTGTGATCTATGCCTGTAATTTAGGGGGTTTTAAATATACCTTTTAATGCCATGTTTTTATGTGAATTCCATTTGATCTATACCTGCAAAGCTTTGTTTTTGTGTTATTC